>VXAL01002072.1:0-102752 GCA_013399475.1 Chauna torquata | reverse complement strand
CAGATCCTCAGCCTCCGCCTGGTGCCCCGCGTCGGCAACGGCACCACCACCTACTCCAGCCCGCTCTCCACCTTCCCAGGTACGGCTTCCCCGCTCCGAGTGGGGCCTGCCCCGAGCCGGGCGCTCCCGGGGCCTGCGGGAGGGCGCCGGGCCCGGGCCCGGGCCCGGGCAGGCCTCACCGCCCCTCTCCCCGCAGAGATGTGGTACGGCGTGTTCCTGTGGGCGCTCGTCTCCTCCCTCTCCTTCCACGTCCCCGCCGCCTTGCTCGCCCTCTTCACCCTCCGGCACCACAAGTACGGCAGGTTCATGTCCGTGAGCCTCCTGCTGATGGGCATCGTGGGACCGATCACCGCCGGGATCCTGACAAGTACAGTAGCTGCTCGGAGGTGCTCGTCAGGGGGCTCTGCCGTGAGCAGGGCTGCCTCCGGGAGCCGCACGGCTCCGTTGCGTTCCCCCCCTCACCCCGTATTTGAAGGGCTTGCACCACGTCCCCTGTTGAGCTCTGGTTCACGGTCACCACAAGTGCCTGTCAGTTGCAGGCCCAGAGGGCCAGGTTCCTGAGCACTCAGAGAAAAGACACAGGTTTGGTGTCTGTGTGCAAAGTGGGTGATGTTTATACCGCTTGCTGGCTGTCAAGATCATGGTGTAGAGTGAGAGCATGCCCAAAAGTTACAGCAAGAGCGTGCTCCTAGATGCCCCAGCCCTCCGCACCTCATAGAGACCCCAGCACCTGTTTACCAACAGTTTGCCCAGTGAATCTACATTGCCACCTGCGTGCATTGCTTCGTGGCTAAGATTTCTTGCGGGTCCGGCCCTTCTGCCACTCTGTCCGCTTGTCTGCAGAGCGTTCTCCCGCAGAACCCCATGTTCTCTCTGGTTAAATCCCTCCCGCTTTGTTCCATGGTGCAGCAGTGTACCAGGCACATTGTCATCACACAGTTTCTGTGTGATGTTTCTGCTTCTCCCCCTCTCCGCAGGTGCTGCTATTGCTGGAGTTTACAGAGCTGCTGGGAAAAAAATGATTCCCTTCGAAGCCCTCATTTTAGGAGTGGGTCAGACGTTCTGTGTGGTGGTGGTTTCG
This sequence comes from Chauna torquata, assembly GCA_013399475.1. Classification (NCBI taxonomy): domain Eukaryota; kingdom Metazoa; phylum Chordata; class Aves; order Anseriformes; family Anhimidae; genus Chauna; species Chauna torquata. The sequence continues at coordinate 101,671 of VXAL01002072.1, read as the reverse complement.
TTTCTACGGATTTTAGCCACTCTCTAGCTCTTCTTTGGACGCTAGCGACTGAAAATTGAAGGGAAGCACAGCACCTGCCACGTGCTCGGTCTCTGTGAAGGAAATAATGAGGGAGCGCAACCCGAGGGGTGCCTCGGCGTGCGCTTTCTCCCCTGGTTCAAGGCTACATGAAGGCTGTTCCTGCCTCCAGGCTGGTGGCAGAGCCTAACCTGAAGGGCTGCGTGCCACAAATGGGCGTTGAAGAACGTGCTTTCTGTAACTTGCATCGCTCGTGTACCAACCTGACGTCTGGGTTAGTTCCCCCCTAGCGCTGCTGAAATTGTGCCACAAATCCTGAGCGAGCATCCGCAAGCAATGCTCCAGCATTGGCTGCTTCCCGGCCAAAATGCAACACTAAACAGTCTGCTTTAGGAATTAAGATGAAAATCGTTAATTTTGTTACGTTTTTGTAACACTGAGTGCCAAGTGAAACTTTATGTTCCTGGAGGATAGGAACAGGGCTTCTGGAGGAGGCTCACCCTCCTTTTGCAGGTGGCAAATTGTGGTAGCAGGAGAGCATAACTAAATTGCAAACGTGACTGCAGAGCGGTGTGATGTCTTCACTGTTCAGTTAATGCTTTGACCTCTTGCTGCTTTGTTTGCCATGAACCTGAAGCTCTTTTAATGTGATTTTTTTTTTTTAAATGAGAAACTTCCTTTATTGTTTTTCTTCTGGCCCCATCTTTCTAATGCCGGGTCGTGGTCATAGTGAAGTTGGGGAGCAGCAAAAGGAAAAATCATTTTAAATGGATGAAAATTTGTGGCCAAGAGTTGTGAATGTGGATGCTGAGGCAAGGGGAATAATTGTGATTTTTTATGAATTTTGCTATGGTGAAGCTCTTCAGATGCCGTGCCTCCTGCACGAGAGCTACGCCCCACTTCCCGCCGCAGGTATCCCAGGGCACGCGTGAGCATGCACGGTTGCTTCTCGGGCTTTGAAGGAGAGCTGTGTTCTCGACCTCTTCGCTCTCCTTTCGCTTGCTGAACGTGTTTGCATTGGCAGGGTGTATTTGGGCGTCTTCACGTCAGCGGCTGGCGTATACAGAACTCAGCGTGCTGCTTTGGTGACCGTGCTGGTGAGAACCTGGTGGCTTTTTGGGTGCAGAGGTGGCATGCTGCATCTTAAACATCCAGCCCACGGCAGCTGGGGGATTCCCACTTCCGTCAGAGCCAAGCCGCACAAACTTAACCCCAGACCAACTCCTACTGGCCGCAGTACGATCTCTCCTAACGCGTTGGTTTAGGTGGGTTTGTTTTAAGTGACTTTTAACCAATTCTTCGCTCTGCCCTCCTGCCCGGGGGCATGCTATGTGGTCAGGGCTCTCAGGTGTGCTTTCTGGGGGCTGGCTTTTGGGGCCCTCGGGGGAAGCTGGGTTGGAACCCTGAGGATTTTGCTGAGTGGAGCTGCCAGCCCCAGGGCTGTGCTGTGGTCCCTGTGTGTTTGTTAGCAGCTGACAGTCATCTGGGATGCTGAAGGAAGGCACCGTCTGTGTCCGGCCTCCCAGGCCGTGCTTCCCACCTGTGCTGTTACTGAACTCGCTGGGTTTCCAGACCAGCTCACCCTTTGTGTCTAACCCGTTCCGTGAGGCCAGCTGTCTTCCACAAACTCGATGTCCTCCGTACTGAAACAACCCGAAACGGGGTCACGTGTTCATCATGAAAAAGAAATTCTCTCACTGTGCTAAGACTTCTCTTGAACAGTCCGTTGGCAGCGGATGGAGAAAGGTGTTTTTCAGGAGCTTTTAATGAGATTACTCTAAATTTTAGCCAGGGCTAATCCAGGGAATAAAGCTGTGCATTTTAGGAGTTTGATGTGAATCTTTCTCCTTAGGTGGGCAAGGGTCAAACTGTTTGCAGATGCCGCTTTGACGCTGCGTGCTGTGCGGTGTGTACTGAGCCCTGGGTCTTCTGCGCGCCCCTGTGCTGTGCCGCTCGTGGAGAACGGCTCACTGGGGGAAGGAAGGCAGGGCCTCTCCCCTCTGCACGTTCTGCCCCAAACGCAGAAGCAGAACTAACAATGTTTGGATCTTTCCCCTTCCCGCTTCTTGTTTCAAATCGCTGCATACGCAGCCCGTGTCCGGAGTGCCTGGTTTAATTCACATGGATCATCCCGTGTCTTCCTGGAAGGATTAAAAGTCTTTGCTGGGACTTGGGTGGGACAGGTCTGGCCTTACCTTCCAGGTGGTGCCACAGGCACCTGCTGCGCTCCCCTCGTCCCCGTGCCTCAGCTCGTGGCATCCCTCAGTAGCAAAGATGGAGTTGATTGCAACTGGAGAAGCACTTTGTCAGCGCGCTGCGGCGCGAGGATGGTCCCGGCGCAGTAACGGGGCAGAGGCACGCAGGGCACACATCCTTGCTGTTAAGAGTTGAGAACAAATGGAAAAAAAGCGCTCGGAGCTGGGCGAACTGAAAACACGCTGTTTTCTGCCCGCTGTGATCTCGCAGGGTCTGCTTCGCTTGAAGAGTTCGCAGCTTGGCCACTGCCTGGGAGCTGCGTGGCTGTCCCGGCAGTGCTGCTCTGTGCCCAGATGCCGTGAGGTTTTCAGGGAATTTTGTAAAAAAAAAAGGTGAACAGTCAGGTGCTGGCTTGTCTTGGCAGGTTGAAGTGGTGGGGGCGAGCTCTTTGGTCGCCTTGGTAATCACAGAGCAGAACAGGAAGCTTGGCATCCCCCGCTGCCCACGTGCCTTCCCTCCCTCCCTCTCCAATAAAACCAGCTCCTAACGTAGCGGAGTAGTTTTGAGCTGATGCACGGGGTTGGTCAGTGAAAGCAGTCGTCTCCCTCTCATCGCATCGGTTTGCTGTTCCCTTCATCTTCCTTCAACCAGCGTGAGGCAAACAGAGGAACCCCTTGAGTTTTCAGCAGGTGTCAGTCGGCTTTGCTCAGGCAGAAGGACCGGGGAAGGCTGGAATTCAGAAATACTGAGAGCTCTTGCACCAGGCTGGGAAAATACCCTGGGACTGCTTGGGAGAAGAGTGATTCCTGCTCTACCCCAGTGCAAGCTTGCCAAAAGCTGTACAGAGCTTGCAAAAGTGTAAACGCCAAGGCGTCCTGGGTGGGCAGGGCTGCGAGCCGCTGTCCAGAGAGCCCAGCGAGAAACTCCGCGCAGAGAAGCCTTCTGCCCCAAGAGGTGTCGCTGCCCGAGCCGAGACTCGCTGCCCGGACTTCTGCGTCTGAGTCAGATACAGCCCGACTTGGCACCTCACTAGCGACCGCAGCTGTCACGAACAAATCTTCATAAGACAAAAAAAAAGTGTAAATTTTATTTTTCTACTGACGCTTCTAATCCTGGTGGTGATTTATCAGTAAATGCTGTACCGATCAAGGTGAACGGAGTCGCGTGTTTCTCCTGCGGGAGGATGGGGCAATGAGGAGGCCGGTGTTGAGCTTTTGGAACCCACGCTCGCTTCTGCCTCGTGCAGGGCGGGTTTCTCCAGTCTGTGGCAGTCTGCCCCAGAACGCAGCCCGGCTCTGGCAGGTTGCTTGGTCTCTGCAGCCCCATCCCAGCCCCGTGGGGCGGTTCTCAGCCGGGGAACGTGGATTTGCCGGGGGCTGTCCCCTTGGCACCCTCGGGATGGGGCACGGCTCAGCCTAGGAGCCTGCGCCTCACCTGCGCGGCTCCGGCAAACCCGGCCGGCAGCACGGGCAACGCCTGCGTTATGGGGCGTGCGTTATTCCGTGGCTGCACGCAGCCCGTAAAGACCAAGATCAGCGAAACGAGCTCAGAGTTCTAAGGGCGCGGCAGCCGCGCGCGCGAGGCGTTTCCTGAGAGCTCCCCGTGGCTCCCCTGAACCCCCCCTCCGAGTCGCTCAGATCACAACTGGCCTGAAAAATACACGTCGCGAGGCGGCAGGGGGCCAGGAGGCTTTATTGGCAGTAAAAGGTCAGAACGTTTTCCTGGTTTCCTCTGGTCAGGATGACGGGGGGTCTCAGGTCCCGCGAGAGGGTCTCGAGCCAGGCCATGTAGAGGGAGCTGGGGCAGCGACCCTTCCTGCCGATGGGCAGCGTGCTGCAGCCGCGAAACGGGGCCGCCTGAGGGAGCGCACGGCCTCCTCCGGCGCCAATTTGCGGCTTTTTTTCCTAAAAAAATGGAGCCACCACATCCTCCCCCCGCCCAGGGCCAGACCCCTCGGTGCTTCCCAAGCTTTTCCCCGTGGATGCAGCGGTGCTGCCCCATCCCACCGGCTTTGGGGTGTCCAGGAGCCGAAGGCACCGTTCTCACCCTGCGGGGAACGGGAGTAGGGGGGTACTGGCACCTACATGGCGATGAGCGCCGCGTCCCGCGAGCAATCCAGCAAGATCTCGTTCAGCCTCACTTGGCGGAGCGACTGCGGAGAAAAGAACGAGGGTTTAGGAAATAACCGTGCTGGGGGCACCACCGGCCCGTAGTGGGTCACCCGCCTCGCTGCGCCCTCCGTGCGAGCCGCCACGTCTTCCTCAAACACCCCAGCAAGGACTCAGCCCGCGCCGGCGCTACCTTGGCTCTGTGTTTGTGGACCTCCTCGTCAGAAATCTTCCAGGGACAGCCGCGCCTCATCTCGCTCACCACGGCCTCGTCCTTAAAGCCGTCGTTCAGCCTGAAGGGCGCAATCAGGTCGTCGAACCTCTTGATGCTGCAGGACAGGGACACGGTGCTGGGATGAGGTACGGGGGCACGGCTGAGAAAACCTTTCGTCCCCCTTTCGTCACAAGTCAGCCTGAAGCCAAGGCGTCTCTTTTTTGTCTGGTTAGCCAGAACAACAAAAAAAAGCAATAAAAAAAATTACAATTTTTAAAAACAACATTTTGGGAACTTTTTAGATTGTTTTTCGCTTTTTACCAAAGCTTTTTTCCCCCGCGTGCACCGCAGCCGGGAATTACTTATCCCAGATCCGAAAGCAGAGATTTTTCCCAACATAACGTGACCGTGAGCGGGGGCTCGGCCCCATGGCTCCAGCATCCTTCAGACCCGCGCTGCCGAGCCCCTTCCCCAGCAGCCTCCCCGTCTCACTGCAAAGCACCGGGACCCCTCTATGCTGAAGCCGGGGTGATCTGTGCGCAGCGCAGGACCCCTGCACACGTGCGTTGCGCTTACTGCTCCGGCCGGGGCTTCTGGTTGATGTCGGGGAGGATGTGGACCTCGTGGAAGCCCAGGCGGAATTTGCTCAGCAGAGAAACAATCCTGCCACAGAGAAAGGAAAATTTCCAAAAATCGGGGACCCGTCCCAGCTGCTGAGCTGCAGCACCCATGCGTGGTTTTGGTCTCACACGTACGCCTTCCTCTCCTCGTCCATCCTGTTGATCTGCCCGCCAACAAACACCCGGATCTTGCATTTTCCCCACCGCTTCTTGCGCCCGAGGAGGTAGGGGATGAGCAGCGTCAGCCCTGCGGGACACGGCTGCTGCATTCACCCGACGGGCTCGTGCGGGACGCTCACCGTGCGCTTTTAACACGCTCCCGTCCTCTTCTGTTGCCTGGTCCCACCGCACGAGGCAGAGCTCACCTCCGTCATCGAAGAGCCAATAAATGTCGATGGTTTTCTTGCCCTGCTGGCTCTGGAAGACGGTGCTCGCCTGCTGCTCAGCTGCCAGCGCCCCAGGGTCTGCTGCGAAGGCACGCGCATGCTGGCATCAGCAAGGTGCCGCTGCCGGCCACCTCCCCGCGACACCACTCCGCTACGGGGGCGAATGAAACCAGCTTCGCGTCCTTCGTGAGCTCAAATCCTGCCCCCCCCTCGGGTGCAAACCCAGCTCCCCAAACTGAATCCTCAGGCTACAGGATGCTCTGGGCATCCCCGAGCGAGGACTGACCAGTGCCTGAGGCGGGGGCTGCTCTGCCACCAGTGCCGTTCCCGTCAGGATGCTCTGCTGCCCCAAACGCGGGGTTAACTGGGGAGCGGGGAGAGGAGCACAGGCAGTGGGGTGTGACCCCCGGGAGCGCCCAAATGCAGCGTCCCGCCCCACTTCCGGGGCACCAGTCCCCATGACCAGGATGGTGTCCCCATCGGTGCCACGTCCCTGAGCCCCGCGCAGCTTGTCACCCGTGCCGCCACTCCAGGGGTGATGTTATCTCAGACACGTTCCTGGCTGCGGGGGACGCTCCGGGGACATGTGTACCCATCCCCAGCCCGGCAGTGACGTCCCACTGTGGCCTCTGCATGGGGACGTGTCCTGTGGCTCCAGCTGTAGCTCTTACCGCAAGCTTGCACCACTCGGGAAACGTTCAGCCCCTCCTTCATCCTCAGCAGGCACACACCGTACTTGAAATCAAAGGCATCGCTGGAAGGAGAGAGAAGGCGGCTGGTGGTGGCAGCTGGCCCCGTCAGCCCGTCACCGCGGTGGGGACGCGCCGGCGCGACACTGCTACCGGTGGCTGCAAAGCCCAGCTCGGAGAAGGACGCGGTGGCGGGCAGTGGCACCGAGCCCCTCGGGGGGTCTGCAACCAGGTGCCGCCACCACCGCGCGCGGCACGTACTGCAGGATGCCCACGTAATCCTCCACGCTCTGCGGCGGGGCCGCCTGCCAGTTCCTCTTGTAGCCCAGCGCCAGGATGTTGGGTCTCATCTTCCCCAGGCCGGCAGCCTCGGGAGAAAAGCAACGGGAGTAATTAATTCCCGCACGAGACGCTCGCCTGGCACGGCGCAGCGTGTCCCCCCACCAGGCAGAGATGGCCAATGGGGGCTCTACCTGCATGAGCATTTGGACGCCGCTTCTCAGGTCCTCAGCTAGCACATCAGTGTAGAAAGCCTTGATCTTCCTCTTGAGGAGCCACCTCGTGTGGCCGTCCGACGTCAGCCTGGACTCGGGCAACTTCTGCTTGTGCGGGCCCTGGTGGGAAGCAGGGGAGGGGGCACGGCCACCGTGCCAGCCGTCAGCCACGTGCAACCGGTGGCCCCTGTCCCCTGCGCTTTGGTCACCGAGGAGCTCCGGCTCCTCTCTTCCCGAATCATGGGCAGGACCCAGATTTAAGCACTGCACGCCTGGGAGTGCTATCTCGCTATCACACCGAGAAAACCGGTGAATTTTGGTTTTCAGCCTCGACTCCGCTGTTTGCACAGTGGCAAATGCTGGCGACGGTGATGCTAGATGGAGAGCATCCTGCCCAGGTACCTTCTGGATGTCAACATTTCCTCCATACCTCGGGCAAGCAGAGAGGTCCCCTCGCCATCCGGAGGGTCGGGGCCACCACCCTGTCCTCTGACCAACGTCCTTGTCCTACAGGAGCAATGCCTGACCTGTGCCAGGCAATTTGTCTGCAGGGGGGAGCCCTTGGGGATGTCCCAGCTCTTCATCAGTGTTGCTCAATGAGCTGGAGAGGCTTCCAGCAGAAACCCCCTCACTTTCATTTCATCGTCAGGTGGCTCATAAATATGCATATTTAAATCGCTGGGCCGGTGAGCCAATCACAACTCAAGGTGGGTTTCCGTAACACAGTTCCTGGACCACCTCCCGTGGATTGCCGGTTCCCCAAGACGAGGAACCCAAAGTATGTTTGATGGGGCCTGATTTTCTCCTCCCCCGAGTTACAGGAGGACCAGTGAGGGGAAATGTGGGGGAGCAGGATCCAGCCACAGCTTACACCGACGGTACGGACCAGCCCAGCCTACTCACGATCAGCACGTTGCCGCAGATCATCAGGCTGAGGTTCTTGGTGAAGGTGCCCACGAAGTCCACCAGCGCCGGGCGGAAGTTGGGTGGCCCAGTCAGGACCAGGAACTGTGGCCTGAAGGGAGGAGAGAGGAGAGGAGAGGAGAGGAGGAGGGCTGGCGCGGGGCAGCAAGGTGGCACCGAGCCCCTCCGGGAGGCATCACAGCTCCTCCACGCATGGCCAGCAGCAACCGAATTCAGGATGAGACAAAATCATATGGCTGAGGGGCCAGCCTTGCTGAGTGGCAGAGAGGACATGGGATTTTGGACACAGCCCATCCCCTCTGTGTTTCACCAGGGCTCCCATCTGCTGAGGATGGTGGTGAGGACGTGGCCACGGGCACGAATCCATCCCGGCTTTGCTGGGGGCTGGCTCCGCTCCCTCTCCCTTGCGGCACCGAACCAAGAACCTCTTGCCTGTAGTTCTTGATGTGCTCGTCCACCTCGCTGAGCCCCACCGAGTAGTTCAGGGCCATGTTGTAGGAGCTGGCTTGCATGGAGGAGCCCCAGTTCACGTCTGCACGGAGGGGATGGGTTGGCAATGGGGACAAAAGCCTCCAGCGGGGGACGCAGGGATGTCCCCAGAGCCACCACGCACCCGGCTTCTTGTAGAGGACGTAGCCCAGGAGGAAGGTGACGATACCGAAGGCGATGAGGGCCGCCCACCAGGTCAGCAGGAACATGATGACCACCGAGACGGCAGCGCCAAACAGCGCGGCCCACTTGCTGTAATACCGAAAGGAGGGTCGCCAGCCTGCACGCAAACACAGACAGCGGCTGCCGCCGGCTCCCCTTGCCCCGCAGCCAGGGTGCTGCCGGGGCCGGGACGGCGCCCACCTGGGGAGTTGGTGAAGGAGGCGTGGAAGCAGCTGAAGTTGATGAGCGCGTAGGAGCAGAGGAAGAAGTTGGAGATGATGGGGGCGATGGCGTTGAGCTCGGCTGCGGGCGGAGGACAGGACAGAGCGGTTGTTGGTGTGCTGGGGCCACCGGGTGGGACCGAGCCAGCCAGGCACGGGGCGGGAAGCACCCACCGATGAGGATGAAGCTGACAGCGATTGCGTAGGTGAGCAGGTACCCACGGATGGGCTCGCTGTTCTTCCCGTAGCCCTTCCCGAAGAAGCCTATGAGAGGGTAGAGCTGGTCCTTGCAGAGGCACTGCGGGGAGAAAGGCGTGAGAGGCGCGGGCCGTCCCCTCCACGTTTCTGCCGACAACACGGGGACGGGGACAAGGACAGGGACAAGGACCAGCCTCACCTGGAAGACCTTGGGGGCTGAGACGAGGCAGGCCAGCGCCGAGGAGAGGGTGGCACCAAAGATCCCTGCCGTGATGAGGGGACCGAATCCTGACACCATGCTCATGCTCTGCCCAAGAACCCGGTGGTCAGGACGCCCAACGCATCATCCTCCGCCCCGACCCTAACGGATTTCCAGCCCCCACCCCACTGCCCTCGGTGCTTCCCCCACTCTCCATCAAAATTATCCCGGCGGTGATGTCCAGTGGCTTCTGAAGTCCCAACCAAAACGAGCTCCCCCAGAACATCACCGTTTGATGGCACGGGTAAGCATCTCCCACCGCCATGGGTGCCACCCCTCCTGGGGTGCTCGGGGCACCCAGCGCACGGGCTGCTGCTGCTGCTCGTTTGTGACCGAGGAAATCCATCACTAGGGGAGCGGAAGCAGCCAGAAGCAGAGCCTGAATTTGACGGCACCGTGCGCACCTGGTAGTAGTTGCTGAGCCCGTATCGGCAGCTCTGCCGCTGGGCGCAGTCGGTGAAGTTCCAGCCGAAGCCGCAGGCTGGTCCCTCGCAGCCCGGCGAGCCCACCGGCACGCTGTCGTTCAGGCTGCCCGAGGCGTCCCGGACCACGCAGGCGCCTGCAGGGCACAGCGATGCTCACACCTTGCTCGCCCTCCAACCCCAAAAGACACCGGGGCACCGCTCCCGGCCCCCACCACCCGCCTTCTCCCCGCCGCTTCGTGGGGATCCCACCCAGCTCGCCCTGCCGTGCTCACCTATCGTAGCGGACAGCACCAGGTAGGACAGCGTGGTCCAGAAGATGGCCATCAAGGTGCCCTTGGGGATGGCCACGGCAGGATCCTGCCCGAGGGAGTCGCAGAGAGATGCAAAGCAGCTTTCCAGGGGCCCCAGGGATGGTTTTGTCCCACCCAAATTTTTTGCCCATCCAGTTTCCCACCCTGAGAACCGCCAGCTCGGGCAGGGATGCTGAAAACCTACCTTCAGATCACCCGAAATGTTGGCCCCTGCCAGGATGCCAGTTGCCGATGGAAAGAAGATGGAAAACAGGGCGAAGAAGGAGCCCTCGGGCCCGCGCCAGCTGGGCACGAAGTTCTGGGCAAAAATGTCAGCTGGGGAGGAAGCAGAGGAGAAGCATCTCCACCCAGCTCTGCGCAGCATTTGCTCCCCACGCAGCAGCTCCAGCTCTGCAACGTAGCCCTGGCCCGTGGCGGACCCACCTCTGTAGCTGAAGAAGCCCTTCGCTTGCTTCTCCGCTGTGGCCGGGATAACCGTCCCCACCAGGTAGTTTATGAAGGAAACCAGGATGACCAAGAAGAACAGGATCTGGGCCTGGGGGAGCAGAAAGAGGCAGCCGGCTTCCCCGGGCGAAGGCTGGGCTGGCTGGGGGAGCGAGCGGTACCTTTGCCTCCCACTCCATGCCGGCCAGGGAGATGCCCAGCAGCACCGTCACGGTGACCATCCCGATGATGCGGATGTCGTTGGTGGGGTCTACGATGAGGGAGTCGTGCTCCTGGGGAGGGGGATTGGGAACTGGTTTCACCGATTGGGAAGCAAACCTCCCCCTGGCGAACCACCGCGATGCCCACGAGCTGCGGCAGCCGAGGGTTGATTATCGGTGGTCCCGGCGTTAACGCAGGCAGCGGTCGTTAGCTCGGCCCGGGCGGGAGGTGGGGACGGGCGGCGCAGAGCAGCGTTCGCACCTGCAGCAGGTCCCGGACAGTTTCTGCAAAGCCCACTGTGTGCATGGCCACGGCCACCGCGTTGGCAAAGGCAAAGATGAGCCCGATGGAGCCGCCCAGCTCCGGACCGAGGCTTCTCGAGATGAGGAAATAGGTGCCCCCTGCGGCGGCGGCAGAAAACCTCGTGGCACCAGCAGCCTCCCCCCGCTCCTCCCCAAAACCACCGCAGGTGTAACGGGAACCGGCCGCTGACGGGCATTTGCTGGCCGCGGGGCCGCATCCCTACCCCCTGCGCTGCAGGGGCCCTGCACGCGCTGCAGCCCCGCGGCCAAGGCCTCCCAAAACTCCTTCCTGCTCCGTATTTCCCTGCTAGATGACGGCGACCAGCAGGATGCTCTGGTCTGCGCCGGGGAGCTCGGCGTGGTGGTTTGGGAAGGGCTGGGGGGAGGTTTGGGGGTGGCTGCATCGGCAGAGGCTGTAAGGAACCTGCCCCCCGCAGAGGGTCCGGGGGGGCCAGCGGGGTGGCGGGGCTGGGGACACGCTACCTGACTTCACTTTGCCGTTGGTGGATATGGCGGAGATGGACAAGCCGGTGATGGTGGTCACCGTCACGGACATCAGGATGATGAGCCACGTCAGCGCTGCGCGGGAGAGGACGGATCGCACCCGCCCGGGCCGGATGCTGCCAGCGTTCCCACTCCCCCCACTTGCACCCAAGCGTTTCGGGTCACGGGGAACCCGGTGCCGTCGTCCTCCACCCCGCCGGGGCCGTGATGGGCACCCACCGATTCCTGCCTGGGCCGTGATCCAGGGCAGGCGCAGGTAGAGGATCACTCCCCAGATGTTCAGCATGCAGCGGATCTGGAGGGGACACCGACAGGGACACCGGCCATGAGTGCGGGTGGGCACCCGGGGACGGCCAGGGCCACGCTGGCTCTGCTGGTCTTCCACCAGGGAGGGCAGGGGAACCACTTGGGATGCAGACAGTTGCAAAAAATAGATATATTGGGAAAAAAAAAAATTGTGATGATGGGCAGAGCCGTTGTGCTCGGCTGGAGGGAAGCGCCGCACTCACCATCACGCCCTTCACCCATCCGAAGCGGACGGGCTCCAGCGCAGGGGCCCTGCCCGGCTCTCCCGGCCTCTCCTCGGCATCAGGGAGGCCATCGCTGGGCTGGGGGTCGGGCAGCGGCACGCGGAGGTGGCTCGGGTCGGGCTGCAGGGACAGCGGGTCACTGCAGAGCCATCCCGGCACGAGCATCGCCCGGCACCTGGGCAGAGCTCCAGCGGAGAGCACAGCTAGGACACGTCTGGGTCGGCCTTACCTTGAGGATGGAGTGGAGGTCAGCCAGCGAGGGCCTCCCCCTCCCGGCGTCACCCACCCCCTTGCTGTTGGCGTAGTGCTCGTAGGCGGGCACCACGTCCACCGTGTTGTAGCCGAAGGTCCTCGTGCAGAAGGTGCCGCCGGGGAGGTGCGTGCCGCCCGGGAGGTGCGTGCCCTCGCAGCCCGCGGCCTCGCCGGGAGGCCGGCCGGCCTCCTCCGCGCCCAGCAGGGTGCTGATGGTGAAGCGGCCGCTGCAGCGGGCAGGGGGCTCCGGGCAGGGCAGCTCGGCCATATCAGCTGCCGAGGTCCCGCTCGCGGTGCCAGGGTCGGGCTCGGGGGATTTATACCCAGCAAAACCAGAGCGAGCCAACTGGCACGCCCCCCACCGCCACGGGGGACGCGATCGGCTTAAACCACCCTGAGCTGGCCAGGGGGAAAAAAAATAGCCGGAGGAGGTATCAAAAATGCCATAATCAGCATCGCTGGCTTCCAGTGCCTGATCAGGGCAGAGATAACGGATTTGAGATTAAGTCCCAAGGACAGAGCAGCAGAGAAACGCGGTGCTGAGCTCGCCTCCGGCCCCGAGCCGGGAACATTCAGTTCCCACCTGGATTTATTATGGAAAACAGCGGCAAGTCCCACGCACGTTCCCCCTTTCCTGGGATACCGCCCCAGACCCTGCAGATCCTGTAAATTATCTTGGCCACTGCCGGCAGTGCCAGATGCGTGAAACCAGGGGAAATGGGGGAAACAAGAAATCCCGGGATGGGGGAGATGTCCCAGTGCTGGGGGGCAAAGATGCCCCCAGTCCCACGGCCCCATGAGAAGCCACAGCTCCTCCTGCTCCCATCCCCTTCGGGCCCCAGGATGGGGGAAAGGGCTGAATGCCCACGATCCGGAACTCCCCCAAATCACATCCCTCGTGTAACCCTTCCCGACTCCACAAGACACACGAGCCGAGGTCGCTGCCGCTCACCGTACGGCAGCCGGAGGACAGGGGGAGGGACGGGCACCTTTTATACGGAGCTGGGCATCATGAGTGCACTTAAGAGCCGTTACTGATAAGATCGCTGAAGACAGCGAACAAGGCAGGCAATAAAATTTGAGGGCAATGCTGCAGCCCATTGGAATTTCAACCCCACTTGCTTTCCAAGCTAATGGAAAATTCAGGTTGCCTGGCCCGCTGCCTCGGGCCGCCTTTTGTGCCCGCACAAAAACTTCAACCTCCTCAAAAAGGACTTGCTCTGGCCCCCATCGCAACGTTCGCGGGCGAGCAGGCACCATCCTCCATCGCACGCGGGTCGGCACGCACCCGCTTCTCGGGAAGCCCGGTCTCCGCCTCGCAAAACGCACCGGCACCCCCGGTGCCACTGCTGTCCCCGGCGGGGGTGGCACGAGCCCCGCGCACCCAGGCTTCCTGGTGGGTGCTGCTGCGCGACCTGGCTCTCCGGCCGGGGGAGCGCAGGGACCTGCTCAGCCCCAGGCACGTGGGGGTGACGATGGCAGCCAGCAGGACGCGGCCGCGCTCCCCGCAGAAGGGCCAGCTGCCTGCTGCTGCAGCTTGCACCTCGCCTGCCTGACGCCTGGGGCCGCATCCTGTGTCGCGGGGCCGCGGAGGCACCAGCCAACACCGCACAGACTCAGCGCGTCTCCAATCCGCCACGGACGCGGAGAGCAGGGGGGTTTCGGTGAGATGGGACGAGGAGAAAGCTTCCTGCCAGCGGCTCAGGCAGCACCTCCTGCAAGGTGGACGCCGGCTTCCAGCCACAACAGAAAGAGCAGCAGACTCGTGCCTAGAAGCAACGGCTTTATTTTAGAACACTATTTCATCAGGAAATGCTGACTTGCCCCAAACAGCACAAATCGCAGGGAGTCTCTTAAATGGGGGGGAGGTCAAACACAGTGGAAGGATGCTCCAGCAGAGGTACGGAGGCTCCGGACGTCGGGCGAAGAGCGAAGCAAGTGGTATGATGCAACCCTGGTGTAGTGAAATAGCCGGATAGTAGGATGCGCTTGTCGTCGGCCTGATTCACAACACCAGCTGCAGCAACAATACCGGGGCCATCCCGCGCCGGCGGCATCTTCACAGGAGCCACGAGCAGAGAAGGTCCTGTGTCGTCGCGGCAGAGCCTCGCGGCAGAGCCGCGCACCCCCCCAAGCCCGCCGGGCTGGGATGCGTGGTGCGGCCCCTCTCTTTCGGCTGGCATCTCGCAACCGTACCTCGAGCTGCCCGAGGCACCGCCGGCTGAGCTGAACCCTGGGAGGGGGAAGTGCGCTGCCGGCACTGGCACAGCCGCCGGGACAAACCCCCCAGCGCCGGGAGAGCTTCCCGGGAGCCGGCGGGGCCACGCGTGCCAGCGAGCGGGGATAAACGCGACACCCGTTCCGTCTGCGTCCTGCCGAAAGAGCCTCCCTTCAGGCAGCCAAGATGTGCCAAGTGAGTCGCTCCCGCAGGGCTTTCGCTCACCTTCTGCCGATCCCCCGCTCCATTACGGCGATTGAACGCGCCAAATGAACCTTGCTGTAGTTAGGCGGGGAACGGTTCAATGCTTTACATGTGGCTTCTTTTAAAGTTTGCCAAAGCACTAGATTCCTCCGGGCCCTTTAGTAAACTTTAATTGTGCTGTTTCCATCTCTGTTCAGAGGGAACTACGCCCAGGCACCGCGCTGCCCTGGACAACAGGGCCACGCGAATGGAGCAGGGATTGGGCACCGCGAATGCACCGCGCAGAGCAGGACGGAGTTCCTCCGCACTGCAGGGAAGGAAGCCTGGAAAGAGAAAAGAGATGGTTATTCAGGCAGCGGCTGGCAACCTCACCTGGTGGACCAAAGGGATCGCTTCCCGTCTTCTTCCAGACAGCATTCCCATCCCTTCCCATCTAACCTCAGACCCATGAAGGAGGGCAAAATGCTGGCAGAACACCACGAGCTGCAGCAGTGTTTGAGCACTGTCCCCGCCGCAGGGGCGCAGAGCTGCAACCAACAGTCTGCCTTTCCTCCAGGCTGGAAGGAAAACAGCTCGGTTCTCTGGGAGCCTGGGGTTATTCAGGGTGGGGAGACACAGAAGCGTTGAGAGGGAAGCACAGGGACAAAACTCACGAAGTTCTTTCTTTCCGAACGCAATTCCCTTGGCTCCTGCAAGGGTCTCCTGCTGCGTCACTGTCGCGGGTGATGGCAGCAGCGGCAGACCACGGCGGGGAACGGGGGAGCCACCTCTGTGAGCTGGCCTACGCCATCTGAAGGGGCTGGGAAAAAATCAGGATCGAGATGCAGAGCCTGCAGTCAGCGGGGAAGCCCGAGAAAAGCCAGCCGAGTAGGAACACACCTTGCAGGCTGCAGACGATCACCCACCTGACTGCGACCAGCCGAGCCAAGCGCACACAGGGATAACACTGCAGGTGCCACTGAAAATACTTAGAGTTAGTGTTATTGGGGGAAAACGCCAAAAACCGAGCTGAGAAGAGGACAGGACCCACCAATATCTGCCAGCTCCACGGCAGATTTTAGGCAGGGACCTTCGAGGCACGTTTCAGCAGGTTTGCTGCTTGCTGGCACGCGTCAGGTAGCTCTGTGAGAACTTCTCTATATTAGCACAGCATAGTTTTTACCAACAGCCCACAATTAACCTCTTGGCAGAGATTTAACACTTCCCCCCCTACTTGGCAGGTAACAGAAGCCAGAAATTTAGGATGTCTCTAGAATTCACTGCAACTCCCCTGTAAATCCAGAGCATGTCAACCAGGACCTCATTTGACACAGCGCTTCAAGAACTTCAAAGCTTTAAGCACTGCTGCGCCGGCACCGCGGCACTCGGGGATGTTTCGCTACAGACGAGCTACGCAAGCCACGGAAAACTGCTCTGGATGCCCTGCATCCGCGCAGGGACAGCGCGTCACACGCGAGACAAACTCCTTTTCACCCTTCCTTGAGCCTCCTCTAGCAACGCAAGCACGAGCTGCGCTCGAGCCAAACTAGCGAGCCAGCCCTAGGCTGCATTTCGTCTTCTACCTGCAGAGTCTGTATTGCAGAGGATTAGTCCTGCGGCAGCAGAGAGCACCGGCGAATTATCCTAAATTTAATCTGCAGCATGAATCTGCGCTTTTGTCTTGTACAAAGGGGCAGAGCTCCACTGCCTTCAGAGACATCGTGCCAGTTTATAGGGAGAATAAATTCAGCTCTCAGACGAGCATCCGCAGTTCTGCTGCGAACCGCCTGGCAAATTACACCCACTGGCTCGCTCGGATGTTCTGTGCTCTGCCAGGATTTTCAGTCTGACCTTCCTGAGTCTGTCCAAGGAGACAGAAGCCCTTCATATGCATGAGAAGCGTTCCCAACGTCTTCAGCCTTGATGTTCACACAAAAGGGAGCAAAACCACATCCCGATACCTGCAGCAACGGCTAGAAATCAGGAACCAGCAGAACTGTCCATCGCGCGACGGATGAGCAGCGGCTCACACCACCTTTATGCAGGCTCCCGTGGTTCCCCACAAACTGGAATGCTCGGGTTTAAGGGAGCTGTGCCCAGCGCTGTCACGCAGCCCAGGTGAGCACGGCAGCCTCCTGCTCTCCTAGGCAGCACCCAGCTCCGCTACGACATGGATGACGCTAGCTTGGGAAAGGAAGGGAGAAAATGCTGTTCAAAGTAATTGCACGTGGAAAATCGAGGTCGCTCTTGATAGCCTTACGTTACAAAAGCAGGAATTCCTCCCTGTTACGGAGTGGTTAGCGACAATACCTTCGAGCAGGCTGCTCCAAACAATGTATGAATTTAATGACATCCCCAAAAAACCCCTTCCGGTAGCTGAAATATTCAGAAAACCAAGGCTAAGCCCGCACATGAACAAAGTCGGAGCGTGAAGGTACAGAGGGTTACGAACTTCACCCCAGCAGCAGAACGTCTGTCGGTCGGAAACCCGAGGGAGCAGGACCAGGTTGTTCTTTCCAGAAGAATAAATGCACAAACACGGAAGCTGGAGGGCGTGGGGTGGAGAGAAAACAGTGACATCTGGAAAACCACGGGGGTGCCTCGTTCAGCAAAGCACCAGCACGTGCGTCAGCATCTACCTCAACGCAGCAAAGCCCTTAAAGTCGTGCAGAGGAGAGCCAGGCTTGCTGGATCCAGGCTTAGATGCAGAGCTGGAAGCTGCCACTCCTGGGAAAACGGGAAGACTGATGTGCTGCAATAGTCACCACCTGCACAGATGTAAGAAGAAATCACAGGGCAATCAATGGGAAGTAATTGAACTCCAACTACCCACGGCACCTTGTTACACCCGCAGCCTCTCGCACCTTGTCTGAAACTGCTGGGCCTTACCTTTCCAGGGCCCCTGGTGTTTGCTTCCTCTGCCAGCACGTCACAGAAGGACCTGCCCGCCTTTCAGAACAACGTACGAAAGGATTCAGCTCCTGCTCAGCCTAGAAGGGACCAGGGGCTGGAGACACAGCCCTTTTAAAATGTCCCTAGGATCAACGCTGGAAACCAGGAACGTGCCAGCCAGCAGCACAAAAGCTCGGCTGAGCAGGGGGTGACAGAAGACAAGGAAAGCAAGGTCCTGCAAACAGCCCCAGAGAGAGCCAAGCCCCGCTGTCTGCGAGAAGGGCGGAGGGGAGGGCATTACACGGGAAGGTGGCCTTCCCCCTTCCAGGGCAGGCTCTGGCAGCGCCCTCTCTCGCCCAGGTCAGAGGCTGCCTGAGGACAGGCACAGAGCCGCCGGTCGCTGGGTACGTGCGGTGGTTTGGTGCCAGGAGTAACTGAGGGACAGGGGCTGAGTGCCAGCAAGGGAAAAATAGGAGGTGGCTTTATCCTGCAGGACTGCACGTTGGGCAAGCCAGGTCCAATCAAACTTTTCTGCAAGCGTCAGGAAAGATGCCTTGCTCTGCCACCTACCTTCTGGTAACCCGTTCTCTAGATCAGATGAGCTTTGGAACAGAGATACCAAGAAGCATTCACACAAATGCCAGCAGCGTTAATAACCAACAAAGCTTCCCACACTCACCTGTTTTTGACTTTGCTAGGCAATTCAGTCCCCTCCAGCAACTCACCAGATCCCCCTCGCTTGTGAGGTGCTGTCCAGGTCCCCCATCTTCCCTTCTAACAGGAGAAAGCATGCACTGCAGGTCACGCTCCTGAGCCTGACTCACAGGACCCCTCAAGTCACCATCCTTCAGCTGAAACAACCTTGAACATGCTCTAGGACCACCCGGTGTCATATGCAACCCCTAGCTATGCTGCTGGGATCCCCAACAGCCAGTCTGCCAATGCCATGAGACATGTTTTTGGGTGGCTCAGCAAGCCATTCCTTTGCTTCCTGTCCAAAAGGTTGACTAAATTTACACTATAACATTTTTGGTTTAAAAAAAAAAAAAAAAAATAGTTAGGAAGTCAGCCAAATATCCCTTAGTGCAGGTTACAGACATACTGCAAGAAATGGGGATTAATTCTCTTCCACAATAATTCAACACGCAAAGGTTTAAATCAGCTCTTACGTTTTGTTGCCTATTCTGTATCCAGAAGTGCACATGTTCTCATATCCCAGTAATACAAATTGAGCGAGGGTACAATAGCAGCAGTGCGGGAGGGTGCGTGTGTAGGGAGCAGTAAGAGTCGTAATTACCATTCCTCCCACTTCATTTCGAAGCTAGGCAGCTATATTCAAGCAGCAGAAAAAAGCTTGTAACATAACCGGGCTTTCACACTGATTTAATTGTAGCTCAAAACATTTAAAATGTGCCAAGGAACCATTATTTAATGCCCCTCACTTGAATGCGACTCAGGTTTCCCACTGAACCAACAGCAATACCCATCCATGCCCACAGCATCCACACTCAGACTCTTTGGTCAGCTTCCTTACTTCTCCTGGTGACCTCGATACGGGACCGTTTTGAACTCAACTGCTAAAAACCCATGTTGATTACAAAATATCACCTATCAAGATACACCTGCTTCCAATCCCAGCTGTTCCTGCAAAAGCTTCAGCAGAGCTCCAGGATTTGCAAAGCTGTGTAAATCTGAGACACCCAACAGTTGAAACTTGGTTAAGCATAAATGAGTCTGCAGCACATGGAGCTCACCTGCATCACAAGCATCCCTCCGCACAAGACAACACCATGGACTGACAGCACGTTGCGTGCGGTGTATCAAACAGATTTGCAACATTTAACATGCATTCAAAAAACCAAAATGTCTAAAATTTCCAGGCTGGATGTTGAGCAAGCATTAAATCAAAGTTCTTACTCTGCGCTTCCTCTTCCGCTGTAGAAGCTGTTCATTTACCTCCCTGCTGCACAACTGACTTTTCTCCGCGTTGCCCACTTACTCACTGAGAATGATTTTCGAAATATAAACCAATTTAAAACAAAATGAATAAAAACAAAAAAAATCAGTGAAAATGAAAATGTCAAAAACAAATAGAAATCAAAGAAATTTATTTCCATCAACAAAAATACAGAATACAAAATGGTACTGGTCCCACCCCCTGAACGTACTAAAGACAGGCACAGGTTGCTGCAACCCTAAGCAAAAGCTTCTCTGCTAATTCATAAGGACCTCCATTTGCACCAGTCTTGCATTCGTGTCTCCAGATGTTCTGTAAGGGATCATTCCAGCAAATGTTATCAGTGCACGAGCTTGAGATCGAAGTTGCTAAAAGACAGAAAAATAAAGTACTGTTTCTTTAGCAGCTTAAAAAACCAACACAACGCAAACCGAGTTAGATGTGAGTTAAGCACTTGCCTTTTCAAACAAGCAAATACAAATCTTTATTGCTCAGAGCTGCTCTCTGGATAATGTATCTCCACATTTGGATGGAAATCCAATTGTTTCCTTTTCCAACCATTAAAAGCATGCTGAGTCACCCATTTGCTTAAAAATGCCCATTTATTTAAAATTACCCAGGAAAAAATATTTTCAACAATCTGGAGCACCACTGTATTGCACCAATCTTGTAATTTCTACATGAAATCGTCCTTCACAGGGCAACAGGATTCTTTCCCACTTTGCAAAATTAAAAAAGACCCTGCTGAAATGGTGTATTACCATTCCTCACGCACGAACACTAGAAACAAACTGGCAGTGCCACATGCACCCCGAGGTCTCCAGCCTCACCTACAACGTACTGACATCTCTTGAATCTGTAACACGATGAAAGGAAATGTACCAAGTACCTTTAGAGATCTTCGTCTAAAGTAAGCAAAAACTCTTCTTGTGCACCCAGAAGGCTATGCAACAGCTGAAGGAATTCAGGATTTTTTTTCCCCTCATTTGTTGAAACCATTAATAAAGAGAAAAATCAATTCAATAACTGGTGGAGGTCAGGAGGATACAGAAAGCCTGATTTTTTTATGGCAGACTGTGTAGATTGACTGTTTTGTTTGCTCACAGTGCTTTCCTTCTTAAATATTAGGCATCTCTAAATTACTCTGCCGGAAGATCCTACTGTTCAAATCTTCCCTCAATCTACTGACTGCAGGGAAAGCCGAAGCAACATTGGCTGTTGTGGGCATATGGATGGTAAATCTGACAGCAGGAACTTACAAACAGAGGTGACTGAAGCCCATTACGCAGCTGGGAACAGTAATAAACACCATCTCTGATATCCATCTGGGCAATTCTGCCCCTTTTCCAGTGTGATATTAAACCAGTCACTTATCCAACGGCAACAGATGAGCTTTGTAAGCTGATAACAGAAAAGCTGGGTTGCTCATCTGATATGTTTGTTTCAAGACACTGGCTAAATGCTACTGATTCAGCCATGCAAAAAACTTCCAGCTTTACCCACGGGGTAGGAAAGTAAGTTTCATTTAGCACTGAGATCACAGCTGTTTCATTTCGTGTTTCCACTATCCTGTCTGAAAGAGCTATGACTGTCTGCAAAGCCCCGTGGCCAGGCGGAAACACAGAACAGAGCTCCCATCTTGGGCTGTACTCTTATCTGGCCAAGAGTGGATGAATATCTGGAGCTGCAAAAAGCAGGGCTATTGATTCAGTGGTAGGCGCTCCTCCCGTTAGGCACTGCAGCTGAGGAATGTCAGAAGGCAGTGCAGCACAGCAGGGGGCCTCGTGGAAGAGCAAAACCGAGTCCAACCCTACTGCTAAAAGCTTCCAGCACGCTTTACAGAACTTGGTTACCACCTAGTTAACACCAACGTAGTGTCTGCTTAACAAGGTGGTTTACAAACCGCTCTGTTTCAGAGATGGTCAACAGTTCTCCTTTACTGCTTTTAAATGTGCTACACAGAGAAGTTGTGTAAATCACTTCTAACCTCCCATGTTCCAGTGGACGTCAAAACAGGTGGTAGGTGAATAAAGCACATCAGGTTGTCTGGTTCTTAATTAAGAGGCAAAAATTGTCACTGTGACTGAAAAGGTTTAGGAGCAGCGTGAATTACTGTTCCCTTTACCTTTCTGGTAGCAATGATATTGGAACCAGTCTATTTTTAAAAACCAAAACAACACCATGGGTTGCAAGCAGCAGTACTTCAGGAAGAAAGAACAGAGGTTTGCAGAGGTTAAGAGCGGCCTGGAGGTCTAGTTGTTCTATTGGCTGTAATTACTTAATGAATGTGAAAGTCACTTGTGATTTAAAATAAGACCACAAATAAACCTGAATTCCATTCCTTTCATGACCTAATTTTGCCACCAAAATAATGCCCTTGGGCTGCTCCAGAGGGTTGGTCACCCCGGATCAGGGCGGGCAGCGCACGACATTGCTGTCATGCACTC
Source organism: Chauna torquata (assembly GCA_013399475.1). NCBI lineage: Eukaryota > Metazoa > Chordata > Aves > Anseriformes > Anhimidae > Chauna > Chauna torquata. The sequence goes on along the minus strand of VXAL01002072.1, from coordinate 80,027 downwards.
ACGGCATCTAGGTCACGGCTGTCATTGCAGCGATGGCTTCCAGCACTGCAGTCTGGGCTTGCTGCAGTCTTTGCCTGAAATCTGACAAAATGGATCAGGCCAAGTGGGACAGGATTTTGCTCCCTCATTCCCAAAGCCAGTTAGTGTCTGTGTGTGTGTGTGTGTGTGTGTATATATAAATATATCCATCTAAAAAGACTCAAAACATAGCTTAGGTAATTCCTTTGTGAAATAAAGAAAATGCATTAAAACCCAGCTCTGACTCCAAACCTGATAATTTCTAAATACAGCGCATTTCATCTTTGAAACAGAATAGGAAATGTTTTAGCAGAGACCATTTTGGGGGCACAGGGCTCCAGAGGTACTTCTCCTCTCCATCCTGCCCTTGCTGTTGGGTTCATACTGCTCCTGTGAAACTCTCCTCCTACTCCCTACCCGTTACAGCAGGGTCCCACTTAGGGCAGCCAGCAGACCAATGCTGGGCACCAGAGGGCAAATTCAAGAGCTGTATGATCCTACTCTGGGGCACTCTGCTCCCTGCTATATGAAATAAGGCTCAGACTTATGAACAGCTACCACTACATGTTTTCAAATTCCTCTGATGAACAGGGGGGGTTGAATCTATGTGCTCAGATGGATCTACAGAAAACCTAGGGATTTCAAAGACCTGTTCAAGGAAAGGTCCTTTTTTGCCTGCAATGTCTACTGGGCATTGAACTGAGACTGTTACTGCTGCTGGAAGACCCACACTGTTAGTGACTTCCCTAAAATTTCCTTCATCGCAGAAAAAGGAAAAGCTGTCTTTCTCCCAGGGAAGTTCAAAAGAAAAAAATCTTGCCAAACACAGCCTGCAGAAGCTCATATCTGCCACCTCTGTTTAGATGAATGGGGAAGATTTTGCTGAAGAAACACCTCTCCACATTTGAAATGCCCTCATTTCTTCCCACCTCTAAAATCTCCCAAGCTGTTTCCTAGACAAGGAAACTGGAACAATCTAGCTTCCCTGCTCTCACGTTCTTAGAGGAAATTCTGCAGGGTAAGACAACAGGGGAACATGTTTTAAAGCTATTCTTACCCTACCTTCCATGCGTCCCTGCCTGGTATCTTTCTGCGCATGCAAATCTTTAAGGCATCTGAGAGCTACAGGCCTATAGATTTTTTTTTTCTAAATAATCCTACACTGGAAGATTTATGCTCCCTTCTGACATTATAATCACTCAACTATTCTTCTTATCACATCCCTGACTACAGAGGCAGCGGGCACTTGTCCCCTCTGAAGGTTAAGCACAGCTTTTATTGTGCTCTACAGCCAGAGATCCATGAGTCAAACCCAGCGTCCTCTAACACCACCGCTGCCCTACTGCTATGAGATCCCACCACAAGGCCAGCAGCCTGATTAACAAAACTTCATGCCTGAAAAAGAAAACTTGCAAGGGTGTTCAGCAAGATGCATCATCACCTGCTCTCTACGACTATAACGGCGTGTGTGTGTAGAGCACGCTTACCAAACACGCTTACGCTGAGCGTGCCGGTAACAGGCATGCTGCTGATACGGTACGATGTCATGGTGGTTTCCTTCTACACAAACTCCCGCCAGCAAAGCCGCTGATCCCATCACCAATCAGCCCAGCAATCTTTGGTAGGCCACAGTCATGCTACTCACACTGAGATGACACCTGACAGGATTACACCCATACAGAGATGGTAAATGTTTCCACAATAAAGCACAACACTGAAATCACAAAACCAAAAGGCGCACTTGAAAACCAGCTTGCTCAGGCTGTTTGCTCAGTGCCATCCTTGTGAACACAGAGCAGGTAACGGACCGCATTATCCCGGACTCCTTCACACACAATAGAGTTTAAGGTGGGGAGAAGACTAAGCAGCATGCACCCTTCTCCAATTTTGCCAATCTCGAGTACAAGTGCAGTTGCAAGGCAGGATCCTGTAACTCACACGCAGGCTGTACCCCAACAACAAAAGCTGTATCAGTAACTTCAACCTTTCATTTTCTAGTGTAATTTAGAAATGCTACGAAGACTTTCACCAATATTGAAACTTACAGATCAAAGGCACTTTTGCAGATGACTGAAGCCTGGAATAAAGCTGTCTGAGGCCCAAGTTGTTTTTCATTCTCAAATAGAAGCTGATATTTATTTCCTAATCTGTAAGACAGGATGAGTGCTTTGGCCTTGATTTTCAAGTGCCTGTGGCAGCTTTAACGTAGTAAGAGCTATGAGACCAAAACCCATGACAGCTAAGCTGAGAACATTTTTGCTCAGTGGGGTGTTGACAGGTGAGTGCCCGCAAACCAGTTTGTGTCCTTTAAGTGGTGTTATTAAGAGGTCCCCATTTTGTGGCTGAAGGTATGGTTTTCCATCCGTGGGTGGGGGAAATGCTTCGGCAGCAAGTCTAGCAGTTAAGTCAAACCCACCTTTATCAGCCATTTAAACCAGACAGCCAGACCAAGCATCACAGCACCTGAAAGCTGCCCACACCGCTGCAAAGACAGCAGAACGACACCAGCAAACCACTACGGCCATCCACCGAATGAATATACCTGAACGTCTTGGTGTGCTGCCCAAGGACACTTTGAAAATGTCTGTCCGTGTCACTACGGAAGCAAGCCAAGGAGAGGAGTGAAGTGCCTTCCTTCAAGAAATAAGTTTTGCATGAAGAGGGCACTAACTCGAATGAAAGAGGTGGAAATCAGGTTCTTGAAAAACAACTCAGTTGTTAAGGTAACATCACCAGCCATCCTAGAGGTACTGTGCTGTTCACATCTGTTAACTACTGAAGATCCCACCAAGAAGCAAACCGAATGCTTATTTCTTCTTGCTAGGAGGTGTATGTATATTGTAATACATTTCTAGTTAGCTCTGTGCCATTTAGAGCAATACCCTTTCTTTACACAAAGGTAAAATTACAAGAGACTAGTCTCAGGACAAGTAACTGAAAAGGCTAGTTGTTTGAAACCAAAGACCGCTAGACATGCCCAGTTAAAGCCCAAGCCCTTGAACGTCAGGGGAAAAGGAACTAGGAAAACTTGACAGACAGTGAGGATTATAATCTTACCGAATCTCTGTCTTCCATTACCCGCTGGGGTCTGGCAGGAGTGGCAGGGCTTGTGCCCTTCATCCGCTTATACTGGGTGAACAAAATATTCATGGTTGCAAGCAGGACCTCAGATAAATTGTGCCTGATCTACACAAAGGAGAGAAAAAGAGAAGATGTATTGCAATGAAGAGCAGGTTGACAGAATCATTTGCATTGCTCAATGACATCAGGAAACCAAGCAATAAGGGCTACGGCTGATATTTCCTTATATAATGGTCATACATTTAATGGTTACGCCTGCCATGACTGCATGACCTGGCAAAAAATGTTATCCACAGTCTTGGGACAGACATGCTTAACAGCTGCATCTTCATGCTCGGCAGCAACAGTCCAGATAAAACCCAAAGCATCTGAATACACACACAAAAAACCAAAACACTCAAATACAAACAAATGTTGTCTGAAAGAAGTACCACCTTCTAGTTAAAACAGTCCAGGAGCAGTAATAGACTTCCACTTAGGTGGTAAATGAGCACTCAGAGAACAGTACAGGTGAAAGACTGTTTTCTGGTAACTAACCAAGGAAACAATGCTGATGAAAGAAAAAAACCTGATGCCATCAGCAGTGCTAAGAGCATAATTTCCCAAGTTTTCCAGGAGCATATTGCATATTTGACTTACAGCCTAAGGACTGCACAGCATCCCAGAAGATAAGTCCTGCTCACAATCACTGGTACACGATTCATTGCTACACATAAGCAAACCAAAAGAACTGACAGCAAGTCCTTGCTTTTGCACAGTTGCTCTGTCTTAGGCTGCCGTTCATTTGCCTGACACCCCTCAGTTCATTTCCCAGGTGACAGTAACAGGTAGAATAGCTTCTTTCAATTTAGTGTCACGCACAATGTGTCAGATTTGGAGAGCGGAAGCAATCATTAGTATTAGAACCCAGGTGGTGTACTACAGAGGTGAATCTAACTAAGCAAGTTCAGAAATATTCAGATCTGCAGGCTCCTTCTGCAAAGTCGAGATAAGATTTCTGAGCACGGATTGTAGTGCTCCAAAGAGCAGTGTTACAGAGAAAGAGTAGCAAGCCAAGAGTCTACTTGCATGAATGCAAAATAATTCCATCCTCTTTCCCTTTAAAGAATAAGAACGATGAGATTAGAAGGTTTTAAGATCCTTTTAACAAGGGAAAAGTATTTTGGAAGCTAAAAACAAGAGACACTACTTACTTCATCACTGAAGTTCCGGAAGGCAGCAACTCTCTCCTCCACGCAATCTTGGCTAAGGGGCACAAGCTTTAGGCGTTCGATAATCTTCAAAAACAAAAGCACGAATCAGGGTAGATAATCAATGTGCTACACACTACGTACTAGTAAAGTACACTTTTGAAGTGTTAATGAAATGCTCCCAATACCATTCAAGAGAAATCATTTCATTGTTACTTATTGGTTTATCTCCTGATTTTGCTGAGTAGGAGGAATATTTTGTTCAAGGACTACAAAATATCTCCAGAAAGATCTTCCTGATTATCAAGCAACAGGACAGAAACATTTTTAAATTCCAATAGCATTGCAGCACCTTCTAACTCATTAAATGTAATTTTTTATTTTAAGTGATGTTATGAGACATCCTGGGTTTTCAAGGGCATTAGTAAGGCTGCACTTCAAACAGAACTCTTGAAACTTACATCAAAGGCCCTGTCAATGTGACCGGCATGATATTCATCAAAAAACGTGATTAAGTCTAGCAGAAGGTAGAACGTGGAGTCAATGGATTTCTTTGCACTTATCCCTTGAGCTTTGTACCTGAAAGAAATTTTTTTTTTTTTTTACAATTTTATTGTGCAAAATGGCAACCACTTATAATCATGCACTTGCAGTTCTTTGAAGCGGAGACATCAAGCACAAGGACAGAAGGCATCTAACAAAGGACAACTTCAGTTTTTCTCAAGCAAGAGGCAGAATTTTCACAGGTTTTGGCTTTTCTTAAAAATCCTTTTATTCACTTTTAATTTTCCATCAAATCCAGCATTTGTTTCCTTTTAAATGTTTACACTTTCCATATTCATGGAGAAAACAGTGACAGAAACTCGAGACCTGCAAGGCAAGTGCTGTACAAGCCTGTTTAACATGCTGTTTTACAGCAGACAATTCACCAGCACAACTGCCTGCTTCAGGCAAAAAGTTACGACTTAGAAATGGATTAGATGTTTCTGCATGCTCTCTCTAGTCCCACTTGCCAGGAGATGACTTGGAGGGCTGTCTGCTCGCACTCCTAACAGCACAAGCAGGTCAGAAAGAAGCTCCTTCCTCCAAGTAATAGTAAGAGTGGTCAAATGTGTGGTACACACCAGCCTCGCCTCGGCTGCTGCAGAGGAGGAAGCCAGACACCCTCTCGGCCTTTTCTGTTGGGTATTTTCCCTGTTCCTTCAAAGCACCACAAGAACGCACACAGGAGAGCTCACTGCCCAAAGGTGCTGACTGCAGTGCAGTACATGAAGGAAAGTCGCAATTAACCCTACGAGCTAATCAGGACCGTTCTGGCTTTGGAATCGATAAGGTTTGCTGCTGTAAAGTGGCATTATTGAGCAGTAATATTTAGCGCTCTCATACAGATCAAAGCAAGTACCAAAACAAAGCCCATTACAGCCTTTGCTGAAGCGTAAACTCAAACCATAGGTTTAATTCTCCTTAATGCCTGCTAGCAAATGAGGCTCTTGCTAAGTCAATATGGCACCAATTTTCACTCAGTTTCCAGCCTTGCCAAATGAAGGAGAGGCTGACTGAAGGAGCAACTGGCAAATGTCACTTGTCAAAAGAAGAAAGGGAAAGGCCTCTGACTGAAATCAATACATTCTTATATTTGTCTTCCCAGCTTTGGAGTGCCCGCAAGCTTGCTCGGTTTGTTTTTATTCACCAGAACATTTCAGGAAAAGCAGCAAGACATTTCTCACAGGTACCTAGATTTCATGCTAGTAAAACATGGGAATTGTCCACAGCAATCACTGTGACAAGATGCTTCAAAAGGACATGATTAAAAGAGTCCCAAAGCTATTTTACAATTACTACCTTTCAGAAGCAGGGAAGCAGCTTATTTCTAACTTCCAGCTGCTAATGAATCTTGAGCACTAATGTCTCTCAAGCACGTATCCTAATTAACACACTGACACTGCAGATGATATTTCTTTTGGTCACTTCCACTTCTTTCTTTAAGCGTTGCACTACACTTTCCTAAGTAACAGGTTGTTGAAATGAAGCCTGCTGATTGTTAGCCATATATGTGTCTAGCTTAAATGTCTCCTTTTTAGTCCACTAGTAGTTCACTAAAGCAGCAGCAAAACAAAGCTTTCAGACAGCTGAACTCCTTGCTCTGCTGTTACAACTCAGAATTACTAGTTTTGTAGCACTCTCCTAATACTATTTCAAACAAGTGAATTGTGTGCAATGAATCTGCAACTTTTGTTTATGATACTTTGTTTTCAAAATCATCTAAAACATGCAATTCATTTTATTTAGAGCTCCTTAATAGACTCCATCTCCCAGGTGACAATCCTGCAAATCCCTTTTCCTGATTCACCTACAGATAAAGCTTCTTGCCACGTTTACCTGGCTTGCTACTGAAGGTTACCTTCCTGGTTTCAGTACTGCAAGCCATTGCCAGCAGGACAAGGTAAATTCTGCCATCTTTTCTGTCTTCCTAAATACACTGCTGCAGATGGGAGCCTTTGGCTGATTCAGGTCAGGTCCTGCCCCCGTCTTACCTCTCAGCAATGGAATGGGCCATGTTCTTCAGCCTCTCTTTGTTCGACTGGGGAGTGCTGATCTGGGGAACGACGGGACTGAGGAGCTTGTTCATCAGTTCTAAAACTTTGTCAGGGTTCTGTCGATGTTAAGGTTATACACAAATAAAAGGAGCATGACAGGACTTTAAAGTCACCGAAAAAGCAGAAAGATTTTATCTCGTGGTGCCCAGTGCAACCTCAGAGATGTCTCCCTCCCGCAAAGAGTCAAGATCACTTTAGCTGTAAGCAACATAACTGTTAGCTCATGTGAAAAAGTATTGAAAAGAATCATACAGCATTTAAGTTTCTCCCTAAGACACTGGCTATTGCTGTAACCTCCTTTTTTCAGATATATTTCAAAAGGAAACGGGAACTCATTACAAAGCCCCACCATTTTAGAGTTCAGTTCACTGTCAATTAAATTGGAAGAGCACACTCCAGGTAAGTAACTTCACTGGCCAGGATAACACCATGCACGGGACAATCGGTTCAAAAGATGACACTGATCAAGATCCTGCGATGTCTTAAGTCAGACTGGGTTGGAGAACAATCTATCCAGGTTTTCTCACTGAAATCCTCTATAAGAAGACAAAGGCTCTGCTCTAACAAACTGCACAAAGTCTACTGGAATAAGGTAAATCACTGAGATTAAATTTAATCTCCTAATCACAAGGAATATGTTTGGAAAAAAAATGGTGAGATGGGTACTTATTTAAGGCAGCATACAGAAGATATTTACCTTTGCAAGGTCATATAGTTTTGCAGCTTCTTCAAACAATCCTTTATTTTCTGCTGCAGAAGCCACTTTGTTAATAATAGGTTTTGTGTCACTATTAAACTTGTCTATCACTCCAGGCTACAGAGATGAGACAAAATGAAAGGAGACAAGAGAAGAGAAATCAGAATGCTTAAAATTCCTTAATATTCTGTCAAGGCAACGAATATTTTACATGTTGGATTGTGACAAGAATGGCCTGTACATTTCCATGGGAACGTGCAAAAGGGCCATGTTAAAAACAGAAGGAGCTCTTGTGAGAGAGACTTTCTTCAAAACAGAGTCAGCATTGAGACATCTGCAGTTCCTAATTTACTCAAAATGACGCAGACAACAGGTCAAGTTCTAAATTATTTTAATTTGCTGATGACACATTAGAGGAGAAAAAAACACAGAAGACTTCTGCCTATAACATGCCAGGGTCTCCAGGGATGCTGTTTGTGTATACTGACTTGACAGACTGCAAGTTAGATTTTACACTGACAAAAGAAAGTGTCACAAGAATTTTAAATGAAACAATAAATGTAAGTAGAATAAAAGAGAGGAAAAAGGCAAGGATTCTGGAAAGGATTTTACTGTAGTTAGGGATGTAAAAATAAGATTACACCATCAAGAAGAATTTATTTTAAAACTTAGATTGCTAAATTGTGGTTTCATACCAAAGAAACACAAGAATACAGTTATATTTAAAAGGAATTGATTAAAATCAAGAAAACAGGATTCATCACTAATGCTATAATCTAAAAACTATCTTGCAAAGAACAGTGAAATGAAAAATAATTGGTAAAGATTACTGAGTCACCCTGCTCTCATGCATGCAATCCCATTGCTTTTAAACTGACAGAACAAAAACATCCAAAAGAAAACCCTGCCAGAAACCATTTTTTTTCTCCTCATAGTGGCAATGACTGCAGCATGAGCCCTAACCTTAAGATTCAACTGATTCTGGAGTCTGCTTGATGCACAAAGCATAAAAAGTTGCCACTGTGCACAGAAAAACTCCACTGATTATCTGAAGTTTTATGCTATTTGCATGCGCTCTCCTCTTTACAGGCGAAACCTTAAGGCTTTCTTTATCTTCTGACCATGTAAGCTCACACTGTAGTTTTAGATTACTGCCTTTTTTTTTTAAACAGCAAAAGCAAGATTCATCACTCAACTAAAAAATGGCTGATCTTTGATCCAATACTTACCCTCCTCTATATGCACAGGAGGGATTGCTTACGGCTATGCCTTTGGTCTGTTAGCCCTTGCTCACTTAATTACAAGAATTTTTAATGGGCTGCATTACATTTCTGCTGAAGTAAATGAGGGTAACGTCATATAAACAGTTTTCACATGCACACCTCGAACTTAACAGAACAATCTTGCACACACTTGAAAGCAAGCCATTTTTACTTATCGCATTTTACTAATGCTTAGTAAATTCAGTTTCCTATCAAAGAGATGAAATTCTCACTTCACTGAAGTCACCTGATGCCATTTGATTCTTTAGTTAGAGCCTCTGTCTACAGGGACATAGTTTGCCCTGCGTTTCCTGACCTGCAGCCTGCGAGGGTAGGTCATTCTATAAAAGGATCTGATATTTAAAAAACAGTATTTATTCAAACATGGCAATAATTTGACTCACGAAAAATGAAGAAAAGCTGGATAACCTCATAGCTGCTTTGGAAATCACATGCGATTTGTACTTTTTAGTATTAAAATAGACACACCAATTATCAACTCACCTTTCTGCTACCATCATTTTCCAGCTTTCCAAGAATCATATCAAACTATATCCACATAGATGTAAAGCAGCAAAAAAGGAAACAAAAATAGAGAGATGAATTGCACATATTTCACAACATATTACTAAATACAAAGATGCAGTCATGGGTGAATGAAACAGGGATTGATGTCAAAATTATTATTTGTACATAAGTATCACAAAAAGACCTGATTAAATATTTTAAACATACTATTATTGTGAGATCTCCCCTCAGCTAGGTCTGCATCAGGCAGAATGAGTAAACAAAGGTTGTTTTGCCTAAGAAAGCTTTCAATGAAGAAACAAATTTCAGTCTAAGTGAGGAAGGCACAACATGGGCAAACGTACCTCTCTGCTTTCAATTACTAGTTCACTAACACAGCGCAAGAACATATTCTCTCCTTGGCTGTCCTTCTCATTCCTACAAAAGAAATGGCAGGAGGAAGGTATTGTTTACAAGGACTTCCCAGATAATAACTAAGCAGCATCACTAGAAGAAAATTGAGAGACATATTGGCTCCTACCTGAGAAAGTAAAAATACTGCAGAGCTTCTCTTGGATCCGTTGATTCAAATTTGCGGGTGTAAAGCATCAAAAGCCGCACAAAATTTAGACGCCTAACACCAGGAGGGTCACCAGCCTCATGGCTTACTGCAATATCAGAAACAACACTATTGGAGTATCTAATGCCAGGAAATGGTGCTCTGATCTTCATCTCAAATGAGTCAGAGCCATGACCCAGAGCTCTAATGCAACTAAAACAACTTTTAGGAGATTGTGCTGATAAATTTTGCCTTTTTGGTCAGTTACATAGAGCTGCAGTGTCTACAGGGTGCTATAAGGGCTCTGAAAATATTCCTTTATTGTAAACATGCAGGACTTACATAGCTGTGCACTCTGCCCAGAAGACTTCAGGAGCAATTTTAATTCAAACAGGACCAAAGCCACATGAACAGCATGAGAACGCAAACGCTCCATCCGAAATAGGAAAGCAATTGCAGCTTCGAACTGTGCTGTCAAGAACAATACTTGGAAGTAGAGGAAAGGCTGCTGGTTCACTGCAAAATGTGATTCACCTGAGAAAACAAACACACAGAGCTAGTGAAAATAATTCTGCCATCAAAGGTAACTGACAGTGGATGCTTCTTGTCACAATGCACGTTTATTCAGTGCCAACAGAAATAAACACACTAGACAAAACAGAATACCTAATCACACATCAGAGCCTATCTATAACTGTTTCATTGCAATATAACCTGAAAGACCACACCATAAAAACATTCAGGAAATGAAAGAGAATAAAGTTAGTCAAAAACGTTCCTTCGTTCTTTCCAGACAACCACCAGCTCTGACTGCAATAGATTCGCTAAGGGCCTTAACTTTTTGTCTTCATTTATATGTATGCCAAGCAGTCCAAACAATGTTATAAACCTGGATTTTCCTACTCAGTGACACCAATAGCTTATTATATTTCTTTTCCACTCAATTTTATCTGGGCATAAGTCATGCTGCAAACTACAAAGCTGTAGAGAATCAAATTCCGTATGTCTTTGGTGGTCCAAATGACCTAATTTTGATCTATTAAAATATGATGATGCACTAAGGTACTCGCTTGGGCCACGGATGTTCTTAAAATTTTCCAAAGTGTAAGGAACTGTGATTTGGGTCCCCTGCAAATTACAAATCATAATTTAAGGGAAACAATGAACAATGGATATATGCAGAGAAAAGCCTTGGAAAGACATGCCTACATTAGGTAATCAATGCTCTTCTATTCTGTTTTCCAAAACCTGGAAGCTTTACTAGAAGACCTTAGCAAATATAGGTGGTGAAAGAAAGCAACGCATCATTTATAACGAATACAGTCCAAATAACAGTAGCGTTGTTCACCTATGAATATTCACTCTCTGAACTGCTGGGAACACACAGAACTCATTCATCATGTCTTACTGAAGTCTGCCGTTACTCTAGGGAAACAGGCTGCCCATGAACACTCTTAAGATGCCTGTCACTAACGGAGAGCTAGAGGCTTTATCTGGAGACCAGGGTTTGTGTAGTAACAATTGGAAAGTGCCCTAAGGAGAAAAGCAGAACCCCAGCAACACATCTCTTTGTGGTTTCTTACCATAGTCTTCTAGCAGCTGCTTCTGAAACTGTGACAAAGTTAATCGGTCTTGTGGAGAACTCGCACCATTGTCGTCAAAACACACTTGGTTCAGCTAAAAACACATCCAAAAAATAAGCACAGATATTTCAACTTCACCTTGCACAAGGGATGTGTTCAGAACATATTCATCCCATCTGAAGACCCTGTTAGGATTTGACCACCAACTATTAACTACTAGTCACAACATCAAGTTCATCCATTGCTGGGAAGCAAAGATCTCTAAGACAGTAGCAGCAGAAATACATGGAGATATAACCCAAGGGTCCTTTTGTATCTGTCTTTGACAAACTTGAATATTGGAACTCAGAATACCCACTAAGTGATAATTAAGATTCCACCCCCCCCATCTTAAACATATCATTTTATTCCTTCTCTCCAACGGGTGCTGACCAGTATCTATCACGCTTCCCAAACTAAAAGCAGTTTGTCTGCTGGAGGCAATGACATTGTCTTCCTGTCAATTGACACCAACTTTTTAACCATAATCCACCCGGAAAGGAAAATTCACAAAGGATCCTCACTGTAGCAAGCTAACACCACTTATAAAAACAGCTGACAAAGATCAGTGTGAAATAAAGAACGTGACACTTCCACAAGAGAATTTCCCCAAGTTAACACCTGGATAGTACAGAGGGTAACAGAGTAGCCCAGGGACTCAGTTTCCCAGCCCTTCACTATCTGCACGTCAAGTCACATACATTACATTGATGTGAAACACTGGACCTAGAAGTAGAGAGGTTAGAAGAGCTGAGATGTAGTATCGTTTAGACTTGTTCTTAAAAAAAAAAAGCAAACAAAAAACAACAACCCCAATACCCACACTTACTTTCAGCCAAAGATAATCTTCTGTTTTATCAGCAACTTCACTCTGGTTATCTGTAATGTCACAACGGCCAATAATACAATAAACAGCCCTTTTGTACGGGTCAGTATTATTCCTCAGAGCTCGTCTGTAATGGAGACGTAGCTTATTTTCTGTAGCGGCAGATAATCTAAGGGACAAAAATGAAGGAAAAAGATAAGAGATTCAGGAAAAGATATGAAACCCATTGTCCCTTGTATGAGACCTGGACAGAAATCAGTATGAAAAGGTGCATATTCACAGAAAAGGCATACTGGAAGATGTTTCTTGCACTATTTATAATTGTAGGTAAAACTGTATCACAATGCTAATTTAAATGTATAATTAAAATTATGAGGAGCATCTTCAAATGCCCATTGCAGGAAAAATCAGAGGACAATCACTTTTGGAGGGCATTAATATTGTGGTAGGTGCGATATTGACTAACTCTGCAATTTCATCTTTTCAGAGAGCTCAAAGCCTTTGGAACTGTTCGGGTTAGTACATACTAAAGTGAGCAGGTCGTTGTACCAGGAAATCCTTTATGAAAGACTTTCACCTTTATCATTAAGTATTGTCATACTGTTCTTTGCCATTCTATTTCCTGTATCCTCTCGTAGAGGATTTTACAGAATTGAATCAATAAAGTGTTCTCCTAGACTACGATGTTTGTCAAATCTGTAGGCAGAGTACAGTTTCTAGCTGAAACAAAAACAAAATAAATCAATTATACTGTATCTCATTAAAGTGTCTGTAATGAAAACGACTACTTTCACTAAGGTTTCTCGAACATATTGTGTTATAGTCAGCACTCCTAGATACTCTCTACAAACCAGACTAATTTATAGAAGAATATCATGGCCTGTACTACTCAGTAAATGGCACTTTTTTGATTTTTTTCCCCTCAGTTATGCTTTGAGACATGCAAACTGGTATGTTCTTGCTCCATTTTCATACCTGAAAAACCCCAATGCGTTCAACGTATTGCAGGATTAAGGACTTCCCACACAGGAGTGAAACCGTCAGAAGCTGAGGAGGGATATTACAGGTCCAAGTCCTAGCACTTAGCTGGGCACTCTGATTTCCCCTGATTTCAGCCAGTGCCTTAGAGCAGTGCCATTCCTGCGAATAGCATACAGCTGCTGGCCTTTTGGATATATGCTGACACCATTGCAAGCGTCTGAATTAGTGCATCTCAGGGCGTTACCATTGCTCAGCCATAAAGCAATAGCTGATCACGTGTCTGTTTGAAATTATTTGCAAGTGGAAAGATAAACAAGATAAAATACCACAGCAGAGTTCAGAGCACACTAAGATGCACTAACTCAACTGCTTGCAACCAAATTATCGGTATTTTGGCCAGTGGCCTCTGTCAAGTGATGGATAGCAAAAGCTGGAAGAGGGAATAAGCAAAGAAAAGATCTGAGTGAATGCCTCTAAAGGCCTGTAACAAATGCTGCTTGCTTTTATAGTCTGGAATTCTTATGAAAACAAGTATAAGAGAAAGTGTTCCTCAAAAGAAATTCAACTAAAATAAATGATGGGGGAAATAAAAAGACACAGGATTCATGACAACAGACTAAATCTGGTCTATCATACACAGTATCCTACCATTATGCAAATCAAATCCAACGGTTTAAAAAAAACAACAAACCACAAAGCTATACCACTGTGTTACTTTTGAAACATACACTTTGCATATTTTCTAACAACTTTTTTTCTCTGTAGAAATTTCTACACTTTAAAGCCAAAAATTAAAATATGCAAACTTCTTAAATGTAATTTAGGTAGGCAATATAGACACCAGGCAGCTATCACCACCAGAAGAGACTTGAGCCTTTAATATACCAGCCAAGCCACTGACTATTTCACTGCTGCACAGCAATTTCTGCCCCTCAAAGATCTTGCCCGGTTCCCACTTACCTTCTATCTTTACTGTGCATGTATTCCTGGAACCAGGTTTTAAACTCTCCCAGCTGATGCTGTGCCCGTTTCACCACGTGCATGGCTGCAGTCAGGTCTCCGCAGCGCATGCAGTAGTAAATCAGTGCCCAGACAGGATGGCCTTCCACCTCACCATCCTGAAAATAAAAGATAATTTAAAAAAGCAGCATATTTGAATTATTTTTATTATTTGCCTAGTTCATATTTCTGCCCTTATACCCACATAAGGCTGATTTTGGTAAAAATTCTGTTTGTGGTACGGAAGCAAGAGACCATGAGGTTTAAGTCCTGTGAAAATTGTGCATATTCTAGCAGCAAAGGACGGGACTCTCTTCTGCTTGCCCAGACTTCAGTTCTGGGTGAGAATCTGGCAATCCCACAACTAGCATTCAGATAACCTCTCCACCCAGGAAGTGGATTTGGATTAGGTATTCAAGACATTTGTACTGAAACAGAAAGATACCAGACTAATCACGTATATCAGCAGGTGAGCAAAGGACAGCTAGATTCAATTATGTTGTTTCTAGTGCTACATATTTACTATTTCATTTAACTTTTAATTTTCCAACTCATCCTGCTTGTTTGCCTGGTTGATTTTGTAGGGGCGCAGCTCCGCACTTTATACTCTGTGAAGATGAACAGGATTTTATTCCGCTTCCTAAATAAAAGGCTTGGGCTACAATTCAGATTAATTCACTACACATTTTGTCATGAACAACTGGTGTCACCACCTTATAAGTGAAAAAAAAAAAAAAAAAGGAAAAAGCAAAGCAGGGAGAGTACAATTCTACTTTTCTGAAACATCACAACATAGCTTAATACTTGCTTGATCCTCTTTAAAGAGACCACCATTCCTAGAATTTAGAATTCTCAAATTACTGAGCACCAGCATACTTCTGGAACTAGCTCTGACCACAGTCAAACTGATTTGTCTCTTCCATTTTCCTAATGGAAAATTCTAGAGAAGCAGTAAGAGCCTGCTGCCTTAAAAACTGTTTAAGCAATAGAAGACCACTGAAGATTGCAATAGTTTCCTGGCTGTGCTGGAGCAAACAGATGTGTTATTATTTTAGCTCAGTTACTGAAGGTGGTGGACATACCTGGAGACCAGGGACAGGTGCAGGCAGTTTGATGTTCAGGTAACTGCGGACCAGTTGGTAGGTCCCTGGAACCCCACCCAGCTGAGCCTGGTGCAGATTTCCAAAGACTGTCACAAAGGTGTAATTTTTGTAACTGAAAAGCAAAACAAAGACATATGAACAGACTGAAATTTACTTGCTACAAAAACATCCACTGCCTTTCAAATCCACCAGAATTAGCAACTTAAAGCAAATTACCTTGCTGTTCAAGCATTATCGTTACAGCAAAATGAGGCAAAAACTTCTGTTGATTTAGGAAGATACTTGTACTCGGCAGCCTCAAGAGAAAGCATATTTGGAGTCTGTGGTGTACTGCTCCAGGTTCAACTCTCTGTTACGAGGTTCCTCTCATTAGGTTCTTTTAGTAATAAGTTAAACTCAATTATGTAGCTGGCAAAAAACCTTTCCATGCTACTGCTTTAACTCTCAGGGCTGTCACAAAAGAACACTTAAAAATACTGCAGATGTGTTTCTCCTCCTCCCTGCTCTGTGGACAAATGCAAACCTTATGGCCATGGACTTATCAGAAGGAAACCAGTGAGAAAGAATTTCAGAGACAAACAACTGGTAAAGGCAGTTTTGAGAACACTTTCTAGAAGTCGAAGCCTTTAATCAACGCAGGTCAATTTAAAAAAATATTCACATTTAGAAGCAGGAGTCTCAAAAGTCTGTATACTGAAGGAATACCTATATAAGTCGCAGCAATCATTTAGCTGAAGTTCTTTTTTTTTTCCCCTGCAGCACACGACAGACCAGTGCATGTATAGCACTTCCTACTTTGGCTCCTAGCTACAGACCACCAGACTTATACTAAAAAAAGCTATGCCTAACATGAGCAAGCATCAGCGTACCTTCATAACTAACATTACAGCTGAGTTAAGCACAAGCTCCTCAGGGTTTAAGATCACATCTGCTCCAAAGCAACTGAAGCAAGAACAGCTGTGAGCAGTGTTAGATCTCCTCCTTTTATATGTGAAGGGCTGCAGAGGCATGCAAACACCCCGGTATCAGGGTCTGCTTTGCCACTTAGCCAATTCCTGCTAGGAAAAAAAAGCTACAATGCAAGGCACACAGGTTTAAAAAAAAAGATCAAGTCTGAAGGGCTCATTTTCCACTACTGGGAGGGTTCGGGGAGGGAACTATACGTAACTGCATGCCTGCTTTCAGCCAGCATCTAATGGGACTGTGAAAAAACTTAGCAAGTTGGATATTTGGCAAATTGGGTTAAGAGTCTAGCTGGCTCATCACGCAATGCTGCGACTGAAGAACTGGAAGCAGAAGATTCTCTCAGTTAGTCCGTGCAGACAGGCATGCCGCCAGCACCCCTGGGTGACGATGAGCACTGATGAGGTGCGGCAACCAACTGTTGGGGGCAAAGAGGCTGTGCCAGGAGGCAAAAACATCTCTTCCCAGTGTGCCGTATTGGAGCGCAGCACTTTCAGTGCTCGGATGGCGGAACGGTATCTGTAACAAATGCCCACACACTACACTGCACCTATTGTTTGCTTTCCACCACTGAACTATCCCGCTAGCATTACATCGGCAGCTGTTCAATAAGAGACTGCAATATCCAGGTTTGTGGGCGTATGCACAGGGAACAGCTAATACTGCCGAGGGATTCAGCCTTGGGCTTTCTCTCTACAGCCTTTCTGTCTGCTCCATAGCCTGCAACTCTGCAAGCAGCTTCCTGTACAAGTGTTTACGTCCCCGGGATACTTGCTGATACAGACAGCAAGCCACTTTCCAGAGTCTGAAATTCATTGCTAGATGCCTCAAATTCAGCACCTTGAGATTGTACAAAAAAATGTTCAGTGTAGAAATGGCATGATCAGAACGTGACTCATTGCACCAGATTTGTTCCCAGTGCTGTCCTCATTTCCACCCAGCGCTAGCTCCCAACAGGTAATCAGCAAGCATAAACAGAGCATGGAAAAGGAGAAATTTTTTGTAGAGGGAAAATAGATCTTTCCACAAGTGAAAAATCTTCACACATCACTATGACAGATATAAAATCTTTAAAGGCAACATAGAAGAAAGAATAAAAGATCTTTTTGTCTTTTAAACAACCTCCCAATGGATTCAAGGCCTTTTTAGTTAGAACAGTTTTTAACTAAAACAGTTTTATACTCAAGTGGCTGCTCTAAGCCCCTTAGAACAGAAAAAGACAGGCAACAGACTTCTCATGAGCAGCACAAAGTAACTCACTTGTTAATATGCTTGTGTATATTAACAAGTCATTCTGGCTTGTTATTAGGGAAATTTATCAGACTGTGGTATCCAGAGCTTTCACCTTACCTTTGTTCAAGGTAGTGCAGAGCCTGCCTCACGAAGTCCATACGCACCTCCAAGTTGGTCCGGACTTTCAAGACATCACTAGCAGAAACCAGGCGAATATTGGTCATTTGTTTCACCATGGCCCACATCTCAGAGATGTTCTATAAACAAGCCATTCCACGCAGCAGCGATTAGCACAGAGGTGAACAAGCAACCCTGTTTTGAGCTTTAATGCTGTTTTGATACTTAGGCAAAGCATAAAGACATGGGAATAATTTCAGTCAGTTTAGATTTGTAATGGAGACACTGGATGCGATCGTGAAGGTAAGCCCCTTCTGTCCTACAGAACACAAATTTCACAGGCTTCTCTGCATAATGCTTGTGTAAGGAGATGGCCATAAATATTTTACCTTGTTGTCACCAAGTACCAATGATTTCCCAGACTAGGCTGGGTACTAGGCGCTCAGCTTCCTTCCTCATTTTCAGCTCATACATACCACTCAAAAAATACCACAACATCAGCTTTTCATATAAGCGATTGCTCTGGTTGCCATTGGAAAGCTGTGCGATCAGCTGTGATAAGAAATATCTAAAGGACTTCGACAAAGACTCAGTTATGAAAAGAGGCTGAAAACCATCCAGGTCTGCTCATTCACAAGGACGAGATCATATCAGTGTCTCCACGACTAGAGTATCCCTGCTGAAATGGCAAAATACTGAGAAGTAACAGCACTGTTAGCTTCAGCAAGGGCAGGTGTTTGATCTCAGTGCTTCAAAGCAGAAAGAATATTGAAACTCACCTTGTTGTCCCTAGCAAAGTGAACAGAGCTGTTCAAAGCAAAGATGCACATCTGTAATTCAGATCTGACCCAAGCATTTGCCACTCAGCTTCTGAACAGCTTTTTGTTCTCCTGATTTGCAAAGTCTTTTCATGACTTGACCCTCCTGCAGTATTTTCCCCCAGGCATTTCCAAAAGGTGGCCAAGTTTGTGCATTTGTTTTTTGGGGTGGATCAAGGCAACAATTAAAGGAATGAGGGAGAAAAAAAAGGAAAAAGACTGATCATTGGTTTAAAGTCAACCTTACAGACTTCGGCTGGCTTTACGCTTTGCTGTGGGAGCCTAGCTCTAGCAGAGACTGATTGAAGACCCTTCAACCTACAGCTAAATGTGTTCAAAGGATATTAGGAGATCACATTTTGAAAACAGAACTCAGTAGAACCCATTTAAAATGGAAAGCACTTTTTTTCGCCTGACAGCTCATCACTCATGACAGGACATTACAAAGAAACCAGATTCTTCTCTTCCCCACTTTGTTAAGAACTTTTCACCATGACCACATTAATCTCAGGTGGGCCCTGCTGTACTAGAGAAGATTCCAGTGTTGGCTCTACGTTTTCTATGGAGCCATGCAATTTTTTTTTTTTTTTTTTGCAATATCAGTATTTTTTCACCAATGTCAGCAGGCTGTTAATCACAGCTGAAAACAGATTAAATACATTTCCTTACGTTAAGTTATTGACAGTACCTTATCATCCAGTTCTGCAACAGCAGCACAAAGGTCCACCAGGTTAGGCTGCAGATGTCCATTCACTATCTTCTCGTTATAAATATAAATCTGAAACATATTGAAAGTAAGCAAGTTTTAACAACACATATTACTCTCCTTCCCCCTCCTCAGCCACAGCAGCAGAATCTGAATCAGGTTTCAAGAACAGAGCATCCCCAGCAAGTCCCTTCTGCCTCCCTCCCACATTAGCTGCTTGTCGTCTGCATGGAAGAGGAATGGACAACAGCACAAACCTCAGCAACACCCCAAAGCCCCAGGCCTGCCTGAAGGCCAGAAGCAATCCAGCGGGTCAGGAGTTCCGCACAGCAAAGCCCTGCACTGAACGCCATGTTAGACTAATTGTAGCTAATTGTTGGAGGACAAAGATTCAGAAAAGACCCAACAACTGAATGGCAGTGATATTCCCCTGCGCGACAGCCTCCTACCTGCTGACAAAACAAACAGAATTTTACTGGTTTTTGGCAGAAGAATTCAGGGAACTCTGACACAAGGAAACAAGAACAGAAACTTGGTCCTTCAAAACCTGCTCCTAAACATACCTCCCCACACTGTTCTCACGTAAATCTTGGTCTCAGTTTACCTACTTCTGCTATTGTTTATTCTACTCTCATTCCAAAGACCTTCCAGCTCCCTTTGAAAATAATCATTCCCAATGCTGGAAAGGCACCCCCGTCATACTTTAAGTCCTTTCTTCTTGCACACGCTGCTTCTTCAACGTTTCCAGCATGCAAACAAGATGCTGAGCTCAGGATCACGAACAAAACTTAGCATCAGTGAAATCACATACACAGACCTCATCGTGTTTCTGTGAAATAGTTTGAGCTATCCATGAAGAATAATTATTTCAGTGTAATTAAAACGCATTTCACAGCTGACGAAGAACTGTAACAGCATGGACTTCTAGGTCTCCCAGCTACCCACTGAAATTCATATGAGCCTCATCCAGGAGCAGCTTTGAAACTCAGATTTTCTTGCACTCAAGCAGAGTGGAGTCAAGAACAGCTCAGCCAGGGCAGCTTCTCCAGAGGGCTTGCCGAGAGCATGTGGCGGCTGCAAGAATTGTGCAGGTGGCAGAAGCCTGACCACAAATGCCACGTTTCCACGGCACAGCGCAAGCATCCTGCACGCAGCCAGTAAACCTGGCAAAAGTCTGCCTGCCCACCTATGGGGAAGAAACTGCAACTCCATAGCTACCCCAGCACTAGCACTGCTAGAAAGGTTGAGTTTTCTACATTCACAAAACATCCGGGAACAATGCTGACAGCCCAAAAGTATGGATGTAATCGTACCACATCAAAGGCCCTTAAATGCAGGATTACACTAGAGATGGAACAAATTAATGCACTAATAATAAACACTAAATCAAATACACACTTTATCAGCACAACCATGCACCTTATTTTGTGATTCATTTCCTCAAACAGTTACCATAACTGAATGCAGACACAAAAACAGATGCACAAGCTGCTATCTGGCTCAGCAAAGACTGAGCCAAGGCACACAATAAGAGTAATTGTGCGCGAATTAGGCAACGCTTTGTCTACGTACTTTTACATATTCCATTTTGAAAAACCAAGTCCTTCTCTTTCATTTTGTTTCCAACAGCGCTGGTAAACAGATCATCTCAAATAACAAAAGTAACAAATCGGTTATGTAAAGGTTTATCAATTTTCTCTGAAAATTTTTCAGAGGGAGCCTAACGCCACCAGACCTTAATTCACAGCTGATACACTAAAGCTCCTCATAATTGATTCTACTAAAATGGGATATAATTTGACAAATATCAGGATTAAGACTTCAGTATGTTTTTCCCTACATGCAGACATCAGAAGTGATCTTCCACGTGTGAGAATAAAGGGAATGTGAACTCTTCATTTGTATATTACTACACTTTGACATGAACTCTGAAAAACATTTTTTGAAAGGTTAAACTTTGTTTACTATAAGAACATAAATGACTTTTACAGTCACATATATTGTTCTGCTTTTGACACAAATCCTGCAGTAGACAGATGAGCACATTTCCAAAGATGTCAGGCTTTCTGTATTTTTCAGTTGCATTTTAACCCCAGGCAGATGTCTTCATGCTTCACTTTCCATATCTTTTTACGCACTGTGCTCACGGATTTTTATTTTCCCACCTCTCCTTCCCAGCACACTCACCTGCCGAGCATATGCCATCTCCACGCTGTCCAGAGAGCTGCGACCTGGAGGGCCCAACTCACCACCGTAGCTGGGCTGTTTAACGAGAAGCATAAAGGTTATTAAATGTTTGTTATTTTTTTTTCTTCCCCAGTGCAGTCAAACTCTTCAGCCTGCATATTCAATTTTAGTCTTCCCAGCATTTTATACGGAAGGTACAAAATTACTGCAATGCATTTAACCAATCTGCCTGCTCCTAAAGTACAGCAAAAAAAACTACGTTCCTGACACAACTTGCCAGGTTTTGGAACTTTCTATGAAATAAAAAACACACTGTCACACAATATCCTATTATCTTCCCAATATAGCTTAAACTTTCAAAAGTGACAGAAATCCTGCTTATTCAGTGCACAAACCAACCATTAGCTCTCTAGAATTAGGACATCAGCGTGTCTCATTAGCATCTTATAATTTTAATTCTTTGCTTTTGTTTCCTGAAAGGTTGCTTATTGTCATGCTCAGTATCTCGCTGAGAAGCATCTAGCCCAAACCTCCACCACAGTGAGGGGGCAGAATGTGATGGACCAGCTCAATGGACGCAGTCCAGCAAACCTGACACTCCGGTTTTGCCCCAGTGCCATGACACTGACAAAATGGGACTGTAGCATACAATTATCTGCTGAAAAATGCTCTGTTGCTGTTCAGCTGCAGGAGGAAGAAGGAAGTTGGCAATATACTGACCTGAATAAATCTTCCTACCCATAGAGGCTGCACAAGGATTGAAATATTTCCATTGCAGAGTTGGAGGACAGCTGGTAAGACTCATAGCATAGAAAATTTGTACTTTTTGTAAAACTCAAAATACAGTACTACCATTATATGCCAATGCCACATAAAGCTATTCTTGTAAATGCTCCCCACAAATGATGTTTTTAGAATAGCCGCCACAAAATGCAGATGTTCACCATTCTGGAGGAAAAAAACCCTCTCAACTAAGCATGCAACTCTCCAATGTTTCCAGCTTCCTATAGATGTAATTATTTTAGCGTTGCAAGTCTTGAGTTTGAAAAATAAAGTGCAATTATTTTAAAGACTGACCCTTTTAAGGTAAGCAGTCCTTTAATATCAGCTGCTTCTCAAGTAGTGCTATAGCGTGATGGTCTGAAGATAAAAGCAAGACAAGCTTATAGAAGTACAATATTTACTAAGCCAACTGACACAGCTGGGGCAGGGGAGAAGGAATACACAAGCTTTTAGAGAAGCAAGCATGTTTTTCAGGTCTGAAACAAAGCAACAGCATTTACATTTCAGACTTCAAACCCAAAAGCTCATTTGTCTGTCCCAGGCGCAGCTGGTCCGGTAGCGGACGTCACCTCTCCACACACACCTTGCTCTGCTTGCTCCAGGTGTCCAGCTTAGGTACAGCTATGAGGATTTAAGCTGCTTGTGTATTTCTACCATGAGAGAGGAAGCGAAGTACATAAGGTAAACACTGATGGCAGCTGTAAGCAAACACTGAAAACAGAACTTGCGCTATATAACTCAAGTCCATCTATATTCCTTTAAACTGGAATCAATAACTCTTTCCAAAGAGCAGGCACATTTGCAGAGTTCTAAAATTAAGCTTCCTACCAAAGTCAGTTACAGCTAGCTGCACATCCTCATGAGCCTACCATACTGCACCCTAACAGTGCTGTCAAATAGCTTGACTTTGTCTTATGTCAGTTATCCAGAACTTTAATACTTTGGTGTGTAATACAATCGCTGCCAAGTGTTGCTCAAGGACATGGTCTAGTCTTTCCTGGAAGAGTTTGGCTAAATATGACCAACTTGCTGCCTAGACAAATAAACAGCAGAGAACCCAAATGCAATGGAAAACTATTGTTTTCAGCTTTAAAGTTCAGCTTTGCTGACACCTGTTGTGCTGTGGCATGGCAGGACTAATGTTCCCCAATGACCTGGCTTACCTAGATTTCAGGAGGAGGGTATTCCCAGAAATGGGTATCTTTTCTCCTGATGGCGACATTGTTAACAATTTCTCATTTCAAACAGGATGAGTTGCTGATAAGGTCTTCAAAAGAATCTCACATTTTCCTGGGCTGTATCCCAACTTTGAAATGAAATAACACAAACCTATGAACTTCCATATGACAGCCTATGCAGTGAAGCATATGGGAAGCACTGAGAGACTGTTTTAATTTGGTAACAGGTAACTTAGGTTATCTTCTATCGTGTAAGACCGCCCTTACACTCATGAGTGCATGTTCTTGCAAAGGCTGTAACTGTCCTAGTCCAGGAGTTCTGAACAGGGAAATTTTAGCAATTTAAGATTTAAAGACAATTGAGGTCACACAACTGCAATAGCCACAAAGCTGTTCTGAGCTAGCCAGGCATTTATACATGAAGATAAGGGCACTGACCTCTATTCAATTACAAGAAATTTGTATTTGTGATTTATGCTTTTTGTATTGAATACAACAGTTGACTACAAAAAAATATTCAGTTTTGTTTGTTCCTGATATAGTGAGATATAAATGAGAGCATCCAATACGAACATGGAAAATCCTTTGAATTGCTGGAATTAATTTATCACTGCATTCATTTCTCAGTAATAATGCAATTTAAATCATGTCCAACCTGACAATAAAATCAGATGCATTTAGACCTTAGGCAGCATAAATAAGATGCCTTACAAAAAACACTCTTTTTGCAACTGAACTTACACTAAAAATATTCCTCAGAGTCACTCCTAATGGATATTGATATTCAGAACTATTTGCATTTTTCTTTCAGTGCCAAATCATCTGACAAATTCCTTTAAACCCACCTAAAAACGACAAATTCTTTGTTCTAAAGAACAAAGAAGCCGTTAAAGCAGGTTTCCTGGGAAACAGACGTGATGGCAGAAATAGCGCTTTGCAGCCTTCCCCTATGCTGTGCTAGATAAATTGCAGAGTTATTTAAAGTAACACTAAATTATGGACGTTGTCATTAATTACTGATGAGGTTTCATCTCCTAAAGCAAGTGAAGAAGGGTACATTGTGACTTGGTGTCACTTTTCAACCAATGCTCAAACACCAGAAACATAAGGAACCAGATTCACAAGATACAGCCCCAGTTCTTTTTCTCCTGCAGTTGTACTGTAGCAAAGAGCACCTATGTGGCTGCCATTCCAGAGAGCAGTGCATGACTGATGGGTTAAAACCCACAGGTAAGGATCTGAATTCAAAAGTGCATGTCTAAAACCAAAGAACAAATGCTCTGTTTCCCGCTCCCCCCTTCCCTTTCTCCAGTTTTAATTTTCCCTAAACATTATGCTTTGAGGATCACTTATTAACAATTTTCCACAGCTGAGACCTCACACATTGCAAGTAAATTCTTTAGATACCCACTACCAACTTGGCCCTTCAGCAAGGAAAAAAAAAAATCAGGAACACCAGAATTTGTCTTGCTTTTCTACAGCAAGAGCCATGGGAGCTAGTTCATTTTCTATTTTTTCCATCTCATACTTGCATTCTGGCTTCATCTTTGAATTATTAAAAAAAGAAACTAGCTCATTGAAGTATCTCATGGCTGGGCTAAAAGGAAATTTCAAAAGGAAAACTAAAAGCAATGAGTCAGCGTGGAGAAGGCCGTTCCCCACCCTTCACCCTCAACTGCAGAAATGGATAGTTGCGCAGGCAAACCGTCTGTAGCCAGCAGTGTCTGAAGAAGCATCCCCTGCAGCTAAGGAGGAAATCTGGGGAAGAGGGAGGATATCCTTTCACAGCAAGTCAGAACTTATCAAGTTTTCAAGCAAGGAAAGGATTATGAAAGATGTGTTGAAAACAGCAGCTAGGTGCATACTAGAAGAATCACGTTTTAAGCTGAAGCATAACCAGAGCAGCAAACGCAAAAAAGGAAAAGTTGGTAGTGCACAAAGGACTGCAGAAGTACAAACGCACACACATCTCTGTGTTGCTAGTCTGTTGCTGCTTACACAGCTTGTGCTGTTTCTATCAATCCCATTTGCTTCTCCCTGCCCTGAATTTAGGTCTTTCCAAAAGATTCTTCAGCACTGCGGTATTTATTTTGAATATTACCCATTTGCGAAAACTGCAATTAGACTGCACTACCGTCACATTTTTATCTTTAAACTCATTTAGCCTAACGATGCTGCTTTTCAAAGGATCCTCCTTCATTTGCACTCAGCCGAGCATTCAGCTTCACTTGTGCACCAAACTG
Source organism: Chauna torquata (assembly GCA_013399475.1). NCBI lineage: Eukaryota > Metazoa > Chordata > Aves > Anseriformes > Anhimidae > Chauna > Chauna torquata. Next base: position 54,357 of record VXAL01002072.1, on the reverse strand, counting down.
CACGGATATAAAGATGCATTATTCATCACCCTCATATGCATATGCACATTCCTCAGCAGAAGTCTGGGCAGACATTTTGTCAGCACTCCAAATGGCTTGGCCAGTAGATGCAGTGCATAACTACACGGGAGACTGAGCTGGAGAAACACCACCAAAACACATCATGGTGCAGTGGGGAAGTAGAAAGCATCTTGCACTCCTTGGGATTTAGGGGATATGAAATTGTTATACAGAGGGCAGAAGAGAAACCGAGAGCGACAGAGTCTCTCAGTCACTGCGGGAGTGGGTTGCTTGACAGCAGGAATGGAAAAGCTTGGGGCAGGGGTGGGAGAAGGAAAAACCTGGAATTAAAAGGACAAAAGAAATGCCTCAGAACCTAGTGGAACAAGACTCAGAACAAACACCTTCAGAACACAGGTGTTTGATATCTTGAAAACAAAAGCCAGGCTTTCTTCCCTCTTCCCAAGAAGCACCTTTTTATTAGTTCTGTTTTTCCCTTGTGGGGAAAAAGGCCAGGCTGGAGGACAAGGCAGAACAGAAAACCCTAATGGCAAGTCCTGTGCTAGCTTCTTTGAATCATGAGCTTTGCCTGTTAATTGGTCTTATTTCCATGAATAATGTGTTGGTATTTCACTCTGCCCAAATTAGCTTGCCCAAAGCTTGAGAATTGGCTCGCAGGCAGACTGGCCCCCTGCTGTGTTTGGATCTGTGCCTTTTCAGTTGATTCTCCATCTCCAGAGGATATCAATTAAACCTCTACTATATTCTACAGGCTGCGTCTGTTTGTGTCACACACACAAAAAACTTATTTGACTGGAACAAGGCTTTAGAAGAACAACCTGCTGTGGGGAGGTTAGATAACAGGCTTTTAACACAGTAGATGCACTTCAAACCTCTCAGACCTTTGACTTCTTGAGGCTAAGACTGGAATATATCAAGGATTTTAAATGCTCTTGAAATGACATACCGATACCACGAGTGCTTTGAAAGGGAGAGTGGAGTATTACTGAGCGATAGTGTATACTGAATCTTTACACCCATTCACAAAAACTATTAGAGGGGCTTTTTTTCCCCCCTCCCACCAATTTGATGCTTGGGATCTCAAGTGCCATGGGCTGGGGTTAGTGTCCATTTTGATACTGAAACATCAGGAAAGGGGTTTTGGCTTTTCAGAGCAGGTTATTATCCTGCTTCTCCTAGCTGCCCATATTCACATTTAGAAAGGAAAATCCCACACCGATAACTCACACAGAAATCAAAGATATTAGAAACTATTAGAATAGCTGCCAAGTCTTCAGACTCGCATCCTAAAGTAATGGGATAGCTGTTCCTAGTTTTAGACGAATTCAGCCTGCATTATTTAACATTTCTAATATTGGAACACTGGACAGCCTTCTGAGAAGTCACAGTACAGTATCAGTAAAATATATTCTAGGGAAAATAGCTTCTATTAGGAGATGTATGCTAACTGGGGTTAACCTATATTTAAAAGAACAGTAATCAGAAAGGGACATTTCATTAACAACTTCAATTATTTCCAAATCCCTATACAGGTCATAGCCTCATAGCCCATTAACACCAAGAGCTTTTTTTATTATTATTATTTTAATGCAGTTTGCAGCTCTAAGTCACCTCAATGAACAAGAATTTATTCATAAAAAGGGGAAGTGTGTGTAGGGGTAGAAGATGGCTATAAAAAAAACTCGGCCTGTCTTCTAGCCTGAAAGCACAGCAAAGCACTTCCCCCTATTGCCTCTCCTGTCAAGGTTACAGTTTTTGATGGAGCATTGTGCTGGGGCCCTGATACAACTTTGTGCTCCAGGGATCCCAGCTGATGCCTGAGGCCTCTGGCTCCGAGCAGGGGAGTTCCCACAACTCTGCACGAAGCCATGCCTTATTCTGCTCATAGCACTGCAGCATTTAAGAAAAACTGCAGAGTTTTAAATTGTAGCATAACATGAGTAATGTTTTAAGTTGCTAGTCCCTGCCTTTTCATGTCAAACAGACCGTCTCGTCCAAAGGATCTGGTCACTACTGGATTAGCCTTGAATTGCTGAAAACAAGATGCCTCAGGGGCACAAAACTTTCGGCTGCACTCAGAGATCAATGGAAAAGGAAAGCATACGCCCTCTTTTTTTTTTTTTGAACATTCAACTGGTTTTGCCAAGAAACCCAAGAGAAGAGACTTCAACACCCTCCTAAGAAAAGCCATAAATCCTGGCCAGTAGACAGTGATAAGGGAAAGAGACATTGTAAGTACCCGTGTGTGAGAACAGTTACACCTGAGAAACTGTCTGGTCTCATTAGTGCTGAAAGCTTTCCTGAAGGTGAAGTTCACCCCAATGTGTCTTCTGTCCGCTGGGTGCATTGAGCTAATATGCATTAGTGTGACTAAGCTCCCAACTTGCACACAAAATATAGCTGCAGCAAGAGGAGCTCCACTGCCTGTGCCAGTCAGTCAATAAAAACAAAGGTTTGATACTTTGCTAGACAATGCATTCTACTAGTTGCAGCCACGTTTAAATTAAACAGAGCTTTGATATTGCTTATTTTCAACAGCTGTAGCTACAGAATAATCCAGAGGCGCTTTCAGCAGTGTCAGAGTGCCAGCTGAGCACATGCCGTGCGTGACTATGCAGTGTTCAGAAAGGCAGTTACCTCATTTTCCTGGGTGAAATCAAGAGCATCTTCCCCTGATGCAAGCAGAGTATGAAGAATCCTTTGTTTCACCTGTTCCCATTCAACCAGCATTGATTCTCGGTGATACTCCTCAGCCATAGCAAAAGTCTGTTGAAGAAAAAGAGCTAAAGAATATACAGAAACACTGAACAGCCTCTACAGAATATAACCACTAACTAGCTCTGCTATTAATAGACCAGCTTATAAGATCGACTAGTGAAATCAGCCTGGTCAGCCCTCAAGAGCTAATAATTTGCTGCATATTATCAGGCCTCCTGTTCAGGTATGAGGGGATTCAGAAAATAGGTGTGCATGAAATGAATATAACTCTTGCATACCCAGCTGGAAAAACACCGGATCTTTGTCTTTTCGGTGGTGCTGACACACACGAAACCTAGCAGGCTGGAAATGGATAGGCTGAGATGCTATCCACAATTGCTCACAAATGCCATGGATTTTTGGGATTTCTCTTTAGGATTTTTTTTGAGCTCTCTATTTCCTTCGACAGTAACAGCTGCGACTTCTGCACGAGATGTCTGGATCCAAAATATCAGCTTCTCCCCATCTGAACACAGACCCAGCTGTACCAACAGCAATCCTGGTTTACAGCACTGCAGAAAGAGCACAAGGGGCAGCAGCGTGTGCGGAGCAGGGAGACTGTTACAGAGCTGAAATAACGAGCGTGGAAGTTAAGGGCTCCTTGCCTTCCGCCCACCTCCCTCAGCCCAAACCTTCTTTCTTTAATTTAGAATTTGGCCACCTAGCCGCATGCACACAATATCCAGGTCATCACGGATCTGCGTGGTTTGTTGAGACCACTTTCTCTACTGGTAAACAGCTCTTCACCACCCTGGGGGTGATAAAGGGCTGATTACTGCATTCTTAGTAGAGAGGTGTGTTCATAGCCCATATTTCATTTTCAGGTCTTAACCAGTATGTTTTTCTTTTAAATAGGAAATATGATACAATAAAAATAAAAGGTATTAAGGAAAATCAGCTGGTGCCAAAGAACCAGAAGGTCTTTCTCATCAGGAAAGCAAGCACAGTAAATCACATCCTGAGGATAAACAACCTTTAGAATAGCTGATGTGCTACGACAGCTTCAGATCCAACTGGGGAACTCATGGAAGGGAAGAGCTCTGCTCAATACTCCTTATTTTGGCAATAGCATTAGGATATCAAAGATGCTTCTCTACTGTTCCTGTTATTGCTGGATCGACGCTAGCTAGTATACTGGGACAGGAAATACTCTTATTTCTGCTAATTCTAAATAGAGAAGAAGCTATATTGGATCATCTGCTACTTCTTTATCTTTCCCAACCTTCTCTCCCTCTCTCTCTCTCAAACAGCTTTGTGCTGTAGTGTACATAACTAAACGTTTCAGCTAGCTGAGTAAGTTTTCCATCTCGTTACGGCCTGCTTTTAGGTTATTGTCAATTAAACATTACCCACTATAAGTGAATTTATAAAGGACAGTGACATTTGACAAACAATTATGGTCCACACATGCAGCTAGAGCATAAGATTTTTGTTTCTTTGCTTTACAACAAAATCATTATATACTTTCATGATGGAATGTAGGTCTTCCCCTTACTTTCACTATAATCATTTCAATAGGGGGTTAAATATGCTTCAATAATTACAGTATAATTACATGTAATTAAAATAATTTAATAATGCTTAAGTACTATTTCTTATCATTCGAAAGAAACACAGGCTTAGTTCTAAACCTGATGCCCCAAGTATACACGTAGGGAAACAATCGTAACACAAGCGCTAGGAAGCAGGCAATGACATTTCTAAGCAGCAGCGTAAGACAAACAACAGGAAGCATTCCTCCACACTGCATAATTCAACTGTGGAAATCATTGCCCCCGAATACGACAGATACCAAAAGCCTAAATAGATTCAGGAACACAATCAGATGAATTTCACATCAGACAACTTCCAGCTCAGAAAATCCTCAAAACAATGATTTGCCTGGGGGTGCAGAGACCAGGGATGAACGGGGGAAGGTTCACTATCTTTTTCCCTTACAGACTGCCAAGGCATTGGTCTCTTTTGAGGACAGAAAACTGGGCTCAGCAAACCCTTTCTCTGAGCCTAAGTGACAACTCTTACTTTCTTATTGTAGCAATTTCTTTTGCACTGCTTCAAAAACTGTTTTTTCTACATAAGAGATTTGCTTTGGACAGTGTGACGCAGGATCGTGTCCTGGCTGTCTTACAGACAAGAATTAAACCTTCCAGTACTTCTGCTGCATAGGTCTGAACGTAGTCATATATAGAGCAACACTTCAACTCCTGTAACCTGGGGAAACAGCTACAATAAATCCACAGAGCATCACCACTGTACAGAAGGTCAATGCACAAGGTATTTCTCAAAGCGAAAAAAATGACATTACCCTAGCATTATCACCTCTAGAAAAGGCAGCACTCATATGGAGAGGGTCAGAGCGAGTATGCTGTACCTTACAAACAGCTACTCTTTCAAACTCAGACTTAACCCTGGGAGCTTCCAGAACCTATATAAAATACTGCAATTGAAATGCAACTGACAAAAATATTTCTTCTAGAAATTCTAAGCAACTATTTCCTAACATCTAACTATTCTATATTCTGGAGAAGGTCCTCTTAAATTCCACTAGTTTATGAAATAACTAATTTATAAATAATTCCTCAAGATCCACCCCTCCCCTTTTGTGTTTCTTTTTGGTTGTTTGTTTATAAAAAGGTACTTGCTTCCAACTTACCCTCTTCCTAGACTCTTCAATGGCTGACAGCAATGCATTATCTTTTTCATTCTTCAGGAATCCCTGCAGAAAAGGAGAAACAGAGCTTCAGTCGAAAAACCGCCTTGCGCTAACATCAGATACGTATTGTACTACTCAGCTCTTTCAACTCCATGAAGTGCTAGCAGCCCTCCCCAGTCCATTCCAGAGAAGTGTAAAGGTCACTCTACTTCACCAGAGGTACAGCAAGGTGCCCATACAGAGCAATGTGAAAATGAAAATGCGTTAATCCCCTGTTTTAATATGCATTAAATCCTAGTGAAATATCCTGCTTCTATTCTCTTTTATCTCTGTGTCCCAGCAACTGCTTCCTCTTGCTCTCCATTTGAGGGAGCTAGGATGAAAGCTGGTAGGAGTGATAAGCAGAGATAAGATTGTTGGACTTGAGTATGTTAAAAAAAGAAAAAAAAAAGGTTTTGACTTGGCAGCTTCAGGCAGGAGTGGAGCTCTTGGAGGCCCAACAAACTGTGAAAAAGCTTTAAAAATAATCAGTTGAAAAAGGATGGAAATAACTAAACAGTTGGAGAGCATATAGGAAAAGTTTACTGCAGAGTCTCTTTCCTCACATACAGCTGGAGTGGTTACAAATATTAGAGTTATATTTTTAGTACATCAGTAAATCTCAAAACAGGTCTGGTGCACATGAACGGTGATTCAGATGAGCTGAAGTTTCTTATCCTAAACATTAGCTTTGTGACCCATACTAGCAAACACAGGATTTAAAGCAAATAGCTGTGGGATAAGCTGCAGTAACATACACAGGCAACAAAAGGAAAACATTTATTACACCCTAACTTGAATTTTTACATTTTCACTATTATATCACCAATTAAACTAACCTAGTTGATTTGCACTCCCAGACTTCCATTTAATCATTATTCAAAACAAAAAGGAAAAAAAGCTTTTGCTTCCCTCTGAAGTAATCAGCTATCAACTCCACCAATGCTAATATCTTAAGAGTCTGTATGCTCATTCCACAGATCTAAAATTAAAGAGGCCACTGACAACTCAAGGGAGAGGGAATTCAATGTACGATGCTTTATGCTTTTATGACAAGGATATACAACTGTAGCGGTGCGGGACTGAACTTGTCAAGATTCAGAAGGCTTTCACGCTCTTCATTCTCTGCATCTTACTGAAAATAAATGGTTCCTGCCCCAACGACCTGACAATATCGGTGTTGATCCTTATATCCTAGCTCAAGCTAAAGGTCTCCAGAGGAGCACTGTTCCTGCAGCAGGACAGCAACCTGCTATCATGGGGGTTTGGACCTTTGGGAAAATATATTTATGGTAGGTCTTAAAAACAGCCCTGCAGTTGTATTACACACAACAGATTTCATATTGCTACTTACTTAGGTCTGAGACATGAGGAAGGCTTGCAGTTTTTCAGAAATGAAGAAAATTGGCAGGCAACTCTGTCAACGTAGGTGTGCTGTCTGCCTTCCTGTTACCCAGCACCCGTAAGTGAAATAAAGGGCATGGCACCCCTCCCTTCTGAAGTTTGTAGAACAAGCAAGACTTGGGTATAGGACATCCTCTGCCCCCCTTCAGCTGGAAACAGGAACATGACCCCTTTCTGTATAGCAGGTAGAGAAAGAATTGCAGCCCCCCGAGACAGACGAGCAACGCAGTTCCCCCAGAAACAGCCCTTGAATTATATATAGAAGGGGCTACTTGTACACAGCCTGCTCCTCATTTCTTCATCCGCCATGTCCCACTTTATTTTTAGAGAATGCCCACAGAGAAAGTGCGGTTACAATCTGAAAAATGGAAGCTAAATGCAGATCCTTGCAAGTGTCTGGGGACCAAGCATTATTACTGCAGCTGTCACCAAGGCAAGGGCTGCCGCAGTCACCTAATGGGGCCAAGACCCGATCCGGGCTCCTTGCAGGAGAGGCGGGGAGGGACAGAGACATGCCTTTGTAAGGTTTGTCCATGGCTGCATGGGTGGAAGGTTCTGGGGAGGGCATCAAGTTGTTTTTTTTTTTTTTTGTATGTGTGCATTTTTCCTCCCCATCCCCAAACTGGATTGAAGAAGAATTATCTGGAATTATGCTTTGAACAAGCAGACCTGGAAAGCGCACACCAACATACGAGCAAAAGACATACCTGCATGTCTGACAGCAGGGATCTGATGCTGCGGAGCACACCAGTGTTTGCCGTATCCTCTAACAAGGCTACGAACTTTACATGCAAAAAAAGCCCACTGTCTGAGACGCAGACCTGCAGCTACGTGGATGCGATGGAAGGCACTAGCACGCCGTGCCAGGCACTGCAGCTTGCAGACGTGCTGGGTGCCCTGCTGCCTGCTCGCTCTGTGAGCGCTGGGCTCCTGAAAACCCTGAGACAGACCACACAGGTCCTGCCTTCGAAGAGTCTCCTGTTTGAGGGAGACCTCCTTATGGGAGCAGAAAGGAAGAGGTCAACAATTCCACCAAAAAAAAAAAAAGCCCCGCATATGGTTATCTTGCTATACACAGGGTAAAACACTATTTGCTGTGTGAAAGGTGACTAAAGGGAAGGGAAGACAGCGTGGGTACCCGCCTAGGTACACGGCAACGATGGTAATCCACGGAGTGAGAAGATGTGCTTGCACTTCCCTCGAAGACCGTAAATCCAGTCTGAACACCTCAGTGAAACCCCCTAGCTCCCAGAGTTCACTAGGTCCACTTAAGGGGTTATGTTACACTGAATGCCAACCAGGGGATCATAATTGTCTTTTTCAATCTCAAAAACTACTCTTTCAGCAAACGAAAATCTTCACACATCTCAAATATCTGTAATGGCTCACTGACAAAAGGTACATTTAAAAAAGGATACCCTACGCCTGGTGCTCAACATGACTGCAGTGTGATGATTGCCGCTTCAGTTAATTACAGGCCAGTTGTTCCACCTCAGAAGAGGCAGTTTCAGGAACTGATGCTGAGGTTCCTGCTACTGTTAGCGAGACTGCTTCTGCTTAGGCCAAGCAGTTCCTGCAGTTGTCACTCTAGCCTTTGGTAGGCAAAATTTCACACTTTAATGAAGTGAAGAGCGTACGGCTGCTCTAACGGTATTTATCCCTTGGGCTTCTTGCATTGCCACCTAGTGGTGTATTGTGCTTTGGTCACTGGACATTCGGGTCTCACTTATGTGTATAAACGTACACATGTCCATCCGCTACAAGGAAAAGCAGAGCTCTCCAGAACAACGGTGGGCAGAAAGACGGAAGAGCTGTGCTTCATGCTGGAGAATTTCGGCCCCTTGAAAATCCCAGGCCATGTGACAGCATTAAGGACTTGCGTATCTATGGAGTCTGAGCCTGGAACAGCGCTGGGTTGTGCTCGCCGAGCTCTGCCTGCCCTAAAAGCTTTCTGCAATCCCAGAGGCAAGATTTGACTTTGCCACCAACGCTTGTAGACTGTAACAAGGCTATGGAGGCACAGCACTCAGCACGCACAGGCATCCAAGGGAGTACATGACCCATATCGCAGGAGCTGCCCTCTCAGGGGAGATGCTACTGATTGTACAACGCGCAGTGACACGTTGCTTCCTACCTGGTACCCAAAGAGAGGAGCAGAAAGAGAACAGATACTGTTAGCAGACAAAGGGCTATTTCACAGTGGCAGATGGCAAAGATAGGAACAGCTAACAGGAGCATTGCTAAAACCTCAGAGGTGAAATCCTCACCTTGTGGCTCTCCACGCACAAGTTCTGCCATGGCAGGGATCCCAAAGTAGCCTGGATTTTGCTTGAAAATGAAACCATGTCTTATTTCCCTGAGGCCAGATTACACAAAAAGCTCACAGAGCCCTAATGTCACATCATGCTGTCCTGCTTCAGTGTGTGACTACTTGGCATTTGATTTTCCTCTGTGCTCCTGTGGGACGCCCACACATTCTTCCTGCACCTAGCTGGGAAGCGAAGCAGCACATCTCTTTTCCATCACAGGTTCTCTGCAACACCCGCTGCTGTTTCCTAAGTGCAATTCGTGCAATGTCTGATCGGAAGATGTTTGCAAAATAGGGACACAGGCATGGAAATACACCCACTCTCCCACCTTCAGGTTCCCATTTTCCAGCTAGTCCCACCACTTGTTCTTGCATACCTGCTGGCCCTCAGCATCTTCCCCCTGCACGCTACAGCTCCTCTTGGATCTCTTGCCCCTTGGATTCCAGTTTTATTTTCTCTCCTTCTCCCTCCCCGCTGAAATCCAGCCCCACTCTGCCTCGCTCAGTGGCGAATCAGAGTCCTCTCCTCCTGCGACACTCGGTCCTACCTCGCCAGCCCTCCAGGGAGCCTCACACCCTGCCCCTTTCTCCCCACAGCCCTTACTCCCATCTACTCCACCCCATTTCCAGCTCTGGCTTGTAGCCCTTCAGCATTCAGGAAAGATGACTACCTGTGACTGAGCTTCGCCAGGTACGTGCAGGAACCTGCAACTGGAGAGGCTATGAACATGGCATGCAGAGGAGAGAGTCTCCACACGACTCACCTTGGTTCCTGGCCAGCCCAGCGCAACCACAGCAAAAATGCGGCAATGGGGCAGGCCTTTACAGGGTATTAGCAGGTGCTTTTTACAACAAAAAGAGCTACAGCAGCACCTGCATATGACGAATGCATTTTCAGAGTTTCATCTATAAGGTTATTTACCTTAAGCTTCATTTGAAAATTAACTTGAGGGGCGAGGAAGATTTGTGGGAGGATGAAGGCAAAGCACAACCACCATTTTGCTTGGTCCAATACACCTCCACCATAATGGGAGAGGACATTGCCAGAAGATACTGTTCTCCACCAGGCGAAAACAGTTTTCAAGAATCTTATCCAAGAGGATGTTTTTAGAGGTGCCCCAGCAGCGCAGGGGAGGACCCCGGGGAGGCTGTGCCATTTCCCTGCTCTCCGCTGTCATTTCTCATCTCGGGCAGCCGCTGCCTGACACAGGCTGATGTGACAGGAACCGGCACCTGCCTTGCTCCAGTCTGAATTCCAGCAAGAAAGTGTTTCAGTAACTAATTCATTATCGGTACGAAAGGGCATGCATGCACTGATGGTCTCTTTTTGACAGGAGATTGAAAGTCTCTTCCATTTAGTGCAGTAAATGAGGTTAGTAAACTCTCTCCTGGCTGACGGAAGTCTCTTAATTACTTCCATCAGCCAGGCCATACTTTTAATACTTGATCTTAGTATTCAAGCTGTCAAGAGAAGGCAAATGTTGCCAAATACTATACTGAGGCCTTGGATGTTGACAGCAATGCTTATTTTTCACTGGCAGGGGAAGAAAGGAAAAAATGAAATGAACAATCTGGGGCCATTTCAAGTCAATTGCTTTTTGATTAAAATATTTTCAAGTGCTGGATTTCCAGTAGATCCAGTGAATCCTTCAAAAGACCAGCAGGGATGGTGATTATACCAGTAACAAAAATGACTCTTCAGCAGTGGGAACAGTAGCTCCAGATGAAGCACCTGGTTTAATTATCTCTACTAGCAATTTTTTTTTTTTTTTTGTAAAGATTTGCTTAATACAATCCTGCTGCAAACATGCACACACCTGAGCACACCCAGAGGTGGGGCACCCTGGCGTGGCCCTCCCAGCCATGTTCTCTCTGGAAGAGAAAACAGGATAAGGAACAAATCGTTGTACAGAAACGTCCGCTGAAAAGGAAGGTCTGAGGAGGCTCGTCCCACAGCTGTACACAAATCAATGCCTTCAGTCCAGACTGTAAAACAAATCTGCACGTTTAAGAGGTGGGATGAGCCTGAGGAAGGAATACCCTTGTTCAACAGCACAAGAGCACGTTCTCAACAGAGCAGTACGGGGAAACATGCCTTTTCCCCATCTAACATAGAAAGGGCAAATGGTAAAGGTCATGTCTGACCTCTCCACCAGCATTCAATTTAAGGATCTAGTAACACGGAAAGTCCTCCTGGCCTAAGACAGCTGAGCTTGTGAAGCTACAACGAGCATTTCTGAAGTTACCTTACCACTATATTTAGAGTAAGAAATTCTGCAATGGTTTCTAAAAAATTAATTCACTATTGACTAAACAGGAGAAAAAGCAGGGAGAACCAGAAGGGTTTATAACTTGCTCAGACTCAAGAGCCAGTTATTGCATCAGAGACTTTCAAACGAACTTAAGAGGGAAAAATATGCAGACAGAGCTAACGCAAAATAGAGCCAAACACTGGGCTTGGGGAAGATCTCATGCTCTGCTACCTGCCTTCAGAGGCGTCTCAAACCATGTCCACCCACACACAGTGACTGTGCTCCGTGCTCGTAACCAATACTCACGTTCACTCCGTGTGAAAGCAAAGGTAGGAGAGCTCCTCCCCGCCCTACAAGCAGATAGCATTTCAATGGCAGTGAGCCATGAAAACACACAGACCCTGGCCCAAGCTCTGCTCCACAGCAAGACTAGCAATGATTCTAAACATCACTGCACTTTTAAAGCAGCTGGCTTTCTGCTCCAGCAAAATCAAATGCTGCAAAGCTGCAATACTGCCTTCTTTCCCGACAGAGCAGCGGCAATGCGGACCTCCCTCCTGCGGCAGCGAGTCGGTGCACGCACCGTTGCAGCGGGCAGCACCACGCACCGCTCCCTGCGCACGCTCGGCAGGTGCAGCGCCTTGCGGAACGGAAAGCAGCGCCGCCGTCTGCCTGCAAGGCTCCTTCGACACCTCCCGTGCAGGGTGGAAGATGCACGGCAGGAACAACCCTGGCTTGGAGACAAGTCCTCGGGTAGGGTCCCTGCCCCGCCGTCGGCACGGCGCTGACGAGATGCCGAGTGTTGAATGGCGCCTTTAATCTGCATTGCGCAGCACGCCTTAGGCAAACGTGTACAAGCAAAGTGCTCTCTGCTGTAGGTTAGTGCCAGCAATGCAAAAATCTAGTACATTTTCTGTATTATTTTACTGTTTTAGATTGACCTGTGAAACCTCAAGCAGTTTTCACAGTAATCTTCAGACCGTATCCAGGAATGCTGGATTTTGTTGTGTTGGATAAATATCATTATTCTTTCTAGCCGTGACAGGAGAAACTCAAACTGCCGAAAAACCGCTCCTCGTGAAGTCACAGAGCAGCTCGTAACAGAAGCGGGGGCAGATGGTGCATGCTCTTTGACTGTTGCTGGGGCCATGTGAATCTGGCAAATGAAGACTGGAAACGTGCTCCTTAGGCTTTCAGTCTTTGACGGATGAAACAAATACGTCTTCAGTCCTGCTCCAGCCAGGAGAACACCTGTTAAGCACGGAAGGGCTAATACCAAACCATCGGTTAATATCAAACCATCCCAGCATCAAGTGGCACCACCAAAGCCCACACCCAGCCTCAGTCCTCCGAAGCACGTTTGTGCAAACACAAACAACGTTTGCCATGAAATATACTGGGAGACAGCTTTATCTCGCAGGAAATGGTGAGAAAATACTACTGCTCAGATCCCCTGCCGGAACAGTGTGCCAGGCACTCACACAGCAGCCCAAGGTTGAGCCCTGCTACACAGCACTGCTTGTTCTGTGTATAAGCAGAGATCATCGCTGCTGGCACGAACCATGACTCTGCTCGATTTTAGTTTCTTCTAACGCAACACTACGCCCAGTGAATTCAGGCTTTCATGCACCACGAGATCGCAGTTATTTCACTTAAAATTGTACTTACACGTAGCTTAATTTTCTTGTTACGTTAGGAGTTAACTGCTACGTTCCTACACATTTTAAGATTTTATGAAGTACGTCAGGGAAGTTTGCAAGATTTAAGAAGTCCGAGCATGATGATAAAATTGTGTGAAGTAGAACACTTGGTTCTAGAAAACAACAAAATATATCAACCACCGTAACATATATATTACTTATACAGTGAATCTAATTCTTACAATTTTAATAAAGGTTTATACTACCTGTTGTCTCTTTCCCCTTCATCCCAGGGAAACCAAAATAATGCCAGTTATACACATTGGTGTTTCATTCTCAGGCTCTAGAAATCTTTGCCATGTCATGCTGGGATGCACAGAGCACATGGAACACTGTTAGAAGTGGTTTTAACAGGGATTTTCCAAAGTCACAAATGCTTTAATGGCATAAAACTTATATAACACTTTTTTTTTAATCTAAAATTTTAGAACAAAGTTGCTCAGAGCGAGGTTCTCTTTCACATACAATTATCAGCCTCCACTGCGCAGATCATTTTTGGCAGTAATTGTTAATGTAACACAAAAATAGCATAAGGAACAGCACTACCTTCTCTAGTGATCTTCTCTTCCTCCCCAGGCATTTACTCGCTTTCTGTCTCCCTACAATGAGACTGGGAGCTGCTCAGCAAGAATCCCAGGTCCTACCACAGCTGTAAGTGCCAAGGAAACCTGTGCAATAGATATGACACATAGCAAAGCAGAAAGTCTTAAATAACCCTAACCTGCTTAGAGATCGTGCAAGGAGCAGAAGGAAGAAAAATGACAGAAAAGAAAATACCAGAGCTCAACAAAGAAGGCGAGCAGACCCTTGCCCACGGATTACAGCAGTGGAAACGTTTCACAAGAGCCACCGGAAGCCTGCTCAGCTGGCTGACACCAGCACATCACACCTGAAGGCACCTCAGGCAGCATCTCCATTTGTTTTAATGACGGTAAAGAAACCCGAACGTCACAAAGACAATTAAATGTCACCTCACTTGCAATACAGCTTCTTTAGCAAGCGAAGGTCTCCGCACAGATCAGACTAGCGGGACCAGCCGCCCTCCCTGGAGGGGCAGGACCTACCAGAAGCCCACCTCCCTTGGTACCCGGTGTTTCGCCATCAGCAATGGCATCCGTGCAGAGCAAGCAAACCACAGACCAGAAGCCACAATGCTGACTAGTTTTGTCAGTCTGGAATCTGAGCTCATTCGTTAAGTGTCCAAATACATGGCTATTTGTTTTTCTCAAGATTTTTAAACGCAGAGGGATGACCTTGGTGTGGGGCTTTGCTCCACACCACGATGAGCAGCTACAGTTTCTCCCTTCTGCTAGAAATGTACGTGTATTAGCACCCTGATTAAAAAATACAAACAAATAACTACGCTTTTCTCCAATCCTACAAAAATCATAAATGCACCATGAAAGTCACAAGACAAAGTCACCAGAACAAAACTCAGCTTTAGCTATTTCTTGAACTCTATTTGAAATAAATTATGAGTTAATGCCAAAGGGCCTGAGATCCGTAATACAAGCTTATATTAAAAATATTTACAGTGTGCCAACAAAGATAATTTCTGATCGTCCACTGGATGAAGTTGTTCTACCCGCCTCGCTGGTATCATGCTTTTCAATGGAATACTGAGAAAGTATATAAAGATTTAAATGATTTAAAAGCTTCATTGTATAGTCATAACTAAGCCTGTAATATAATATCTCTTACTGAAAACGTCCTTTCATCAGGCAGAGGAATCCTTCAAATCAAGCCACCAAAACTAATTTCACTGATGACGCCATTTTCTTATTTCTTTCGCTGCCATTTTAGCACTGTGGTTACTCCACATTTTCTCGGGAAGTAGCTGCGCGTTCTTCCCCCTCTAAGAGGAAGCCATGCTCAAATAACACAGCGACAATAAAACCTGTACGTTAAATTTCTGCTCGTGTCACGTTCCTGCATCCCAGGGGCAGGGAGGGAGCACACGGTTGCCATCGCAGACCACACCTCAATTTACTGTACTGAGGGCTGGCGAGGAGTCTCCTGAGATGGAGTAAGCTGAGAAACCAGCCACTGGAAATCTGTCAGCACCGCACGAAAAATTTATGAAGCTGAGGAAAGAGGAGTGTCCAGCCCTGTTACAGGAGCATAGGCTTTCTCTGCAAGTACCACAGAAAACAGCAGCTAATAAGGGAGTAGTTAGAAAAGAAAAGAAAAAGGCATAAAGGAGGCATAGTGACAAGCTTGCGGTGGCTGTCACTGGACTAATTGTACAACATCATCACCAACATACAGGCAGATACAATCACCCACTTAGCCTGGCAACAGAAAATTCTTTTCTCAGGATACACTGTTCACATCCGAAAGCCAAACTGCCTTCCCTATCAGCTGATGAAGCA
This sequence comes from Chauna torquata, assembly GCA_013399475.1. Lineage (NCBI taxonomy): Eukaryota > Metazoa > Chordata > Aves > Anseriformes > Anhimidae > Chauna > Chauna torquata. Next base: position 38,851 of record VXAL01002072.1, on the reverse strand, counting down.
TTTCCCAGCCCCAAGTGGCACATTTCCCTCGGAACACCAGCAAGAAGGACAAATTATTAAACAAATAATAGTTATTAACTGCTAGTTTTAAACACCCAGTCTCCTCTAACCCACTTCTCCAAATTTTAATGCTATCCTTCAGCCTTCCCCCGTCCCTGTTAAGTGCCTTATCCTTTTGCTTGTCTGGTTTGGAGCACATAAGCCTGCCATTCTGAGAAATGGGAGTTTTCAGGCTTTTTTTGGAAAGCAGACACATTATTGGTATTTGCACATCTCTTCCTTCACAATTTGAGATGTATAAAAAAGCTAAATTCCTTCAAGTCAGCCCAAAACCGTATGTAAAAAAAAATAGCAATGAAAAAACTGGTTCTCTCTTTACCTCCTCTGGATGCAAGTCGTGAGTCTGGCAGCGCTCTGAGCCTGACAGTCTCCCTGCTTTCAGACTGACTCAGGCTGACGGATTTTGACTGCCGTGCTCCCATCCCACAGCAGAGAAAGCCTGCGTAGCGCCTTCCCGGGCGTTCCTCGCGAGCACTAGTCATCTTGCTGCTTCGGCAAGAAGAAGCCAAGCAAAAATCTTCCAGCCTCCATCTGTATTTCAAACACAAAGTGATGCATGCAGCAAACGCTCGCTGCCTCGAAGGGACAACGCCTGGTTCAGAGACATCAGAACCCTGACAGCACTGTCAATACGATAACCAAGTTAAACTGGGATGCACACCCTGCGCCCGAGCACAGGTGGCTTTCCTCAGCACAGCACTTCCACAACGGGATTTCCCGGTTGTATGGCAATTCGAGCTCTCCCAGAAAAACCCACACAGAGAAAGAAAACCTTTCAAAAGTTAAACCTACTTTATTTCACGGACAGGGGCCAGCTAGTGCTAAAAAGGAAGAGAGGTATTGCAGTGTGAAGAATAAAAGCTTTTTTTTTTTCTTTTTAAATACATTGACATTTCAAGAAAATGAGGAAATTTAAACTTCACTCCTCTTAAATTACGTAAGATGATTTGCCAAAATCATCCACCTGAGTTAGAAACATAAGCCCAAACCAGTTAGCCCATTCTTTCTAAATATTTCTAAATAAATCACAGCTATTTTGTTCACCTAACAGGTATTTTCAACATAGCAGCATGTCCTTAGAATAAATATAAATATTTTACTGACAGTGAAAGCAAGCAATTTTGAGCAGTTCATATATGTGATACCTTTAAATCCTTAAACATGCTGTGGTCTTTAAAAATGGTGTTTTCTTACTACATTACTGATACATTTCACAAAGTTAATTATTTAAATTACTTGTGAGTTATTAACCACCAATCATTAAAATAAAAAAACAGAAGTCTGGAATATACCTGTTACAATTACACAATTTATATTTAAAATGCTTAGACATTATAAAGCCCAGAGAGAAAAGCATTTATTAAAATTCTCTGCTGCAGCAAATGACACATTATAATAAATATATATATTTTTTTCCTTCTGAGCTTTTTCTCCTATTGTGCTACAAGCCTGTGGTTTAAACTTTTCAGACTTGGGGCTTTAGACCGGTGTGCTGAGGATACACTGGAGACAAAAGGTTTCCATTTTTCTCCTCCGGCTGTACTCCACCCTCGCTAAGGAACTCTCCAGCAGTACATGCCTTTATTTGTGCCTTGCATTAACAAGGCTCGCAGGCTTTTGGACTTTAATGTAAATGAAATGCCAACTCCAGATGCTGCCAACAGATATCACGGAAAACCCTGCTGTAAGAGACCTACAGCCAATTATTAATTACCGTGGCTCAGGCATTTTCCATACATTAATTTACAGAGCTCAGATGAACTCTGTCTCCCACCCGCTTCAGACAAAGGAAAATAATTTGCAACACTGTACCAACGGCAAGGCTAACCGAGCCATCTCCCACGCAGGTCAGTGGAGATGGCTTCCTCCATCTTTTTACCCACGCAAGCCACACATTTCATTGTCTTTTACTTGAGGAATTGATTTCTTGCTAAGCTGCTTCTGTGGGAAGACCTTTAGCACAGGTAATCTCGTATAAAAGAGGCAACTTTTTGGGCACGCTGTGCCACTGCTTCCCCTTCGGAACGGTTGGGACCGGTCTCAGTTAACAATAGAGCGCAGAAGATGGCACAGCGGCACCTTAGCGTCGGGCAGGGAGCCCCAAAGGAGGCAAGCGATTCTCTGCTGCCGCTGCTGCAAGAGCCCAGGCGCCGTCCCGGCACAGCACATCTCATTAACCCGCTTCTCCCCGTATAGAGAAATACGATCGGCAGCACAGGAGAAAAAAGCAACTCACCCCGTGCTTCTGTCCCCATACCAAAGGCAGGCAGAGCTTCCAGGTTGCATACAGCCTGAGTCCGTAGAGCTGAGAGCATTCAGTCAGCTGCCACCCACCCAGCTAGCCATGGCCACTACATTTATATACACGTTAATTCCTCGATCGCTTCCCTTTTTACTACGATTTTACTGGCTTAACCCCTTTCATATCGTACCCTATTCGCTTGAAAGAGAGGTGGGGTCTAGGCTGCAGACTCAAGTTGACTAAGCAAATATACTTCACCATCATAGTCAAGAAACTAACAAAAAAAAAGCAAATCTGAGCACCTTAGCTCACTTTGGGTAAGTAGAAATATTTTCTATCAGAGACTATTCTTATTTTCATTTTCATCCCACATTTGAAATCCTTACTTGGAGATAAAATTAAAGAAAGTTTAGCGTGTCTTCTAAATAAATCATAAGTGCGCCTGCAGGAACAGAGGAAACAGAGTACACCAACATCTTTGCACCACAATGAAAACTAAGAAAATCCTATCAAAGTAGCGTCCTTATTTTTTGTTAAAAATACTTCCGTAGACGCTTCATAGCCTAGTGAAGAAAAAACAGGAATAAAGACATTCAGAAAGTTATGCTACTGTATTTCTCCTTACATTAAAAGCAAAATCAGCAATGCAATGCCAAAGAGGGTCTTTAAAGAGGCAACACGACTGAAACCCAAAGCAGACGCTGGGCTGCCCCACCCAACAGCTGCTCCCGAGAAGAACACGAGAAGGTAAAGACACAGACCCCAGGGTTTCTTTTTTGTGAGCAAAGGACGATTTCTCCAGAACTACCCACCTGTTCTTTCATTACTCACCTACAAATTTAAGCAACCGGCAGCAACTGCACAAAGAAAAACCACAATAAAAGACACCTGAAGGAAAACTCTTACCAAAGCAAGCTTTTCACCTTCATTTTATACATTTTAAATACATACATTCCTACCTGTAGATCTCAGTACTGAGGAGTTACAAACCTGTTAATGCTGGCTGTAACTGCCACACTTCAATTGCCTGGTATTTAGGCTTACACAGCCGTATCTTTCTGTATTAACGCTCAAGTTTTCCCATCTTTAAAAAAAGAAGAAAAAACAAAAAAGAAAAAACCCTGCAAGTCCTGAAATGGCTGAGACAGTGAAGAGTCCAGCAAGACAATAAGAAAGCAGCTGCTTTCCACGGCTGAACACCACTGCCTGTAAAGCATCTATATATTTTTTTCCAGCGGTGCTTTATTCAAATTCTAGGGAAAGCATCAGTCTGAAACCAGTAACTGATGGGAGTAACAGTTTATAGGTTACAGAAGGATATTTTATTGTTAACGGACCGTACCATGTAAGAATCAGGAGGGGGTGAGGCGGCATGCAGGCAAGAGGACAGAGCACTATTTTTTTCCCCCAGCCACTGCAATTACTCTGATGTGAATTTTTGATGACTTCCGACATATTGCATGGTTAATAATCGTTTCGGCTGTCATGTTCGGTTAATGTGGAAAATGCATTTGCTGCATTGTGATGCAGCACTGAAGCCACTGATTGTAACACCAGTTGTGAAGCTATTCCCTTAGCTGAGCTGCATGAATTTGCACATACCATGAGGCTGAAATAAATGGTACTTTGATTTTGTACAGCGACAGAAAGCTTCTGCCATTTTAGACCTGCAGAGCTGTTGAAACAACTTGGACAGGCTGATAATTTCACTACACATTAATTGGTGTCGATGTTCTTTACGGAGAGCTTCGACTCTCTATTGTGTGGCTGGGTTTGGTTATTCAGTAGTTAAAAGCTTTAGATGCTATTTATGTTAAACATTGGTCTTCTCTGTAGCTTTGAGCAGGTTATTTAATTGTATGTACATATACCTCAACGGAACTGTCAGCACTACAGAAATGCAGCCCTTTTATTAATATATGCTTAGCCTAACGGCATCTTCCTCCATGTGATCCTGAAACATTACGTATAAAAACATGCTCATTACAAATGATCGTACGTGAGGGGTAAAAATACGCTGCTGGAAAAATAAAAAGGATTTTATTTGCAAAGTACCACTTCTTCCCATACACTTTAAACATCAAACGAAAAGTATAAGGTTACGCAGAATACCAACATGTGCCTTTCATTGTCACCAATAGAAAAACAATGCTGCAAGCAATCGTGCAATTACAAGAGGGGATGTAAAACAGCAGAGATGAAACCACGCTAAGAGCCAGTCACCCGATGATTAAAGTCAGGCCAGTATATTCCAGCAGTCAGGTGATGGTGCCATCATTACAGTGCAGAAAGCCAGAGAAAAATCGAGAAACGGACCACCCCCATCTTAAAGAAAAAAATTAGAAGCACTAAAGAAATAAGGAATGCACTCGCTAATACGCCAAACGTACAACCATGAAGCAGCGTTTTACAAAACGTGAGTGTTAACGCTGTCAGACGGTTACTTCCACGGGTTCCAAGTGCACGTTTAACCCACTGTGCCAGTACAGCTCCCTCCAGCCTCAAACTGCTGCTGGCACTCCCCAATCCAAAATTGTTTCGTAAATCCCGGAACAACAGCCCTGCTGCAGTAGTACTGCATTTCACAATGCAAGGATTCTGCTTGCTGAAGGCACATCCTGTATTTGCAAACGCATACACAAATCCAGATTTGGGATGTCTACATTTGTATCTAATGAAGCACAGAAAGCTACCAGGAGAGCGTTTTACTAACATCGACGTATCTTGCAGAATCACCACAATAACTAAGCAATCCGTTATTGCCATTTTCGTCTTAATTAAAACAACACTGCAGGGGTATCGGCTGGACACAAAGTACCGGTAAAAATGGCGCAGAATATTTTATATGGAGAGAAAACCGAATCCCTGAATTAACACTGTACTTCTTGGCTTGGGAGCAATTCCACTCACCAATGTTAGATTTTTTTTAGAAGGTGCTCTGTGACTCAGTCTTATCTACTCCAAAGGCATCACTGGGCACCTTTCACAGTTCAGAGCTTCACTGGCAGAGAGGTCACTTAAATACAGTGCATTTTGGCTTTGAAACCAGCAAACGTGATCCTAGGGGTGATTTTCTCAAACCGCTGCAAGGAACAAACTCTCCTTGCTTGTAACCAAATGCTGTACAGAATACCTGAGTGCTTGTATCAGGAGGCTCCCAAGTGGAAAAAGCAGGTCCAAACCCACTGATGTTCTTAACGGAAAGCACCACAGCTGCATTTCAAGAAAAACCATTGATTACTACCAGCTACACCCCACATCACAAGCAAAGTCCGTTTTGGGAGAGGCAGGGTGTATATTCGCAGGATTAATCTAACCCAGGCATTCCTCCAGCATTTCCAAGCATCTGTGCCTAGCGGTGTCCCTGCAGCGTGCTCGCCTCAGTACCTTGCCACTCACCCCACACACACTGCTCTGGTTTTGGATGGTTTCTCCACCTGCTCACCTCTAGTTTGCATAACCCGCCAGCAGTACGGAGCCACGAGCACAGGAGATGCACAGAGCTTTTGCTTTCTAGGTAAACTTTTAATACAGGTAAAGGGCATTACCTGGAGAGACGGTCAGCTCTTTGGGACAGCCTGCAGCCCTGGTCAGGGATTTCAGGAGCATAGTGGATGTGCAGCTGCTAGCAGCAGCTTTGAAGATGCTATTTTATGAACAGAGGTTGTCTTACTTTCCGGTCATGTAACGTACTGCATAAGCTACTCCCAACTGCCGAGCTACACATTACAGATCAGTACTGTTTATATTTTTGTTTTACGTATTTCATTTTCGGTTCACAGCATTGCAGGGAAAGCTTTCCCAGTGTGGCTTGGCACAGCACTGTCTTCCCTCACCTATGGGTTTCTTAAAGCAGCAGCTTTGAAGAATATGAACAGAAACTATTCACTCCAAATGGCCGTTAGCATAACCAACGCTGAGCGGTAACCACGCTAAGATGTCGGAACTGCTATCTATTTCACTGGCAATCAATTTAGCAGTGTTCAGCCAGCTCACACATCAATCAATTCTGCGCTCAAACGTGACTTTGGGAGGAAAAGAGAAAAGTACTTCTCAGGGTTACTGGGCCACAGCTAAGGAAAGCCACAGAAGTTTTACTTCCAAGTAGAAAGCATCACATCCCAAAGAGAAAGATGAAGCAAAGATCACGCAGAAGCCATGCAAATTGTTTTTAATGTTTTTTGATTGTGATGCATGCACCAGAGTCATCTGGATAACCCACATCTTGAACTGGGTGTTTTTAAGTAGCAGCAGTTAACAGTTAACATCAGTTGTTTGATCATAAAAGATACGCTGGGTTTAGGAATTTTTATTGTTCTTAAAGCCAGTTGATTTCAACTTGAAAGGCAAGGGGTCTCATCAGAGTTAAGCACGCTTCTCAGTTCCTCACAGCACACGAACATCCTCCTGCATCCCGATCGCTCCCTCGCTGTGTCTCTGGGTGCCCATATTCTCTGTACGTTGCCCACAAGGACCTCCCTCCTTCCTTCTTCGGTGCCATCGCATCGCTGGGGTGAAGGAGATTCCTTCACCATAACAATGAAATCAAAGATGCTATCACCCCACCTTAAAGTCAAGAAAAAGCCTTAAAATATTGTAGCATAAAGTCTCTGTAATCTCTTTTCCCTTTCTTTCAGAATCTAGCACTGGGCAGGGGTGAGGGGACGAATATGAAAAGCACCCCTGGATCCGTTCCTGTATTAGCTCCTTTTTGAAGTCCTACAGCTGTGATGCCTCCTATCACCGACCAGCATTAGCCAGCAAAAAATAACAGAGACATTGCTGGCAGTGAGTTAAAACAGTGATAGGTAGCTCCTTCTCGAAAATCCTTTCTCTGCTTAATCCAACGCTGTAGCAGCAGCAAATACTGCACTGTCATACTGGGTCTGGAGAGTGCCTTAGAGCATTATCTCCTTCCTCTCCGCAAGGCTGGCAGTGATTATCCAGCATTAATGACACACTAGGTTTCTTCAAAAGGAGGCTGTCATGCCCTGCACGCTGCCTGTGCTCCCAGCTCTGCACACTCATCCTCTTCCTCTGGAGGGACACGAAGAGGAGCCAGAGGTTCAGGAGTTCGATTCACGCTGCTTAGGGGTGAAGAGGACAGGAAGAAAATAAAGGCTAACACTCCCTTTCGCATCAGTACAGTTATATCGCCATGCAAACAGTGCGGGAAGTCAGCTGAGTGGGGCATATTGTACCACCACCAGCCTATCCAGCAGGAAATTTGGGCTTCGTGGCAAAGGGCTAATTTTCATGGACTAAGAGAATGAGAGTTATCCAAAGTTGAAGCAAAAACAAGAACTGGGAAGTGATCAGCCTCTGGCAACACCTGGTGCCCTCAGAGAAAGCCCTCCTCTCACATGGGAAAACTCAGAAACCCAGCCAGACTGGGAGTCACTGGCTTATTACGGAGCTCAAAGGAGACCCGAGTTTTAACACAGCTTTCTGGGCTAAATGTTCCCCAGACAATAAGCAGGATGTAAATGCACAGAGGGGAAACACCCCTGACAGCACCAACTGAGGAGTGCTGCTTTTGTGACCAGGCAGACTCGGGGTGGGGGGGAGAAATCCGGTAAAAATCAGAAGATTGACAGTCCCACGCCGGAGAGAGGAGGGGGAAGCCCCGACAGAGAGGATTAGCACCAACACTGGCAGTGCTGTTCCTGCCATCCACACCCCACACCCCAATTAACGGTATCATTTGTCAGGATGAATAGGGAACTTGCACTCAATTCGGCAATTTGACATAGTGTCACTGAGCTACCTCACGTCCATATTTATCCAAGAGGCGAGAGCAGGAACCAGTTTTAATTAGAGCCTTTTTAACAAAGAACCAAGGGTATTACCCATGCTCTCACCATCAGGCAATAATTGAGATGTAATCGTTTAAACAAAGCGCAACAAGTGTCCATTTACCCAAAGCCATTGTTAAATATCTACTAGGAGATTATTTTCAAAATTATAATGTGCCATGAATATTCAAACCACTTTCCTTCTTTAGCATTAAAAAGAATAATCACCTTAAAAAAAACACAACTGGAAGCCAAACAGCTATTTTGCAGCAGAATTTGAGGGGTGTTTTAAACATGCCAGTGCTAATTTACAAGGGCTGGGGGCAAAAGGAGCGATGGCTCCAGCTTTCGGAGCGTTAAACTCTGCCTGGAAAGCCCTCTTTTGTACAGCATTAGTGCATGCTGTAAGTCTGTAATTATGCAGGGAACATGTTAATTTTTAATTCGGAATGCTAACACCTCCCCCCCCCCCTTTTTTTTTTTTATATCCAAGCCCTGAATGTGAATGCCTCTTGCAGATGACTGCAAGCACTGACATGACCAAAGGCAAGTCCCTCTGGTAAAAGCGCGCTCTCCCTGGGAGGTTAGGCACTGCGCACCGGAAAGCGGCTGAACTCCATAGTGAAATAGCTTTTAAAAAGCCATTGCCTCAGCATCGTGGCAGGCACAACCCTCTCAGCCCCACAGCCTATTAAACCAGAACCATATGGCCACTAATATTCACACCTTCGTTTCTGCGTCCGTCTTTCTAGCTGCTGAATTTCTTAACACAGTTCCACAAGAAGCTGAATCCCCGCGTCCCTTGCATTCTCACGCAGGTAGGCGCAGGGATGAGGAAGTTAACCTAACACCATCCAGAGGCCCAAACCAAGTTAATGACTGTCAAACACCAAGTCCATCTTTCACCTCTTCCGACTCCCATCGAAGCCTCTGTGATGTCCATAACCCACGCAGAGACCCGATTTAAGAGCACCCTTTGACACAGCCCAGCAATGAATTATTAACTCCAGCTGAAACCGCAGAGCATCAGCTAGTCACAATCATGATCCTTCTACGATGATTAGCCAGAATGCAATTATCAGTGCTCCTGCTTCTCACAAAATGTCTCTGAATTCTCCATCACGCAAAGCCCAAAAGGCAGACATCCACACTTACACACGGGAACAGAAAAAATTCCGTGCTTCTACCTTTGTTTCTTCAGAGCTATGTTATCAGTTGTGAATGGTCTAAGAGAGCCCTGCCTGCCCCCTGCGTTGCAGCAATTATACGTGGACTCGCATCACTGGAAAGAGAGCGACATACGCAGAGTCAAGCCCATATTCTTAATTTCCACACCAATTCGATCCATGCATCCACAGGAACCCGCCAGCATTTTCAGAACCGCCCTTTCCCAGGTTACATCACATAGCAGAAGCAGTTTCCAGCCCAGGGCCTGAGCGGGCACACGCACACACACAAAGCTGTGCCCCCACCAGCCCATTCACCAACGGTGGACAGATGAAGTTGCACTCAGCTCTTAATGAAGCCCGAAAGGGCATCCCCAGCCTCCTCCTGACGAGAGCAGGGACGGACAGATGGGCCTGCAGCGGCATCGCAACACAGAGGAAGAACCACCTGCTCAGCTCCCTGCCAAGGGAATCTAAACAGCTCCCAGTATCAAAGCAAAAGGTGGGGAAAGGAAAAAAAAAAAAAAGAAAAAAAGAGGGAAAAACCAGCAGTGAGAGGATTCAGCAGGTCCTTTTACATCCAGGATGTGCATGGATGTTTGCTTGGGATGGGCTACCATGCAGTTCCACACCTAGCAATGGAGAAGCAGGGTGAAGACAGCATTTTAGATTTTCCTTAGCAAGGAAGCTACAATTTGTGCTTTTCCTTTAATTACAGCTGCCAGCTCTGAAGAAAGCAGCACTAGAACTACTGGCCTGCAAGAGAAGTGAAACACCCACAAGCATGATGGTTAAAATCAACCACAGCAGTGCATGCCTGCTTTGTCAAACTATCCATGTTTTTTTCATGGTGAAAGTACAACTGAAATCAGTATTGGCATCTCGGCAGGCTTAATTAGAAGTCAGGTCTACTCTATTCAGGCCTTTATACTCTGCTCATTGCATTAATATCCAAGTGCCTTCCAGTCCTGCAGTAAGCAACATGACTAACATCTGTCACATGTTGTTTGTTCTCCTCTCTTTCCTGGGGGAGTAGAAACGCAGCGTTCACGGGGACCATGGGACAGCTAACAACTGGGAAGCGAGATTCCTCCAGTCCTGGCTCAGCCTCCCCATAACGAGCCTACACTGGCCAGGCCTGTTTGGTTAATGTCTCAGGATGATCATCATCACCATAACAATTAACAAGCTGTACGCATTAAAAGATAGGTTAGCACCAAGCCTCCTCCCAAGTAACGTTTCTACACAGGATTGACAGAATTGGAAGAAAAACAAAAATCCGTCCTTTGCAGACCAAATCAAGTTGTTTGGAGAGAGTTTTATCACTTGCAGGAAGCACTCGTTGCTTTGCCTGACTCTCCTTGCCTTGTCATCTCAGATTAGAGAATATTAGGGATACAGCTTCCCACAAAGGAACTAAAAGTGTCCATCTCTGGAGTTTAACTAAAAAGGAAGATGAAGGGATTAACAGCTTAGCTTGCCCTTAAAACCTTTCCAAAACACACCACATCTTAAAGCTAAGGAGGTTTGATCTGGAAGTTCACAACTAGAAGACTGTAGTGATATTATTCCTTCTGCACCCACATGCCTTTCACCTTTCCCAGTGATCTTCCATTTGTACATCTCTTCCCTTTTCATGCTGGAAAATGCTTATGTTATCTTGCTTCCAAGTCATCACCCAGTAATTCTTTGCAAAGACAGTGGCAAGTATTGGGATGGCTAAAGAACAGGAACAGCTAGATGGAAAAAAACTGGGAGGGCTCAGAGCTCAGTGAAGATGAAGGACCGACACTGCTACGCATCCCAAGGTCAGCTGGTTACACTGGGCAGGCACCCAGCAGCAGCAAATGGCTGGAGAAAGTCTGAACTCAAGAACACGAACTTGGTGCAGAGATTTGGAAACAACCAGCAGCAGGGCAGGAGACCCTCACTGTTAGACCCTTACCTTCACCTTCTCTCCATTCGTCCATCCAAAGCCTCCAAAACCTGAAGGTAACAGAAACCCACTGAAAACTGAATTACAAAATGTCCAATTAGAAAAGGAGCAAGGACTCGTTCAAGACGAATGAGGGAATACACACAGCTTTCATTTAATGCAATGTGCATAGCCATACAAAACGGGGATTAGTCTTTCACAAAAAACCAACCTTTTCAAGTGTACAGATAAAGAGACTCATGAAGGGACAGACACTGACTCAGAAAACTATTAAAAGGACAAAGTGACTTTCAAATAGAGGTCACCAGTTCAAACTGGAACTAGATCAGCACCGGCTGAGACTAAAGCATCTAAAGACTGATTAGTGGTTTAAATAAAAATGTTGCTAATCTCCCTTCACCTCCTGCTACTCTGGTGCCCATATAACAAGTTCATGGCATAAAGTAACACAGAACTTTTTCTGTCCCGACCCCAAAGAACAGCCAAAGCTTCAGTGGGCACCCAGAGAGCAAGTGCTTATCACCACAGTAACAGCAGAAGCATAAAAGCTGCACTGCTCCATTTGCTCAAAATGGAGAAATTATTTCTTTCAGTTGTGACTGTCTACCTTAGTGCGTTCACCTGTTTGTTGCTGAATACACGCAGGCAAACTAATGCACTTGGATATCCACCTAGCACCTATAAACAAGCATGAAGATCACACTGCAGGTTTCGAGTGGATTTTGTTAATGCATTTTCATGTAAAATTACTTTGCTAATTCATTAACTTCATAAACTTACTCATTCATGAAAAATTGACCCACTAAATATCATTTATCCTTTTCCCCAACAGCTCAGAAAAGGCTCTGATTATCATTAGACATCTTGCAGCACCGCAGGCTCAGAACCCTTACTGCAAAAGAACCTGTCAGCAGAAGCCCAAAGAGGGCAGACAGGATTCCAGGACATGTATCGCTAACGAAAAGCAGTAAACAGTGTTCAGCACTCAGGAGCTACGCCCAGTAGTGTAGCTGCTTTAACTCTGCTCATCAAGCAAAACTTGAGTGTTTCCCATCCATCTTCACAGGGAATTGGTAGGTCTACTACTGCACCATGCTGTATAACACAGACACACTCAATGAAGGAATTTCCTTCTCACTATTACAAGGCACAATAATACAGGCTGCAGATATACCTGCTTGGAGCTGGGGTCAAACCACCGTCCATTTACTGCTCATTCAGCAAACACCTCCTTGTGGACCAGCAGTTTCAACAGCGTGGTGATGATAAAAATACATCAGTGCATATTTTTAAATAGAAATATTAGTTGCTTGTCAATTATGATGTAACATATTATCCACATACTGTTACTGAACCGCGTTCTTGCAAGTGACATTAATACCTGTATTTGTTACAGAATCATAGAATATGCTGAGTCGGAAGGGACCCACAGGGATCATCGAGTCCAACTCCTGGCTCCACACAGGACCAGCCAAACCTCAAGACCATGTGTCCAAGTGCTCCTCAAACTCCAGCAGGCTCGGTGCCGTGACCACATCCCTGGGGAGCCTGTTCCAGTGCCCAACCACTCTCCCAGGGAAGAACCTTTTCCTAACATCCAGTCTGAACTTATCCTGATGCAGCTTCATGCTGTTCCCTCAGGTCCTGTTGCTGTCACCAGAGAGCAGAGATCAGCACCTGCCCCTCGTGAGGAAAGTTGGAAGAACGGACATGCTGGGAGGCAGAGAAAAAGAATACTTGACTTCCTTTTTAAAGAAACTTTTATTAATATTTGCTCCAAACAAGCAAATTATTATTAATTTTCCCAGCTGCTGAAGCTTAATACTACCCAAAACACATTTTCCCAGGGGTCCTCCATTATCAGCAAGGGCCCTTCTTGCACATCCACATGTTCTTTCAACAGGATTCTCTTTGCTTCTAATTCGAGAGCCGTGGGTGTTAAGCATTCAAGGAATGCAACTGAGTCCTGCCCCTTCCAGGCCTACTGGGACACCTATTAATTCACCCTCCCGTAGAGAAAGTTTATCATCTTCTGCAATTGCTAGTATCTAAAAAAGTGGAACAGGGCAACTTAAATTGGCATTGCAATTATTTAAAGTCTATAAATAGTTGTTGCCATGGCATAAATTAAATTGTTACATGGTAACGTCCTTTCTTTTCTACCTTTTAACCTTAGCCTCTGATTAAGTCAGGTAAGCAGGGACCATGCCACACAAGTCAACAGAACGGGAATATAAGTGCTTAGGAATTGTGTTGTCTGCCACACAAAGATGAGCTGAAAATCCAATGTAGTTTATTAGGTTCTCTTTCTCATTTAGTAGGAAAAAAGAGAAGAGACTCATTTCCATAGCGCTTTATGATCTGTCCCCCAAACACAACGTATTGAAAAGTCACCATAAAATCCTACGGACCAACCACACGGACCAATCCTACGGTCCATGGATATGAACCGCACAGGAAGAAAGAATCTGAAAGATTTTTTTTCCTAGCTTCTTTGTATCTTTTGGAAAGAGCTGAACAGTGACGCTGCTGCCTTGCACAGAACCATCAGATTTGGCAGACTACCGAAACAGGAATGGGGAAGGTCAGACGGGGAGGGAAAGAAAGAGAATCCACAATCTTCCATGGCAGAAAAAACAGTTTAACACAGCACAAGCTTCGTTTGGGTAACGGCACCACTAACATTGGCATGTGCTTTGAAGACAGAGCAACTACTACTAGTTCCCAGTGAGAGAAAGCTATATCTTTCTTGGCAAAAGTATCGTGCTCCTTTCCTTTAAAAAGGTAGAATCTAACAGGTAACAACCCTACTTCACAGAATCTTATTATTTAACGGAAAGCTGAAATGACAGGAAAGGGACTGCAGTAAGTCTTGGCAACAAGTCTGAGTGAGAAAGATTAAATAACACTCAGGACAGTAGCCAGAGGGCAAACTCTTGGCTCCTCACCTTTTGTGAAGTGCATCCTGCACATTTGGTAGAGCAGAAAGCTGTGTCAGCCTCCCTTAATTCCCAGCACTTATTTCCAGCTGTAAGACAGTATTAAGGCTTGGTGTAATTACTGTTCTCCATAGCAGGTTGTGACAGACAGCAATACTACCTTATGGAACCAGATCACCGGAACAACAGCATTTTCCACCAAAAGCATGTTCTCATCGCCACCCAAAAGCAAGCACGCATAAAGTGAAGCAAGCTTAATCCTTTTTGTTTTATGACAGTTTGTGTTTCTATAAAAGGGAGACAGAAAAGCCACAAGAGATGGCAAAAAGAAAATTTCATATGTAACCTAAAGAAACACTGGGTACCTGTTCCAGAGAGCCATTGGGAAAGGAGGGCTTGGGGGCAACTGCTGGCAAGCGATTTGTAACAGTTAAAAATTTTCCATCCCTTCCTACCTTATCAATACAAAAAGGTCACTGCCATCAGGCAAGCTGCGTTGCACAAAGATCGATCCTGTACAACAGCAATAGCATCAGGTCTCCCATACCTATACTTTTCAAATCTTTTCTACAAGCTAGAGAACCGTTCCGTCGATAGTATGGCCCTGAGACCTGAGCCGAAGGGACCAAGTGGAACACGTACCATTAACCAGTACGGGTAAGCACCCCTGGGAGCTGAGCACAGATCATTGATAGGGCTCTGTCTCTTCCCTGCAGCACTCTCTCACATCTGAGAAGAATTACAAGATGACAACAAATATTTTTGTGGGCAATGCTACCAGCTTGTAACACAAACCAAACTTTCCTCTAGAAAAAGCAATGACTACTTTTAAACTAATAAATTAAGGAGTCAGTAATATTACGCTGCATCCCTGAATGCCTGTCAACAGCTCAGCAAGCACTGGGCATCTCAAAGATAAGATGAAAAATTTCCAAGACACAAACCTCAAAACATCAGGACTCCTTCCTGCCTGCTTGCCTCCCTGTCTCCTTCTCAGTGTCTCCATCCCCAGAGGTTCATTTTGTTATGTGAAGGTTAACAAGTGAAAAAACAGGCACAAACAAGGTAACTCAAGCCTTGCCTATTTTTCCTCTCTCTCTTTTTTTTTTTTTTAAATCCAAACCACATTAGTACTTTTGGATAGCCAGATTATATTATAAAATGCAGGATTTCAGCATTCTGGCACCAAGCCAACATTCTAATGGACATTCAAACACTAACTAAGGAAATGGCTGTGCATTAAGGCTACCAATAAGTCAACAATCAATACTCCAGTATTACAGTAAAAATACAATGCACCCTTTATAACTGCTCCTGGCCTCATCCTTCTTTGTTAAGCTCAACTCTAAATAAAAAAAGTCTTGAAGCAAGAAATGAAGTATGTATTATTTCACAGCTACCAAAGATTTTTTCTTAAAGTCCAGACCTAATTGGTCCTCTGGACTATACAGATGTGCGTGCGCGTGTGTGTTATAGACAGGACAGAAAAGTCAGGCATAAAAGGGACAGAAGTTCAGACACAAAATTAATCAAGCAGGTCAATAGGTAAGAGCAGCAAAATAAAGAAACCTCAAACAGCTAAGCCCCAAGCAACTGCAGATTAGAAGCCTGGTTCCAACTTTATCTCCAAAAAGCATCTGAATCAAAAGAAAACAAAAAAGTATCGCATCAAAGCATACTAACATTTGGGTTTTAATCCAATTCATAGATTTTAATTGCCTGCACAGCATCAGTCCTGTGTGTCCCCCCTTGACATATTCTATCAGCTTGATCATACGCAGCCAAAGGCAAGCTCTGCAGAGTACAAGATTTGGACACCCTCTGGAAAGCACGAGCATCAGGCAGAATTGCTCTGCAATGGAACAAATGCTTTAAGTTTAGTTAACTCTGCCTTCCCATTCTGAGCCATGGTGATAATGCTGAGCCACTGCTGTATTCCTGAACAGTGGAAAAAAACTGGTTTATGGACAGCCGGAGCAGCTGCCTATATCCAAAGAAAGGTTCAGGGTAAGCCTGTTTTTCAGGAAGAAATGGTGGCAGCTGCTGATCCAATGCTGTGAAACCTGAATGTGAAAACAGGAGGACGAAAACAAATCAAATTGATCATTTTTATCTCCACAGCCTAGAGAGCTCAGTACTGAAATGGAACTTCATCATGGAACGGTTAAGCCAGCGTAATAGCTTGGGTAAACAAGCCAGCTGAATTCTCCATTTTCTTCCCAGAGTCTGCAAATACACAGAGGGAAACACAGAGAATGATTGTTTCAGAAATCCTTCCGCAGATCCTTTACGTTTATTTGCTATAACTATCTTGCATCCCTGGGGTTTCAGCTATAAACACGCACACGGCAGGGCTAGGAATACAGAAATACTTTTTGCTGATGCTTTGAAGTCTGGGCATCTGCACCTCGAGGTTCAGCTCTGCACAAGGACCCAACGCAGCAAGCCTAGCAGCCAAAGAACAACAATATGCAAGTCCTCAAAGGCCACACAGCAGCCCACGCGTGCACAATCCCAGCTCAGCAGCTGGGTACACGTCCAGCAATGGGCAAGGCCAGATGTCTGATCATTAGGTTTTGCTGCTCCGTCTCACGCACTCTACAATCAGGCACATCCTAAATAATCCATCTCAAGCAAGAGTCGCCATGCTACAAAATACTGCTGCATAAAATGATTATATTGAGTAGCAGGCAGTAGCTGTATTGACTCAAGCTCTAGCCTATGACTCTAAAAAACTGCTAGTTTAATCGAAGGGTTTTATGTGGCCACAGTTTCAGCTCAGGACAGCGAGTGAATAGCAGTCTTCGCACAATTGCAGCTCAGAGAAGCTGAAGATCGCCAGCTCGGACTGGTTGCTAGCCGCTGCAGATATCTTTGCAATAAAAGGGTGGTTTCGGGTGGGTGGCTGTAGCACAGTTTCAATTCCTTGTTTCATGTGGGGAAAGGAGCTCTGCTGACAGTCAGTGGAGTACAGGGGCAGGCAAGGGCTGTGCTTCTCTGCACTGCCAAACCAGAAAACTACTGATGAAGAGGGACACCCTTACACTTCACATGGTCTAGTATCTGAGGGAGGGAAGGTAGAGGCCAGTTAGACAGCTAAATACTGAGCAGGAGTGTGAACAATGAAGAGGTCTGAGGAAATAGGAAAAGAAAACATCCACATAAGCTTTCATTACAGACTCTTACGACCTTGTGAGAGCCAATGGTAAGTGCAACCTTGATTTCACAGGTGAAGAAACTGATGCACAGGAAGGCATTTTTGAACTCAAAGTCAAGCATGGAAATCATGACAGAAATTGGATCCAGCTTTCCCGATTTCCTGTGCTGAAAAACAGCTGCTGCAGAAGGCTGTTTTCTAAGTAAATATACCCACCATGGGGTGCCAGTCAGGCAAGGATCCAAAAATTCAAGGGTCAGGCGCTATTCAATATTTGAATCAGTGCAATGAAACACAGCATAAATATTTAAACTGGCATTCCTGCTCCAAAATACTCTTGGAACATATTTCAACTGCTTGCTTTCAAAGTTGGTAACTCTCATTCCCTTCGTTCTTCTGTCCTGGGGAAGATCTGAAAACAACCCAAAGAGCCTCCCACTTCCTGCTTGTCCAGAGCACATCTGACAACAGTTTGTGTGTTTGTTTTGAATGTGTTGCTTTCAGTCAGCAAAGTACAAATGGATATATATAAAGTGCTGAAAACCTACATCCTTGGCTCTTCGTGATGGCCTTGTTCTAAATTCCCCCAACAAAAAAGTACCTCCAGATCACTCTCCGTTTTTATATCTAATTTATAACCTCTGCCTTCAGAAGCTAAATGTTTGGTCTCCATTTTAGCTGTTGTCACAATGTGTGCTAATAAAATAACGTAAGATGATGTTTGTCATTAGACACTTCCAAAGTATGGAGAACACTATTTGCTTAGATCTGCATATAAATCAAGAAGTCAAAGCATAGTGACAAATGTATTTTGATTTTCCGTATGCAATTGAATCTCAATTATTTCAGCTTGATACAGGAAAAACAGTGACAGTCTTTAATATAAGTTATGGTTTGAGGTTTTAAGGCAACATTTTCCTATTAGTAGTCATAACCTGTGCTTCCATGCCCACCCCCCTACTTTCAAACTGTTACATTCAGTAAGAGATATTGCTGTAAATGGAGGTAGAAGCTACGCAGATGTGCACAGCCAATACCCCACCTCTCCACTGCTGCAATTCAATGGATTGAATTGCAGCTCTGCTGGATATTCCAGTCCTGAGACCTCCACGGGTACATTCAATACTGATTTACAGAACCTGCTCCTATTTCAGCCTTTATTTCCCCATGCTTCTATATCCTAGGCCTGTCAGTGCAATTGTGCTTCAAAACAAAACAGGTGAAGTTTTTCCTGAGAGAGTTAAAAACTACTGAAAGATTTCAATAACATTTACGTTATTAGGATCACTAAGTTTTTGTAATAAACCCCATATAGCTGCTGACCACAGAAACGTGACATGGCATCTGTCATCTGCGGAGTTTTGCTTCTCCTACTGGTAACAATAGATTGTTCAGCAGGTGTTTCTAGCAGCACCCGTGTAAATCTTTCAAGAAATTAATAGTTGTAATTACCCTTAATAAATTAAGAAAACGGAACAGAAGCCAGCTTATCCTTAACAGTTTTAATTTTGCTGGGCTATCAGAAGTAGCAAGCAACTGAATGCTGGTTACTAACGCGAAAGGAACATCTGATGATCCTATGATTACTTTGTCAGAATGTACCACTATATATCAAAAAGCACTGCTTTTGTACAAACGTTTTGAGGGGCAGTGCTGCACTTCAATCGCTTACACTGACGATGGCCCTAGAAAACAAGAACAACCCAAAGGAGTCAGCTGCAAGACTGTCAGTCCCAGTATACAAGATTTAGACTGCAAAGCTGCCTCCATCAACAAAAGCTAAACTTATTAATACTTAGTATAATTATTATATTTATTAATACTTAGATTAATACCGCTTTCATGAATACAGCCTGCAACTTTTTAGTGCCATCAGCCTCGCTTGAAGCAATGTTACTCTGTGTGACCACACGGAGGTCTCAGAGGAAGGGGCTGCCACTACTGATGCTGATGTGGTGTCACACTTGACTTGTTCTAGAAGCTGTAAGCTCAGTTTTTTTTAAGATAATTAATTGATACTTCACAGCAAGGCCAAAGATCTGGCACTATAAGTGTGGCAAAGGGTTGCTTTAAGACAAAAAAAGCAGTAGAATAAATAAGCTTGGGAATTGATTTTAAACCCTGAGGTCTTACCTCATTTGCCCAAGAACAAAGGGCTCCACAAATTCACACATTTAACAGAACTCCTCAGCTTCTCAAGGAAGTGCATTAACTACATATTCAGCATACAAAAACAAATTGCAACACTTGCTGAAAAATAAATTGTGAAAGAAACAAAAAGCCCTTTTCTTTAGTCACACGTGACAGCGATTCAATTTCACTGTCTATTGCATGCATTTTATGTAAGGCAGACAGGTACAGGATACTGGCCATGATGGTTTTCAATTTATCACTTTGGAACTTCAGTTAGAAAAAAGATGAAATCAAGCAAGCAATTCCCTTTGACACTAGTGAAAGAGCCTCACTAACGTGAAAGCACAGCCTACTTGGCTGTCTATGCTCTTCAGTGGCATGTACAACCAAATTACAACTCTTCCGCCAGATACAGTCCTCTGCCTGTTTAGCTTGCTTAAAGTCAGTTAATCAGCATATAAAATAGCGCCAGTAAAACCCACTCCCATTATAAATGGTGGCTAGTCTTCTCCTGCTTCAGCATCTCACTCTTTCTAATTTCCAAGCTTCCAAGGTAAGGTTCATATAAAGTATCAGAGAAAAATTCTGTTTCAAGAAACCACTTAAACACTTGTTCCTGCAAACTGAGATACACGTAGCCATGGACCAGGCAAAGAACATCCTCTGCACAGTATATTTATGTAAAGGATATGGGCTTTTATAGGAAAAAGTTTACACCATCTTCCTTGGCATGAGATGGCATTAACTATTTGCATATCCCAGCAGCAAAGTATGCTGCTTCCTGTGGATGACAATGGTCAAGGGTGCCAAAGGCAAAAGGAGCCACCTTGGAGATCTGCATAAAATTAATGGATTTAGAAACACCACCAGGGTGGCAAGATGAACCTTCTCTGGATCCACTTGGGCATTTCCAACATGTAACATATTCCCTTGAGCTGTTTCCGCAATGAAACGAATCTTTGAATTTTGCCTCCCACCTTCCCCTCAGAATATGTGGTTTCAAGCAGCATTTGTTGCCAGGATGCATTGCTAATACATAATACATTGGCTGGAAATTAGTATTTCATCTCAGAAAGAAAATGTTACAGGCGCTTCTCAAGAGGCAATGAATGTGGAAGAGCCTGAGGAAGAAAGGTTGTGAGAAATAATACAACAATATAACCAAGAGAAGATGGATCTATTGAGACAAACAACTAAATCCTGCCCTTTACGACAGACTGCAGTTTCAATCCCCTGATGCTGGTTTCACTGCTGGAAAGAGATCTGTTCTGCTGTTCTGCTGCAAAGGACACTACTTCAACACACAGCTTAGCTTTCGGTATTTGTTGTAGGGATAACTTCTGACTGAAAAGCAAGACTTGCTTTTCTTCCCGGTGATACCATGCAAAAGGCATGTCATTTCTGCCACTCGTGGGAATAGACTCATGTTTCCTCCCCAGACCCTGAGCCCCTGCACGGAAGAATCCATCCTTGAAAACAAACCCCAGAATCTTTTCACACTGAGCGCTACCCACCGACTTCATGGACCTACCATAAACGAAGGGGCAAGAGACAGCCTAGAAGTGCCTAGCTGCCTTCGGACGGCTTTCAAATGACACTGCACAAAACACCTTACATGCTGGAAAGACTCCTCCAAAGCATCTAAAAGATAACGTGAGGGCCTTGGACAACGCAAGGAAATACAGTAATCCAGAGCAAAGGAAGGGAGATGACGATTCTGCTACTGTGACTTCCCTTAACAGGAATATAACTGTATACCAGCTACCAGTATACCAGTTACAGACCAACCCTTAGCCAAAGATTTTAGACAATTAACTGATGGTAACAACTTCCTAGCTCAGCTCCCCCTTTCCAGCAACAGCAAGCCAGAGGCAGCATTCATTTTGAGTGCTTATTTCCATAATTCACTAAATCATAAGCTTATTAAAAACAAAAGCTATTGCAAAGACACAAAGTCTTTCCTCAGAAGAAAAAAATCAAGAGGATATTAGAAAAGGCAGAAAATAAGGCATCTTCTAAGGATACAAAACCACAGACAAACAACAAAACAGTCAGCACTGCGCATTAATTACATAGAGCACTACCACGTACTTCATCCTAGCAGCAAATACGAAGCCAAACATTAACCTCAAGTCAAATAGCAAAACAAAAATAAGAGAAGTGATATTGATTCACAGTATCTGTTGAGCAATCAAGCTTCTTACCATCAGAAATGACCTGCAAATTTTCAGGATAAGGCATCTTTAACCTCGGAAAAATTAAATCAAGCTAGAGAGAGACTAAGAGAAATACAGCAGGGCTAGCTCTATAGAAA
Organism: Chauna torquata; assembly: GCA_013399475.1. Classification (NCBI taxonomy): domain Eukaryota; kingdom Metazoa; phylum Chordata; class Aves; order Anseriformes; family Anhimidae; genus Chauna; species Chauna torquata. Next base: position 17,109 of record VXAL01002072.1, on the reverse strand, counting down.
AGAGTACAGCGTCCAAAAGCGTAATTCCACAGTGCCACAGGCCTTTGTGTCCAGCTTCCACCATTTAGCTCACACTAGGACCTCAAGATGGGGATGCTGCCCCTTAGTCAAGACAATGGTGGGTCTTTTGACTACTGAATTAGTGCTTATTTCAGATTCATTAAAGCCTTTACTTTTTTGTATCTGCTTAACAGACAGTAAACTGATTTAAACATGCCATTTTCTGTTACAAGCCTTGGGGGCAGGAGAGGAAAGAAATGATGAATGTTTCATCATAGTTACTATATGGTAACCATAGCAGGCAAAATCAATTACTGCTGAGAGGATCTGGAGATAACATGTAGGTTCCCACTCATCTATTTGAAATGGTTTTTTTCTCCATTCCCTCTCCTACTTCTCCTCAAATTTCTTTTCTCATATATTAGAATCTGGCCTGAAGAATCCTGCTGGCTTGCAAACACAGAGCTAAGGATTTGTCATGATACTGTACGATATCCCCACCTGTGCACTCCCACTTATCTGAGATCAGAACCAAATCCTTCACAGATTGCTACTTCTGCCTTTCACACCGAGTTTGGCTTACAGTGAACTTCATTATCAGGGAAGCCAAACAATGCCGTGGCTTTATCAAGAATGCTGTGCAAGCTGGACAGCCAGGCTCAAAAGAAACTGCAGAACAGACTTGAGGAATTAGCAAACGCATGTATACTCTCTCACATGATGTCATTGGAACACTTTGGGGATGGACAACGTTAAAAAGGAACCAGCTAAGACTAGATGTATTAAAAGTCTGAAATAAAGGACCTAGAAAGGGCAGATCCAGAAATCCAGCTCATACAACTCCAAACAACAAGGAAAGGACGTCTGCTGGAATTTAAATGATGCCAAGCTCAAAACCAGTAAGAGGAAATAAATTTTAACACAATGTGTAACTGAATTGTGGAAATTACTACCACAGGAAGATGGCAAGGCCAAAACATAATGGGATTAAAAAACTGACTCAGTATGTATATGGATATTGATAATATCTAGGGTTGTGTTTAACAATAAAATTGTGGAAAGAATTATTACACCTGATGCTTCAGGGTTCTAACCAATATCTAACCACTAGAGAACAGGGTGAGGCCTAAGAAAGCAAGCGGATATTCCCATGAACTTCTTTGTCAGTGCTTCTCCTCTGAATTACCCTGTGCTGCTCAAACACATGAAGACAACTGAGTAGATGTGTCCCAAATCCAACCTAATAAATCAACTATGGCAAATTCAGTTTCAACTAACCCCACACCTCCGATTCAAGCCTAGGATAGCCAACTGAACCATTCAAAAAGCTTTGATAAAGCTACTGAAACCGAAATTAAACACTGATGTGTTTACCACATTTCAGTCTTTTCTAATTCACAAGCCTCCAAATGGCATTCACACAACACTGGCAAGCTTTCCCTTCGTTCCCTCAAAATACCACAAGCTGGAAAAATCTCTCCCCTTCCCCACCTCCACCCCACTGAAGATCTCGCATAATTCAGAAATTGGTGCTTTAAAAGGACACTCCAGAGACTTGCACTGCTGTCAAAAAAGCTGGCAACATGCTAATTTATTCTCCATAAAGTTATTTTAAAACAAAGTCTCTCCAAGCTTCTCCAGCCGTTTTTACCAAGTGACAATTAAGCATGTTGTTCCAATTAAGTTTAAAAAAATGTATGTTAGCTGTGGCTCAAAATGCTGCATACGCAGATCTATCCTGGTGCAAGCACCACGCATCTCGCGTACTTGCTAAGATACAAATAATGGAACAGTACAATTTCCAACTTATCTCCCTGAATCTCCTTAAGTCATTTCCTTGTGTCCAGAAAACCACCACAATAGACATTTCACAACTGCTTTTTGTTTAAACAGGACTTTAATGATTTAGATCAATGCAGGTGAAGAACCCTCTTGCAACCAAAATATCATCAAAGAACAGAAGTAAAGAGTGGGCAGGAGGTAATAAATGTATCCAAAGTAGAAAAGCAAAGGGAACAAATACAAGTGGAGTGTGGGAGAAATGAGAAGGGAGGAAAGACTAGAAATAAAAGACAGGAAAGAAAACAGAAAGGAGGCAGCAAGAACAGAAGTTGTGCCAAAAATCTAAATGAGTGAAGCAAACGTACATGTCCCCAGCTCCACGTCAAAAGGCTGCAGCTTTCCTTCGGGATCATTTCTTGACAGGAATAAGAATTCATTTTGACTTCAAAAAGAAAAGTTAGAAAACATCCATACACACCACCCAAACAGTTCATCTGCAAGCTGCCAAATTTTCAGGCTGCTGTTTTGTATGGAGAAGCTTAAGTACACCAGCAGTTTCATACCCAGGCAGCCGTAAACAGTTTACACACTTATTAGTTAGTGACTGTTTTAAACCAAAGCTTGATAATGCCTAGGATTAAGAATTTGGATGCGGAGTCGAACTGACTAATTACTACAGTGGAGAAGAGGGCATGCACGACAAAATACCTGTGGCCTTTCCCAGACTCCTAAATTACACAAACAGTAATAAACCACAGTGGAATTCATCATTGGAGTAACACTTTTGAGAGGCTGGAGTAAATTAGGGGGGCTTGAAAGGAGGGGAGGGACTCGGGAGCTGCGGCAGCTGCTTTTTTTTTTTTTTTTAAATAGATTTGATGAACACACTCACTGGAAAAAGTGGCCACGGTTTTCCGCTGTTTGTGACCACAGCAGTTCAGTGAGATGGTCTGGCCTGCTCACACCACAAACTTTTCTTGGTAAGGAGTGATTTGCTTGTTCAGCTCTTAGCACCATAGGAAATTAGTTGAAAAAGCTGTTTAAGGCAACGCTTAAGAAACAAAGATATTAGCAAAAAACACCACAGTTCAAGGGAAAGGTAAGCAAACCACCTCTTCTCGTATAGGTCAGCTCCAAGCCACTCTGTCCCAGATCAGAAAAGTTTGCTGAAGATAACTCTTTTCTATTGCAGTTTAAAAAAAATTTAAGTCGTCTTTTCAGAAGAACTGAAGAGCCACACCTGACTTACAGGCAAATCTTCATTTTTCAAACCCAAACCTCTGAAACTATAACTTAAATCCATTAACACACGGCAACACTGGGACTGAAAGCTTCTGCCATCTCTGAAAAGTCCCAGTGTCAAGACCTATGCATGGCTATGAGCGAGGCTTCCAAGCCCAGAGTCTCTGCTTCCACTTTCCACAGCAGCACCAGATGGCCACACCAGGGTCCCTGCAGGAAAAATTGCATTACTTCAAAAATAAAGACCCCCTCCAAACTGTGGCTGCCCTGTTGTTACTATCCAACATGCCATTCACATTTTAGAAATCTAAACTAACTTCTTGTTCATTTTTTCACTTGTTTTCTTAAATGCAACAAAGACGAATCAGGTTCACTTCTGCTTATAATCAGTTCCACCATTAAATTCCAGCACAGCCTTGCAGATCTGTTACTTCAGAGCTATAGCTAAGGTACTGGAAGTCTCCAAATCCTCTCCCATAAAGTCCATGCTTTCTCTGTAATGGTTTCAAAATTGACGGGAATATCAATATTTTACAAAACAAAATGGAGTGGTGCTTTGCAAAAGCTACGTTTGAGCCTCAAATAAATAAAACCATCTCTTTAGCTCAAGTAATTGCTCTATCACATGACACACGGGGGTGGCAAATTGCCAGGCTGCATCTCGATATTGTGTCTTCACACCAATTTGTACAACCAGAGACTAAACTGTTCTATGAAATTTTCCAGCACCACGAAAACACTAATTCCAATAGTTCATTTGCGCACGCTGAGCACACACTGCCTAGGTTAGCAGGCAACACAAGATCTCAGCGAGCACTAAATTAAGGCATGACATTAAGAGGTACCGTGTTACCAAAAGTACCGTCCTCCTGGTAAGATGCAACACGGATCCTAGAATTCATTACTGCTCCAACAGTACTTCTCGCAATAATAATGTTGCTCCAAGTAGGGTCTTGGTGAAATTCTGACTCAGATAATCTCATTCCACCAGGCAAGGCTTGCTCCAGAGTTACAGCTACACGCCAAACTGCCTTTTGTACCAGAAGGTACATTTACCCTTCCCACAGCAGTACGAGTTAGCATTCAATTACGGACCGGAACAATCTTCATCAAAGAGCGGAGCTATGCAGCAAGCGCAATGTAAGAAGGAAAAAGGAGGGGAGGGGGGACGAAGCCAAATGTTATGACTCAAAATCTGGTCTCTGTTTTAAGATGTTTATGACACATTTTTCAAAAGTATTAAAAGTCAGCAGTCATACCTATTTGAGATGCAAAGAACATATCTGGATTAAGCAGACAGGAAATATAAAATGTGCCAGGACATAGCAGAATTTAAATAGATCAATAAACATCAATAAACAGTAGAACAAGAGTTCTCAATTTTTCCATCTCATGACCTTGCATTAGCATAAAGTTTTAAAGCGTCCCTTTCATGCTCTCTCACTCTCTTGCTTACTCATACAGGAAGAGAAAGGGAGGCAGAGCATGTCTCTCCTCTCCCCATTCCTAACCCTGAGGGTTAGGAATTCAGGATCTGAATCATGGTGAACTGGAAAATCCCTACAGAATTACTCCAATTGGCGCACAACCAAAAAATGCAAATAGTTCAATATCACTATGTTTATTGAGTGAGAGTAATCTGGATAACTAATGAAATGCCATAGAGAATTCTACATTAAATGTTCTGTGGTCTCCACACACCACCACCACCACCACCCCCCAAACACTTTTTTTTTAAGGTTAATAAGGCCAGGATCATTTAAAACTGCACTGCTGATTCATGCTATTAAACCAGTGATGAGAACTAGAGGAAACTGCTGCTTAGATGTAAGCCAGGCATGTAAGGGAGAAAATGACAACCAAAAAAATCAAACCAAAAACCCAAATGCATTACCAACATTTTGGGCTTTTTTTTTTTTGTCTTTGTATACCGCATTATTCACTCACCTGTTGCATATTATTTTACCAGCCAGCTACAAAATAGAGAACCCTGCACTCTTAAACTCCAGTCACATCCTAGCCTAGACACACCTTAGCATGTCCCAGGGCATTCTCTGATCAGCACAAGCCTTCGGAGGATCGGGGCCAACCTGCTCATTCAGAGGGGTCCTGGGAGACTGAGCGGTGTCAGGAAGGTGGCAGACAGGCCACCTAACGCCCGGCGGCCTTGCCAAGGCTGCGTGCTGCCAAAGCCCTGCCACGTCTCGACACTCTGCAGAGAGCCACAGGCAGGCTGCAGTTTTCCTTCAGAGGTTTATGCAAAATTATCATGCATCACAGAAGCTTCCTCATCTTGCCTCTGATGGGTTCAACATTTCTCCCTTCTCTTTGGTGATTTATATTTCTTAGGTCCAGATCCCTTAGCACAGTACTCCATTTGCTGCGTGCCAAAACACTCATTCATTCCACACCACTGCTTTCTTCAATTGTGTTAAAACTGCCTCTGACCGCATTTAATTACCAGGATATTTATAGTCTTGATTTACATGCCTAAAAGTATACATTAGGGGTCAAATCCTGAATGAAATCAACAAGAAACCTAACCAAAGGGTTTGATCCTAACATGCACTTCTAATGGGAAGAAAAAAAGTGACTTCCAAGAACTTCCATAGAGAGGTACTTTGAGAACATAAGGTTTCTTCAGCTTCTGAAGAATCTGCAGCTACAACCGCAGATAAAAGTTTTCATTAGGACTGCAGCAATGCAAAAAAAACCAGCAGCTAACAACTGACCCTAAAAAAAGAAAAAACAAGGTAGAAGATTGTTTTCTTGTGTTCACTGTCCTGGCTCTGCAATGGTTAAAGGTCCCCACAGCTGTGCTGGCATCATCGATTAGGGTGAACAAGGAAGCGACAGAAAAATAAAGCCACCTTAATTTCAAGCTCCATTAGAACTGAAGGACTTGGGGCGGGAGAAATCAATGTTTGGCAAATGGGAAAGGACAAAATCTGCAAAAGGAAAAATGCATTTTCAGGCTAATCTAATGCAAACAGTGGATGGTGAACAGCACTTGAGGTTGCTCCTTTAAGGTTGTGTCAGCATTTCCATTTATAAACTCTGATTTTAGTTACACTCTAGTAGATTACCACAGGCTTTGGTATTAGTCTAGTAGATACCACAGTACATCACAAATGATAATACAAAACAGCAGTAAAGGCTCAGTGGTTAAACAATGCACCCTTTCAGTACCTGATGTCAGGGTAAGCATTTTTAAATTGAGAGTTGCATGCATACATATATACCAGCAGAGCATACAGTGCTGGGGTAGGTGTCTTGGGACCAGATTCTACCTCAAGAACTATAGCGTTAAAAGAAAAAGTCAGAGCTGCTTCTGTTACAAAGCCTGCTTACAGTATTCTGCAAAACTTGAAAATCTCCCAGATACTTCATTTCAGTCTGCCTCAGCTGCCACTTGGACAGATTTGAGTCTAACCTTCTGCCCTCATTTAGATAAAAGCTCTTACTTCTGTATCTGGACCTCTAAAGAGCTACTTAGTCAATAAACATCCACCCTCAGAAATCAAAAAGAAACCCTGGTATGCAACCTTTAATTTCAGTTTTGCCTAGGCGCACAAGCTCAAGATGAAACTGTTGCACAAGCAGGGAAATGTTAGCCTCACTGAAGGACAATAAAATTTCCCTTGAGCTTTCTAAGCAGATAAAACAGCATAAGCAAGGAGAGCTCATGTCTATTTCTAGGATCCATTTCAAAGATCTGCAGAGAGCTGGACCAAGCCTTAAAAGTTAGAGCAAAACCATTTCTTAAAATTACCCCCATGACTTTGGGCTTAAACATTTTAAAACAGGTATACAGGGGGCTAAACCTATTATCAAACTATCACTACATAAAAAGCACACAGTATGGCACAATGCCTACAGGAATCAGTCAAAATACCTTAGTAGGTATAAATCCAGCTCAGATCCTGCAACTAACCCCTACCAGGTACCCCAAACACGTTTACTAAAGCAGCACTGAACCTCTCTGACATCCACACAAAAAGCAGCACACATGCAAGAGTCAGGTCCTAGCTTACGTGCCACCATTGCTCAGCCTTTTCATACGCTTAGAATTCCTCCTCTTGCTGCCATTACTGGGGCCTGAGAGATCTGCTACAACACTGCTCACTAGAAGAGGCCATCATAGCTCACCTTTACAGAATCGTGAAGAAATACTGATGTTCTGTTCAGAAAGGGTATTATGTTTATAGGTGTGCACCCCATCTTGGCAGAGATCACCTTGCACCAACCACACTTACAAGAGATTTTTAAAAGCCATGAAGAAAAAAGGAAAATCATGCATTTCTCTGTTAAATATGCCATCAGGAACATCAAGAATTACTTGACTACCATTTTCAACTTCATAAAGATTTTGCCAAAATAGGGCTGACAAAAAACAACTTGATCTTCATAAACTCTTGAGGGAGGAATTATTATGAACTGAATTTGCTGTGAGAAGTGTTTGTTGTGCTGTACGCAGTTTAAGAACAGTCTTTGAAATGAGAGAGGAAAAATACAAATTCCTATAATTTAGTGGCAAGTCTAAGATCTTTTTCATAATCTTCCCGGCCTACTGCTCTAGTGGGAGACATTTCCTGGACTCAGAATCCTTTTATGTACAAGCAATCTACATTTTACAACCGATAAATAATTCAGATAATTAATTGAGCTGCAATTTGGTGCACTTCTTTTTAGTCAGCACTAAGGAGTACAGTTTAAAAGAGGTTCTGTACAGAAAGTCCCTCCTGCTTGTTAACCCAGTCCGAAGCTTCTGTTAAGGTGCATTCCTAGATTCTCTTAACGCTTGCTGAATGTCACAACATCAGTGTCTGGGAACTTCATGCCCTAGGATGCTCCTCTCTATGACTTTTCTTGCTGTGTCTTACTCTGTCTAGAAGAAGCAGGGCATTTCCTGGAATTCTCCTTCTGCAGTGCTGATGGCCCTCATTTGAGAGATTAGATTCTAGCAAATCCCTCTATGCTGCCCACATACAGGCTGCTAGAATAGACCACAACACGAGAAGGAACAGAGACAGTAAGTAAATACTTCAGGCAAGAAAGCTGGAGAAGCTCAAGCAAACTGTCAGGGAAATCACTGATGTCTTCTTTTTCAGCAATTACCATGGATGCAAAAGAGTGATGCGGGAGCATATGGCAGGAAGTCTAAGGAGTATTTTCATGCTCTAAGAGCTCTGATATAATTTTAAAGTCAGTAGAAACCTAAAATTCATACAATAAACATTTAATCATATTTGTAACCTTTGCTTAAGTGCAGCAGTCAGTAAAGCCTAAGTGTGAGATCTGTATCTCTGGCACAAGTGCCCACATTCACCTCCAGAGACACCACCTACTCCTGCAATGTGGTGTACGTAGGCTGTACCGATGCAGAGTCCCTCTGCAGCTTTACAGGAAGGAAGAGTGCACTTGCAATTTCAGGTGTTTACTTTAAAAAAAGAAGTTTCAGCCTCCTAATCAAATGATGCTGTAAAGTATTTATGAACTGACAACGCTAACTGCACAAACTGAAGCTTGAGGGACGCTACACATATAATAGCAATTCAAGCGTTGGAGAATCTACAGATTCTATAGACAAGTTTCAGACAGGATTTAAGGCTAAATGAATTTGCCGCAAACCATACCAGTTCGTGAGTATAGATGTTGAGCATCAAGAAAAAGTAAAATGCAGCAAAGAAAGGACAGCTGAGTCTACAATACTGATAATAAGCTGTGAACCAAGCTCATTAATTGTTTGGGAAAAAGTTTCTGGTGGTTTAAAAAATAGAAGTGGTAGTGTTAGTGCTGGCTGCAGGCTTGCTGCAGGCCAGAATCGCTCTTCACAATCCGCAGAATTAAAGCCTACCAGTATGTCTGTGTAAATACCAAGTAACGACAGAGGAATAGTAAAGTCCTGCGAAACATTGGACAAGATTACTTTCTTTTATCACCCTGCACATTGTCCTCCAGGATACAATGGGAGCAACCTATGGAGGGACAATTCTACACAGCATAAAGGATAGCTACATCTGACCCAAAATAAACACGATGAATCCAAAGAAGCCTTAGGAAACCAATTAGCTGGGGAGAATGAAAACAAATCCCAATATAATCATAAGAAGGTACAAGAAAAAGTAACACAGGAAGCTTTTGTAGTACATCTCAAAACATCAAAATAATTTTAAGACCTACCTGGTTAAGAGAACTGCCTAAAGGATCATCAGTAATGTACAACATGAAGGTCCTCCTACATAACTAAGAACAAAACCTTATTAAAAACTACTTTGAAAGGACAAGATCCCGTTGCTGACAGCTGTGTACCAGTACCTACACACAAGTACAGAGGCTTGTCCACATTCTAAGCAACTATTTTCAAACTACAAACTGTTGTCAGCATCAGCCAGGCAGCTTGAGATTTGACTGCAAATATCCTCAAAGCAGAGGATGGTGTTCTGCAAAACCTCAGAAAAATCCTTGCACCTGTTAACCACAAAATAAGCAGGGACAAAACATTTAACACTCACACGTGTTACTTATAAGCCTGTACAATCACCTGAAACAGAGCACCTTGCATGCTTCCCTCTGCAAATCAGTTTTACCTAATCTACTATGAAAAGCTTTCTGCACATGGCCTGCAAAAAACTAAGATTCAAAGCACACATGTATGAGGCCTCAGACATGAGCAGTTAGATTTAAACTCAAGTGATCACTGATTAAATCACCAGTGTTAATCGTGATTCAAAATGGCAAACAGTGAACTTTGATTTAAATTATTGATTTTAATCCTGTTTTTCATTTGTACTTTTTAGCTGCTTTCCCTAAAAGAAGGGCTGAATCTCATTGGCTGATTTGGACATTTAAACACATTGATTTGCAATTAAGCCCTGCTTTTAATGCTGAACTTGAAACATTTCCTAAACAGGAGGATACAATCATATCTATACTCATGATATAAAGCTTATTTAAAAAGCATATTTGATCAGAACCTTACAGTTCAAAAACAATGAGTGGGAAATTTCTTATTTACTAGATTATTTACACAGGCACTTACACATGTGCGTTGTGTCAAGTTCCACTAGCAAGCCTATTTCCACAACAGCCTTAGAAGAGCTTTGAACCACAGCACAGGAATGGCAGTTACAAGGGGAGTGTAATTCATGTCCGAATTGCCCCTACCTGGATGTCAGTGTCCTTCACAGGTTCAAGAGGCTCAAATGTAGTGGCTGCACTCAGACTCTCCAGTCGCTGAGAGATATGAGATATATCAAGCCCTCTGGACCCAAGAAGAACAGACCTATAACAAAGAAATTGTACAGGTATAAAATCAGTATCGAACAGACAGGGCTACTAGTAAGAACTCTAAACCCAATCCGTTGTCAACCTTTGGATCAGCAGCTAGCCACGTGCAGTCGGTGCTTCCAGCTGTTATGAAAAACGCATAAAAGCAAACCTTGAACAGCCATACGTGTGTATCTAACCACCTCAGCCCTGCTGAATGCTTTTTGATGTTCCACTGCAGTACCGCACAGCTGCCAAGTTCTTCCAGACAGAAAAATTCTATAGCACGTTGGCAAGTCTTCAGCAGTGGCCAGAACAAGGTACTGCACTTTTTGGCTTTAGTACCTGAAATTGGGAGTGGTAGTTTCTCGGATAAATCATTCAGTTACAATTTGTAAGTAAGAAGAAGGTAGGGGGGACAAAACAGCTTTGCAGTCATTCTGTTTCTCCGGGGCGCATCCTCCTGGCAAGGTCCCCCACGTGTTAGAAACCAAACCTGCAAACAGTTCGTACCCTCCGCATTCAGCTTCCAGTGCAGGTGCTCAGTACTTACGCCTTAACATCTGCAGTCTCCTGGGAAGTGCGGGTCAGAGTGCGGGAACGCAGGCGCTCCCCAGCCTGCTGGATCTCCTGCAGGTTGCGCTCCACATGAGGCAGCTCAGAGATACCCTCTGTCTCAGCTGCAAGCTGCTCTGCCTGCTGGAGAAGCTCTCCAAAGCCTTCCGTGTCCATCTCTGTTGCAGGTTTTACCCAAGATGCACAGAAACCTTCAGAGAAAAAGAGAAAACATGAGAAAATTCTTGCTTAGCTATAAGCAGTTTCTATACCTACGCACGCACAGAGAGACAAGCAAGAGCTGGTCTTCTAGAAGAGGATACTGTTCTGCCCGTCCTCCCCAAGGAGGACCCAACAGAAGCACCTAAACGTCAAGTGAGTACTTTCAAGTGGCCTCAGAGCGATTTGCCTTGCAGGACTACGTTCTTAAGGCAGGTCTATGGACCTGTCAGAAGTGTGATGCAGGTGCCACGTGACAGTTCACACATTGCCGTGATACAAGGGGGAACAAAGCGGAGAACTCCATGTGAAAGATTTGGTGTTAATTCAGCTACAAAGCACTTGGATATACATACATTGATATACATATAAAATAAATGGAGATACATACACATGCATATAGATTTATATACATTGGCTGAAAATACATGTAGCTTAAACGTGAGGTTAAGTAAACAGCAGAAGACAAGTATGCATGTGTACAGAGACAGCCATGACAAGCCATCTACTAAAACGTGTTAATCCATGTCATTAACCCCCCAAAATCAGGAGAAATGTACACGTTGTTACAATGTAAAAGATGCAAGCCTTCCCTCGATGCATGCAGAAAGCTTTACCAGTGTCTGTGAGGGCTGCTTGCATATAGCAAATGAGAGAAACTATACAGCAAAAGGCAACGGCTTTAACAGATGAGGTCACTAGCGCATCATGCAGCTCCACAGTCAGAACACAGCCTGTTATTTTTATAGAGCAGACAAAAATGTATGTGCTCGGGATCAATGTGGAAAAACCATGTAGTTGCAATGGTGCCCACACTAACGGAAAATGAAAACCAAACCCTCAACTTCAGGCACCAAATCAGAGACATGCTATGAGCACCTTGCAGCCCTAAAGCCGCAGGAGAGGGTCACTGAAAGCCGCCCTTGCTGCGCAGTGCCACAGACAAATCTCTGGTACGGTCTCACTCTCATATCTTTTTTAACACTGACCCAAAGTGCCCGAGATCAAATAAGACAACCCAGATCTCAACCATTAACTCTAGCTCTCTCATTTACTCAAAAATAAAACCAATAGGAACCAGTTCAAGAGAGCCCACCAAGAAAAAAAATGGCATTTTTACAAACCAAAACTAACTACAGTTCAAGTATTTGTTGGTACCCCCCTCAACCTTACCAAAGCATTTTAACAGTATCATTTTATATTCCTGATGTTCCACCATTCCCAAGTACAACTTCCAAGGGCAAAGGCACTGCTTTGGATCTGGACAAGAAGCGATTTAAAAGCACTGTGTGATGATTCATTCAGACACACGCAATTAGAGAAACTGATCCCTGCCCACCGCACATGGCTACTGCCGGGGCGCCAGGACAAACCCCAGCAGCCTGCCTCCAGGCATGGAGAATTCCACAAGCATTCCCCACCCACTTCTGGAAAACCGGGAGCTACCCGGGGAGGCAGCAATCATATTTGCATCGAGTTGTTAATCAGGCAAGACAGCAGAGGCTGGATTTGTTTGAACAGATTAGCATGCCACCGAGATGGAGGGGATCGGAGAGGGGTGTGGTGGAAATAAGCAGTTCCGTGCCCTGCAATGCAGTACAGAGCATCTCTCCGGTGTTTACTTGCGATAACTCAGGTGCACCCCTGCCAGAAGCAGCCTCTGTTGGCACACACTGACCAGAACAGCCACACTCCTATACAGCTATGAATGCAGCGAGCAGATCCTCTGGGAGCACTGACTGCAAGAACAGCACAGACTTCAGCTTGATTTGATTCGATCCGGTCCACTTCCTCTTTTCATTAAGAACGAGATAAAAAGCCGGGAGCGTAAGAAGGCACTAACTTCTCAGAGAGCACTGAAACCAAAAGCATAGAGAATCAGTGCACTATAAAATAGCTCCCCAACCTGCACTTTCTAGCCACAGATTCCATGTCAATGCCATATACGGCCTGCCCCATAAATTTGCCGATGTAGGACAACTGCAATGACTCTGGAAAACAGAGATGGAATTCAGCAAACATAGAATAAACTAGTTATTTTGGAGTGAGTTAAACTACCTGTGATTATAACCAAGCACTGGGAATGACAGCTCAAAACTTATCTAGAGCACAAACAGCAGCTTTTTCCAAAGGACAGAATTCAAATATTTAGACTGGGTAACAGCATGAACAACTTAGTCTCCACGCTGGCAGAATTTACTGCATTCAAGAGACTGCAGTCTGACTCTTAATGCCGCTGTGCAAGATGGAAACTGCTACCACAGTAACAAGCAGAGCGATGGCAGATTTTCATGTCTGGCTGGGGAAAGTGCAACAACTGACACCTAAGGGAAAGAGAATACATCAGAAATTAAACTAACTTCTGTGAAACCAGATCGACCCTGGGCTAAAAGCCAGGACTGAAAAGGCTCTTCTGTAAAACAACTTTGATGACTTATCAATAGAAGCTGCTGCATTAGACTACTATTCCAAGTCCAATAAAACCCCACTTTAATGTTTTCCCAACATTCAAAACCACATATAAACATTATATATTGTACAAGTTAACTGGATTTAAGCCAAAACGAAATCAGAAAAGATGACGACAGGTTTCTTAATTCTATTCAGACTGACTATAAATGATGACTATCTGAAAAAAATAAACTGAGCCCTACAGTGCTATCTAAGAACGTTGCAACTGCAGTACTCCAAACATGGCCATGTTGAATATTTTACTGTACTAGCTTCAGAAAGACTTAAAGCTGAAACACTCTGATGTGTGAGCAAGCATCTGTTGCACTTCACTAGCCTTTGTGTCACCTAATTAACTCTGAGAAACAGACTAAAAATTTAGATTTATCTAGTGCTTAAAAAAAAGAAAGGACGATTTCACAGCAGAGAAGGAAAGCCTCACCCACTGCATTCAAAAAAGCCGATAAGCCAATACAATTCCACAAGTTGCAAAGAGATTCTTCCGAAGGGGAAATGAGGAGGAAGAAATCCAGCATCGCCCTCTCGCAGAGGCTCCTGCCCCACAGTGCTCAAGAGACCCCGTGTGATGAGCCGGGATCAGTTTCTTTTGGAAGGAAGACAGAAGAGCACGCAGGTAAGAACGTGGGTAGTTCTTCCTTGCCGCAGCCAAGATCTGAGGTGAGACTTTTCTGACAGGCTCCAAGCCTGGGCATTTTACAGACAGCGTAGCAGCTTCTGTCTACTAAGCTAAACAGGAATAAGTAAAAGGCCCGTTCTGCCGGCCTCGAACCCTGTAGGAAAAACAGTAATAATACCTAGCTCTGGAGCAGCACTCTGCACAAGCAGACATCAGAACATTTCAGAGAAGAAGTCAGCAACATAATCCCCGTGCTACAGCCAGGGGAATCGGTTAAGAAAAGCGGAGTGAAAGCAAAAAGCAGGTGGACAAACACACGTATATTTTTAATTAAATGAAAGCACAATGACATTTATATGGCATTAGTTAGACAATGAAATTAAGTTGCCTTCTAGGGATGCAGACCCTGTCACTGGAGTTCTTGTTGGTTTTTTTTGTTTGTTTGTTGTTTTTTTTTTTTGGAGTAGGACAAGCATAAGGCAGAAGTGGTACAGACCTACTGACCCCCCACCAGGAGCAGAGACAGGTCATCTGGTTCAGCTCTTGAGGTCTCTTCCTGCCTTATTTTCCACTTTCCATAAGTGGAAGTGACCAAGCACAAACCAAACGTCTGCTGCACATTTTCAACAGATTGCCCTCCACCACGCAAAGCGCAGTAGCAAACGTTTAGTCAAGCCTAGTAAAGGGAACACTTCCATATCCTAGCTACACTAAAAACACATGAAATCAGGATAGGCCAGATTAAAAACAAATACCTAAAAGCTCCAAGCTATACTTGGTACTCCATCTGGTACAACACCCTGTTCCCCCTAGCAACAAAAGGCTGATGCAGGAAAATCCTGAATAGGACACACAGTAACAAACTCCTAAACCTATTGTTTCTTCTGCCACCCACCAATTAAGCCTCCCCTGCTGCCCATAAGATTCCCAGTCCTGTATGCTTTGTTCTTAATCTCATCTGCAGGTAGACATGTAAATGTCCAACCCTTTTATGATTGCTACTAAGCACTTGGTCTCAAAGACCTCCTACAGTACATGTGTTGAATAAAAACCGTATGAAAATGTTTCTTTCGAGGTCTTAAAGGCATTGACGTTCAGTTATTTCTCTTGCACTCTGAGAAAGGACAAACAAGGGCACACGGCTCTCCTCTATCCTGCTCATTATTTACCATGGAACCGAGCAGCAGGCACTTCAGATGTTTTATTCCAACACATACCACCACACACTTGTCAACCCTGACTTTTATCTGCCATTTGACTTGGAAGCTCCTCACAAGGATCTCAAGTCCCCTGACTGACTCAGCTAGCAGCTTTGCCATCTCATCATGCTCCCCCTTTTACAAACACTCAGTACTTACTGCCAGCACCCGATTCCCACCCAACTCAGCAGGCCACTAGCTTCCACAAGGTGGCAAACTGACCACTCATTAAATAACACATCTCATTTGATAGTTCAGAGTCCTCAGGTGAAAGCCAGATCCTCTCCCCTCTCTGAATTTCCTGTGGTGTCTCCACCACAAGACACTAAGGAATTAGATTACGGAATTGCATGTGTTCTCCAAGTCATTTTAAAGCTTTTCTGATTTGTAGGCCCCTAGCTGTTTCCCCAAGGAGTGCAAACCCCTCTAGAGACATAACGTAAACGGACTGCAACAAATCTCATACGAACTGGCTTTCCTCTACCACCCTCGCCTTAGTTTTCCATGCCCAACCTACTGCTCCATAAGGCAACATGACCAAATCCACAGAGGAGGGAAGCAGTCCCGTTTGCACCTGGACTTTAGTTCTTCTACCGCCAGTTAACGCAAGCCAGTACAGGATAGCACTGGGACTCAGACGGCAC
This sequence comes from Chauna torquata, assembly GCA_013399475.1. Classification (NCBI taxonomy): domain Eukaryota; kingdom Metazoa; phylum Chordata; class Aves; order Anseriformes; family Anhimidae; genus Chauna; species Chauna torquata. Next base: position 1,111 of record VXAL01002072.1, on the reverse strand, counting down.
TCAGCCCTATAGTCGACAACTATATCCTGACTCTTAGCACAACCACAGCTCAAGCTGCAGCACAAAGGCAGTTCAACGCCATGGAACAGAAGCTGGGCTGTAGGCTGCAGTTGGGACCAAACAGTGATACAGAGCAAGTTACTCCATATGTTTTATTGAGCTCCTGGGAAAACCAACACCGTAACATGGAGCACATCTTACCCAACAGGGACTAACAAATAGTGTTCTTTAGGTTCAGAAATAAGGGATCTACAGCCAAGATGCTCTGTATGAAAACCTTATCATCTTCTTCACCTGCTTTGCACAAGAAGTCGGCATTACTGTTGGTAAACGCAGCTCATGAGCTGGGGTAGGGGGAAAGGACTAGCCATCATTCTCATCTGGGTAAATGCTGGAGGGCCCACATTAAGCATTCAAAGATAGCTATCCTGTGCTGCAGCAAATGTGCTGACATGAAAAACACAAGGGTCCTGAACATCACATGTGGTTTACCTTCTCCATTAAACAGTCTTCCACATCCTTCCTCATTCAAAAGTCTCCTGTGACCTACCCGGCACATATTAAAGCAATGCTTGTCCACATGATCTTAACAAAAACTGGTGTCAAGCATAAGCTGCAGCAGAGAAGCCAAGGGAACACCGTGTCTCCGCCGAGCCCCCCCCACCAGGCGCCCTTGGTCAGGAGCCTGCCTACCCGGCGCGGAACTTGAAACGGAGAGACCAGATCACAGGCAAAGGGGCACCCTCCTGACACCTCCCCACTCAGACAACGAGCCCCTGCTTCCCAAAACACCCGCCCGGCGTCTTGGCCAAACGCAAGGCTTTCCCCGCCGGCCAGCACTGCGCAGCCCTCGGGGCGGGACGCTCCCCATGCAGGGCCTTGCACCCCCGGGACCTCCCCAGGAGCCCCGGAAAGGCCCGCGGGCGGGAACCCTCCCGCTGCGGCCCGCACCGCGGCTGGGGAGCTCGCCGGGGAGCGCCAGGGCCGCCCCCTGCCTCGGGCGGCCGCGTCCCTGAGAGGATTCTCCTCACGCGAGGCCCCGCCGGGGGCCCCCACCTCAGGGCCCGCCCGGCCGCCGAGGAGAGGGAACCCCGGGCGGGGGGCGGCTGCC
>VXAL01002067.1:20188-39860 GCA_013399475.1 Chauna torquata | reverse complement strand
CACCACGGAACTTTCAGGAGCAGGTTTTTTTTCCTGTTTTTTTTTTGAGGGCACGCTTAGTAAATGAGGGCAGTGGCTGAAAGTATCATAATGATAAGTAGTCTTCTACTTTACAGAGAAGCCAATCAATTTTACATAATCGTAGACCAAATCAATCCTCATCATGATGATCTTGCAATGCATACAGAAGAACTATCTTCGAAACTGTTCACAAAAATACTTTAAATATGTTTTCTGGAAAATAAAATACCAGAATTGTATTCTGTTCAATTCTATGGAACAATAGACTACCTTGCATAGAACAGCTTGTTCTTTAAACTTAGTGGTCATTTGCTGTTTGTAACAGTGCCTGTTTAAAACAGCATGATCTTTTACAGGAGTGATGCATGCAGATGTGTCAGTTCGAATCAATAAATGGTTGAAAAGTATAGACATATTGTTTCTTGAGGCTTTTATATGTCATAAAATTTCAGGATACGCTTTGCAATTTTCAACCCGTACTTAAAGATTGTTATGTATTATGTTATTGGCTGAATGAAGTTATGTAGTTACACACTATTGTGCTGTGAAAAAGTGCCTCATTAAATACATAAGATGTAGTTCAGCCATCTAAACCTGGAGTTACAAACATCATACTGTAACCAAATTTTAAGTCTGGTGATTGCATCTTTCATGGGACATGTAAACAATTCATGATATGCTTATAGTGTAACAAGTATAGTGGAAGTCCAGTTCAAGTTGGAATATTTGAGAGTTATGATGAAATTAGTATTATGTTTTTAGTTGGTTTTGGATTCATTGGAATCATTGGTGGCACAAAATTACTGCGTTTCTGTGACTCTGGAAGTCATAATGATTTTCTTGAAGTGCAGAAGTGTTTTTGATGAGACATGAACACATATCATTATAGCTTATATTATTTGTTAGTGATTTTAAACCCGTGCTTTCTCTGACAATGTTTTTTCCTTAAGGAATACTGAAAAACAGTTTTTCCCAAATACTAGCATTTGTGAATAGTTTTTTTAATCTCTCACATCCTTAAAAATTTATTTTAGTGTATTAAAGCTGATCAGCTTTTCATATTTGCTATCATATTGCATTAACATTGGCACTGGTGCAAATGAAAATGTTGGTTATAGCCTGCTTAGTCATTATTACTATTGTACAAACAAGCTGTAGAATCAAAATATACCCTTGCTAGCTCACACGGAGAGCTGTCTGCTGGCCTGGAGATTGTAAGAATTAACAGTGAAGGGGATAGGCTTAATCCTCAGGATACATGTTGCATTGCTTGTGGGTGCAATGCACGTGCATGACTTGCTTTTTAATATACTAAAGTGCTAAGATGATGGTAGAGGTAAAAATGAGGAGTAAGGCTTACAATTATAGCAGGGATAGGAACAAGACCCATGAATATTAAGTTTTCTCTTTCACTCCTTTTGTTCCCTCTCGTTCTCTCGCGCTTCCTCTCGCGCGCGCTCTTTCTCTACATGTTTTGTCTGAACCTTTGCAAACAGTTGTCAAAGTCCATTTACTACCTGTAGTGGTTCAGTTCAGATTCCATTATTCTTTCTCCTGGTATGTTACATTTATTTGCTTAACACACGGATAATATTTCTCTTAAAAGGAGCTGCTGCTCCTTTTGATCATTTCAGCAACTGTTAAGAGGGGAAAAAAAGATTATAGGAAAGGTTGTGCACCTATTCCTTTTAGAAGAAACAGGTTAATAAATAAAAGATAAAAGTTCTAAGGCAGTATATGGGTACCAGTAGGTTTCTCCAAACACTGGAAGCAGCTCTGTTAAGATTCTAACCTAATGATGACTAATCAGTCAGTTACCCAAAAGATGATGGAAACACTTCTGCTTTTCTTCTTTGCAGCGTCATTCTTTTCTTCTTTTCAATGGCATTAGACTCAATCTGTGTACAACTATAAGTAAACATGCCGAGTTTTGGTAACATGTATTTCATGGCCTTAGATTTCTACATAAGTCCAATGCCTTCATTTTCCAGTCTGTTCTAGCAAGCTGTCATTTCCTCACTTATTGCCAATGTATTGTAGTTTTGATTGAATTTGGGGTCAGGATAGTATTGAGTCAAAGTCAGCATATTTTGACCTGCCACAATTAGTTAATGTTCATAAAGCACTTTTTGTGGATGTGAAAGAACACTTAAGTGTTCAATATTGTCCAGAATTATCTTCAATATTCTTACTTTAGATGTCAGTGTTCGATGTGTTTTGTGAAATGCATTGGTAAGCACAGGCACTTTAAGAGCTTAAAAGATAACACAGTGACAAAATTGTATTATTACATATTTTTTTACTTCCAAGTTTACAGAGGCTTTTATAACAATAATTAGTGTTCCCTTTTTCTGCACTTAGAAATTTTTTTTTCTCTCTCACATCCTCCTTTTTAAAATAAGAATTCCGTCTGCAATGCAGAGTTCTCCATCTTTACTTTCTCTGAAATTACGGTGTGATGAGTGTGATGAGTATAGTAATTATGTAGCTATTGCCTATGCCTTCGTACATGTGACTTTTCAAGAAAACTTTAAAAGGGAGCCAAGTATCCACATCTGTCTCTGGTCCTTGTGTGTTGTTCTGTTGGCTACCACATCCTTTTCAGCTCCTTAGTGCAGACAGTGGGTCAAGTCCTCTATTTTCCTGTATTTCATGTAACTCTAGAGCAAATTGGAAAACAAAACGTTTTTTAATTCACAGAAAAAAAATGAGTTGAAAATCAATTTTCAACCCAATTTTTTCTTTTTAAGACTCGCATGCAGGGGGGGATGGGGAGGGAGCAGAAATATTGTGGCCTGTGATGCTTTTTATATGTCAAAATTTTGTCATAAAATCTGATAGTTGTATTTTGGCAAGCCTTGTGTTCCCATCATCTCCTCTAAGTTCACAGAACCATATGATGTTGCTTGAGATTTTTATATTGGCTTGCTTTGCTTTGTGTCCGTTATTTTGTTCTAACTGGCTTTAGAGTTAGTTGGATTTAATGAATATTTTACAAATGTAGTATTCAGGGTAGCTTGCTGTGGCTTATTTCTTTTGGTCTTGTTTGGGCTTTGAGCTTTTTTATTATTTTTTTGTATTTGCTTGCTGGTTTCTTTTGTATGGTTTCACTTGTCTCTGTTTGTAAGGAGACGGTAGTTTGGCTTCCCATTACTGATAATTAGATTAAATAGCTTCTGATGAGAATGGGTTGGGGAACACGATTCCTTTGCTGACTTGTGTTGTCACTGCTTTCTCCAAAACAGGTTGGTAGAGTTGTGCAAAAAGGCACGCTGCATTAAGTGGGGTTTTTATACTTTATCACTTTCTTAAGCTTCAGTGACGTCTACCCTGTAAAGCATAGGTATGTAGATAAAAATGTTATAGAACAGCTAGACCAGTAATACCAGACAGATTAGTGCATTTTTCCATTGCATTCTTCTAAATTTGCTATGAGCAAAAACTTGATATATTTCTATTGGAGAGCTGAAATCACAAATATTCCCAGTGTGTGTTTGCATTGTTTATCTTTCTGTTCATATTTAAATTTACATTTAACATGGGGTTTGGTTTTCATTTTCTTGTTCACATTCCATGGCATGTCTGTATCATCTGTTCAAATTATTTCTCTTAGTCTGTCTTACGTAGGATGATAGTGCTGTATTTTTCTTTGTAATTGTATTAATTTCTCTCAAGTTTTTAAGAGGAAAGAATTAACATTGGCCAAAAGCTGGCTTGTGAATCTGAGCTCTGTTGTCATCAGGCTGTATGGTTCTTAGTAAATGTTTGAATTACATCTGGGCATGGGGGGAAGGATACCGGCTTCCAAGTCACTCCAACGCCTCTGGAAATTGTATGCAAAGTATTTAAGTTGTGATGTTTTTTTGTTTGTGTGGGGTTTTTGTTTGATTAAATTTCCTTCAGCACCGTTTTAAAGAGCTACATTGCACAGTTATCAATGTCTTGACAGTCAAAATGCTCAGGCTGTAAGTGGATTTGAAAGGACTGAGTGACGAAATTCAGCACAAGTTTAGACCTTTGCTTAACTTTTTCATGTTTCTAACACTTCAAAGTGAAGAGGTCTATCACTTATATCACATTCTCATGTTTGTACTTTCAAGGAAAGCTCACAATTTTATTTCTAAATTATGAACTCTAGTGTATTTATATGCTAAGTGTGGATGCTTTTGTGTGGAAAAGTTATGATATTTTAAACTTTTATTTAAGTAAATGTTTAAACTTTATGCAATTGATGTAAGTGGAGGTCACATAGCATCTCAAACTGCTGGAGATCATTTTGTAAGCAGTGCGTGGGAGGGTGCCCGCTCTTTTTCAACCTTTTAGTATTCTATCATTTAGCATGCATGGAATTTTCTTTTGTGGTTGCAAAATATGTGTCTACTATTCTGGAAATTAAAGCTTGAAGAGGTATTAAGTAAAGGGGCAGTAAACATTGTTCTTCATAGAGATTTTTGGATATAGGACAAAAGGCCTTCATGGTTTTCACTGTGTGATATCAAGGCTTTATCCATTCATATTTGAGCATGCACTGGGCTTATTTGTCAGCTAGGAAGTGGTTCATTTGAAGACAGATCGGAAACAAATTATGTTGAAGTAACTGAGATTTTGGAAAGTTTGGATGTGGATCCTAATTTTGCGTTTTGAATGCGTGGATTTAATACATACAATATAAACTTTAGAATTACTGTATCTGCCCTGTTCAGCAGAGGGTAATGGGACATGAATACAATAAGTTAAAGCCCAAATCAATTTAGAGATTACCAGCAGGTTTCTGTCAGTTCTGAGGGACCTGCTTCTAAGCTTCAACTGAAATCTTTAAGGCTTTCTACTGCTTTAGAGCCAGAATGCTCCAGCTGTGGCACAATATTCATCCACATGGTTGGTCTGATTTCTGATGAAATCAGCTCGTGTCAATGCAGAAACCTACAGTGGCAGAAATGAGTCTGGATCAGTCCCTAAATAGGATTCCCCATTTTACGGGATTATTCATTCCACTATTCATACTCCAAAAATATTTCCGCCTGTTCATTTGATGCAACTATCTAGCAAAGTAATTCATATAGTTATCATAGTGAAAATGCTTTATAACTTCAGAAAACACTAATTTTTATGTTAATTGACCTGTCTTGTACTGAAACAGCAAAGTTAGTTGCATTAGAGTTTCTTGTCTGCTGCTTCCAATTAGGAATCTATTTTGTTTGCTTTTGTTCAGTGGTTTACATGTTGGATAACATAAAATCCAAGATCACTTCCTGTTGCTGTGCCTTGAACCAAAATGCTAATTCTTGCTGTATTCTTAACTGGTGTTTTGATAGCATGTATCACAACATAGGCAACTGCACAGATAGGCTGTCAGTGTACGCACTTCTCCCAGCTGCACAGCTGCCTCAGGCAAGCTAACTATAGCTTTATTTTTGTGAGTGGTATGTCAAAACCATCTATTTATAAACCAAATCAGAAAATGCCTTGGAACCATAATTTTTCTTTCAGGCTTCACTTTCAGCTATCCAGAAGCTCAGTATTCCAAATTCATAGATTTGGTTATAAAATTTAACTTGTTTGAATAGTAATAGTAATAAAACTGTTAAATTATTAAAATTTTGGAGCATAGGTATCAGTCATAAAACATTTTAAAATATATTTTTAATTTTACCTGCAAGGTGAAATGTAAAGGATGTTGGGATGCACTAACCAGACAATGAAAACATGTATTTGCTTTTTTCCATTTTCCGTTTCCATTTGATTGTTATTCTTGACAATATTTCTTCATGATGAACTGGTATCATGCTTGTTTTAAAGATTGGAAAAGTGAGGTAATTTGCTTAAAAGCAACATTTTGAAAATCCTCACTAATTTTGACCTTCTTCAGTTTCAAATCAACATGCACAGTGACTTTTAGAGGTTTGAGTGGTCTGGATGCCAGTCCCAGTCTTTGCTAGGTATTTATGGGGATCAGGCCGTAGGTGACATGAAACAAATACATGAAAATTGACATTCAAAGTAAATTGAGGTCCTCAAAAATTTGGGGATTATCAACCTTCCAGAATCCACCAAACAAACATAAACCCTCCAATTATTTCCTATTTTCAGATAAACTGGATTCCTATTTTCAATAAACTGGATTGCAGGGAGCCGGCTTTTCTACTGACTTTGTTAGGGCCTGGATAAAGTGGTGGAGTTGAGATATTAATTGCATGGGTCAAAATGCATTAACCTCCTGCAGAGTAATATTTCAGTCTGTAAGTAGCCACTCTTTTCTCAATGGAACCATTCTCTAACATGAGAGCAGTCAGGATAAGGAATGAATGGCCGATAGTTACCCATAGGTAGGTAGTGTTAGGAGCCTATGCAGATGATTTGAAAGCGTTTACTTTGCTAAATAATAGTCCTCTTTTACAGATTAATCTCCTATAAATAAGCACTTTCTTTAAATATAAATGGCTCTGTGCCATTTTTAGAACACTCAGATTACTTTGTTAAATTATTAACCAGTTTTTATCATCAGTAGGGGAGTTTTTATAGAAATGAGAACAAGATCTTACTGATTATTTTTAAAATGTGTCAACGTGAAGGCTTGTACTTGTGACAAGGCTCACGAAGTGCAACAGAGCTGCTGTTGTATGGATTTTAAAGGAACTGGAGAAATTAGAGATGGGGGAAAATTCTTTTTAGGCATAAAGTTCTGTCCAGGCTTGGTCCCTAAAGTGTATTTTATATTCTGCTTCTGAAATCAGTGAATGCTGAGGCTTCTCAGCAGCTCTTGGAAAAGTTTTTTGTTGTTTTCTTTGTAATCATATTTCAGGATCCAGCTAGTAGACTATAAATACTGAAGCAAGGGGAAAGCTCGTATTTGAGGCTTAATTTACTGGTAAGCATTTTCTGTCCTGACTTATGACATGTGATGGCAGGAGTTTATATGTCGTCTCTCTCTTCTCCAGCATCTTCTGTTATTTGCTTTATGAGCTGCAGGTAGAGAAGCACTGAGGTCCTGTTTTGCTTGAAGGCCTGACAGGAAGAAGGCCCACTTGCAGCATACCTGCATAGGGGCAGCAGAGCTGGTGGACTGCAGTGGGTCCTACCTCCCAAGTTCTCCGTGATTTACCTGGAGGATACTAGTGTACCTGGTCCCCAGCAGTTCCAAATTCTGGGCAATCTGATCAGGGTCAGGTGTGGACGAGTCTCACTAATGATGTCTGCCCAGCTTCTGAGCAGCTCAGCTTCTGTAGAGAAGAGATGTATGCCCAGCCAGAGTTGGAACTCCATTCTCCTTGATGGGGAACTGAAAACAAAACTGGCCTGTTTTGCTCCAGACTGCAATGAAACATAATGTAGGAATATTATCAAAATCCGCCAGCAAATTGAATTATCTTTCTGCAGAGTAGAACTTATCTGTTGTCTTAACTGAAAATACTTTGTTGAAGGATGGTGTGACAAATGAGAGTTGAGGGAATACGGATGTCTCTTCCTCTTAGGCCCTAGAGCATTATTTTCTCCAAATAAATTTCAGTCTTTTTTTTTCCATTTAACAAGCCAATTGCAATTTTCCTATTCAGCTGGTTAATCACATAAGTATTTGCTGAGCAAATACAGATGTCTTGAAGGTGATTTGTGAAATCTCTGAAAACTTGCATTACGTTGCCATTTTTTTCTCTTAGGGTCAGTATGCCTAAAGTTAAAATTTATGATTCAATAACATTCTGTCTTACTGTGCTGTGGTGCATTTCCAATTCTCCTTTTTTATACTAGGACTGTATTTTATTTTCAATGGAAAACTACAAAATTTCAACATGGTAGATGGATATATTCTTCTTGCAGTTTGTATAGAAAAATGCTCTTCTGACATTGGCAGAGCATATTTAGCAGATGGCTGGGGAAGGTTTAATCCTTTTCCTCCTGGCACAAGGTATGCTAATTGCTATGTGCCCTGAGCAGGGAGTGTTCTGGTATTCAGCCGCCTTTCATATTTGGGCAGAACTGTGCTGGGGAAGGTGATGGAAAGATCCCCATGTATAGTTGAAGACAACTATACTGTAAAAATGAAACAAAAAAAAAATCTAAGAAATCTCTGCTATCTCCAAGAGTCAATTGGAAAAGTAATAGGGCTTGCTGTCAGCCTAATTCAAATCCCACCACAGATTTGTGCTGGGTAGAGGTTGGGTTTGGCAGGATAAGTGGGAAGAGATTACAGCATCTTCCATCAAAAGTGTTGATTTTCAGGTGAGGCAGAAAAAGATCTGTCTCCTGATACAGCCATCTGAGACCTGTGAAAGATGGTATGCTCTCTGGATGAACATTTGGCACTTCCTGTCTCATTATTTTTCAGTTCCATTGAAGTGACAATGTACCATCACAGGAGAAAAGCCAGAAAGGGGCCAGGAAAAAAGCTGCTTGCCTGACAAGGGAAAATTGCTTGATGAAACCTGAGACACTCCTCCATGAACCCAGAGAACTCCCATTCTTCCAGAGCTGTTCAGAGCGGAGGCACTTCTAATACTGTTCCAAAGTCCTCATTTGCAGGTGCCTCAATCCCAACAGAAATTCGAGGACAGGAAGCCAAGGGATGGTGAAGATAAAAGGACACTGTGCTTATCCTGCCACCTGCAAGAGACCTGGGTGCCCTTACACAATTGCTGTGGCTGCTGAGCCCTTCTCAGCCGTGTGGCAGCCCAGCCCCTGGAGACGCAGCAGTCACGTGCTCTTCCAAGCTCTTCTGTAGCAGTAAGCTAGTTGGGAGGATTCTTCTTCTTGTGGGTTATATGGGCAATACTGACCTATTCTGACTGATACAGTGGTGTCTCTGTGCCATATGCATATGTTAGAATGTGGTCTGCAGCAGTGATGGTAAGAGGTCAGCTGGAGAAGCATTTGTCGTAGTTGTTTTTTGGAGTACGCTCTAGAACTTATGCCAAGGAAAGGAACTTCTTCCCTGAGACATGCAACTGAATTTTAGATTTTCTTATGTCTCCAAGAGAGTTAAAATTCAAATTAATGTTCAATTATGCTCAAGGCTACAATATATTTTTACATTATGTTGATTATAAAATACAAGTTGTTGTGCCCATGCCACTCCATACTGATCATCTTTATGAAGAAAAAATAGTCATGTGAGAAGGGAAGGTCATTTGAATATTATTTTTCTATATGTGGACTACAGCTATGCTGTGAACTTATGCTGTGAACTTATGCTGTGAACTTATGCTGTAAAATGAGGCTGAATAATTGCATCTACACTAACTGATTTGACAGCTTAGACTGTATTTGTACCACACTTCCATGTCCTTCACATTTCATTTCTGCCTGCTAAATAGAACAGTGTTATCTGAAGCTCTCAGGTATGACCAAGTTCTGGATATCCTGCAGTGTTGCTTTAGACCAGAAGGTTAGATATAGTTAATGGTGCTTCTATATTCAAATTTTGCTCTAGCACATCTTAAATTGTAAAGAGAACATATTTTTATCTCCAAGCCAGAATCCGGAGGAGGTGTAACCGTGTTTAAAGGCCACTGTGAATATCGGCCTTCACATCTGAAAATGGTGATGTAAACATGCAGCCTTTTCACTTCTAAGTGACTGGAAGAATAGACAAAGATGTCAGGATGATCTGGCTGCATTACCTGAGGCAAGCTTAGCTACTGAATTTGTGCTGGAGTTGACTGGACTAGCAGGAAGGAAGATTATAGTCTACAAGACTTAGCATGAACCTGGTTTTAAATAGTGTAACTTTATCTCAAAAGGAATGGAAGGGAACATATTTCCCATTAGGTACAGCTTAAGTAATGTGTTTACCCTGCTTGCTGAATAAAAACATTCAGCAAATGATCAAAGACTGTAGCCTTTTCTCAGAAAGAAACATGTATTAGTTCACCTGTTCAAATTGGTAGTTACCTTGAAAAGTCACCATTAAACTACCATGTTTTATCTCCAATGAAAGAAAAATTCCAAAGCAATATTATTATTTACCCAATATTTGGGCTTTTTAGAAGTTGAAGTTGTTACCATCTGCTATTTGCCGTCTTAATACTGTATCGTACCAGCTGCTAGAGCTTCTATGCTGCCTCTTTTCTTTCTTGCTGCTAGTAGGTTGCACTAGTGGTACTAGTGGAGAAGCTCTCAGAGTTCGTTGTTCCTGGATTGTGTTGCTGCTGCTCGGGGCCCTTTGAGGTCCATCACCAGAACCGTGGTGAGAGCAGCTGAGAGGCAAGTGGGGCAGTTCAAGCTGCGGTAGCAAGCTGGGAGATATTCTGCCTGCACATTCAGTGTGTTCCCCTGCTGATTGAGCACATCACTTCCTCAGTGACATAGTTTTGTGAATTAAAAAAATTTCTTCATAACTACAGCAACTGAAAATTGTTATTAATGTTCGCCAGTATAAAGTAAAGGTTACTGTGTCTTAATTTTACTAGGTTGCTTTAAAACCTATAAGATCTTTATGGAAGTTAGGCAATAGCTTGTGATCAGCTGTCAGTCCTGTGTGCATGCTTCTTCTAGAAATGAGTCTGTAGGGATGACTCAGGCTTGGCAGCCCAACAAAAGATGTTCCCTCTGTAAAACAAATAGTTACATCTGAAAATGTAAGAATGTTTCTTCATTGCTCTCTTGGAGGGGAAGGGAAAAAGAAAAAAAGACTGCAAGGATGATCATGAATATTTTATATTTGAGCTCTGCAGTTCAGCTGCATCACAGCTCATATAAACCAATTTACATTTTATATCCTACCTGGATAAGCACATTAGTGCTTCCAGTACAGATTCTAGCTTTGGCTCTGCTAGTTGTTACCTTTTGCACATATGTCTTGAACAAAAAAGGGTTCCAGAAACAGGCATTTGAATGTCACTTTAAGCCTATTTGTGTGCTTATCTAAGCCTAGACTGAAGGCTGTTACCATATGGCCACATCTGTAAGAGCTGCTCTGGCACTGGGAATTACTAAACACGACTTCCCCTGTAGCGCAGCAGCAGCGAAGAGGAAGTACCATGCTCTGAGCTCTGCCCAGCATTTTCCCTCTCTAAAAGGAAACTCTAAAATAGCAGTGAAGACAAATTCAGTGTTGCCATGCAGCTGAGGATAGGGCCACAGAGAATCCAAGGTCATATAAAAAGTCTGACAGCCTTAATCCATATTTACACTTGCAAACCAGGGAGAGGTTTCAAGCACGGTAGCTCATGCATGGTAACCAGTACTATTTTACACTGGTCTTGGTACTGTGCTGCAGTGTGGAGAGGGAAAGTCAAGTTTAAAACAGTTGGGGCCAAGAAAATAGCGTGATTCTTTAGCTATAATAAAACAGGCTGATGTTTTGAGCTGTATTGTTGAGTGCCCAGTATTCCTGGAGCAGAAGTAGAATTGCATGGGTTTCTTGTGTTTGTTACTTGGCAAAATATAATGCAAAAGTGATTATATAACTCTGGCTACATTGCTTCCATTCTAAGCATGATTTTTTTTTTATTACAGTGATACTTCGTGCCCATACTAATTCAGATATTATTATTTCCCCCATAAAGACTGTAGGTGATATAATGTTGTGCAAGACTGTTGTATTGTTTAAAGAGCGGCCCAATCAATGAATGATTGTGGCTGTTTAGAAGCAGTATTCTCTTCTGTAAGAAAACTCAATTTATCAATAGGCAGAATGAGACATTTTGTGCTCAGCAGGATCTCTTTGGTAAATGGAAGTTTTATTGATTATGCAACTGTGTTGGAGAACAACCCAAATTTTGGGATGGGGCCGAGACAATGTAAACACTGTCCAGTGGGAAGAGCCTTGAACTACCTTTGGTCTGCAGAGGTCAGATTGTACTTTGGACTGTGCAATTAATCTGCTTTGTATCTTTGGTCATGTTCCCCTGCTGTTCTGTGCTTCAAGCCACCAAACTCTACTGGTTGAAGTGAATTTATTTAAGAAATTCTTTTGCACTTCAAGCTCCATGTGCAGCATCAGCACATAAGAACAGTAATAAAAAACTAAGAATAATTCAGGTTTCTGTGACAAAGTTCTTGATTTTGCAGCCATATGATGCAAGATTGGGGCATGCCTTTGTTATGGGAAGAAGGTTTAGTCTGAAACCCAATTTCATCAGAGGTGCAATTCCTTTTAATTTTGGTTCTTGCTCAGTAACTCGATGCTTGCATTGTTTTGATTATCAGCAAACTGGTTCCTTTCAGCTAATTTTCTGGAGTTGCTTACCATAAGCAAATATTTTCTGCAGCAAGATAATGCAAGAGAAGCTGAAAGATCGTTAAAGTTGGAGCATTTCTTAGCCATAAGATATGGATGGAATTTAAGAGAAAAAAGCAAATTCATGAATTCCCTGTAAGAAGTAATTTCATAAATAATCATAGAAAAAATTATTTTGAAATACGAGTTTTAAATAAAAAACATATTTTTTTTCACAGCGGGGGGGGGAGGGCATATCATAGGAAAACTGGCACTTTTTCCATCATGTATGCTGCAAAGATACTCCATGCAGGATACAATAACGCTGCTTTAATTTCCACAGTCTTCAAAAACTGCTACATTTCCATAATAACAACCCATAATAATGTGTTTAAACTTATGGTTAACCAGTGGGATAAGCAACCCCAGATAATCATGGGGAACATATGCATGTAGAGAAATAATAAGATCTTTGAAGGGTGACTAAGTGTAAGTTCACGTGGGCGAAAGCGAAAGGAAGAATGGAAGCAGCAGGGTAAAGGGCATAATTTCAAATCCCCAAGTGTGGGTTCTTGACGTGACAATCCACATGATCAAATTGTGTGTGGCTCTTGTGGGGGTGAGAGAGGAGTATCTGCTTCCATGTTTGTGAGGGCTTGTTTTTTGTGTGTTCTAGAGGTTTGTGGCTGAGATTTTTGTCAAGAAAATTAGCAAGAACATTGAGGGATGCATACCACGTTAGGAAAGACAAAGGCAAATGAGACCCAAACAGTACCAAACTGACAAAACAGAAGAAGTAATCCCCTAAAGTATCTACTGCATTATGGTGCTGACAGTCCAAGTCTAGTAAACTAGTAAATATTATTGGGTTCAGATTATTTCTGATTTTTGGGAAATTGAAAAATTTATTGTGGCTTCTTTAGGAAGCAAGAATCCACTCAAGGAATTAACAGCAGAAATTATGCAGAGATCCCAGTGAATGCTTTTCATAATTTTATTTTGATGTTACAAAACTGCTATGTTGACATTACCAGACACTGTCTTTGGCAGGTAGGTGCTGAGAATCACCAAATCTTTTCAAACTGTGGGAACCCATAGGTCCAGACTGGTGGGGGAAAGCTGAGAGACAATACTCTTTAGTCATGTGTCAAGCTTATAAGGAAACCAGCTTAGAAGGTCGGGGCAGGGAGATGGGGGGGAAGGTTGATAACACACCAATCTGGGATCTACATCTGACACTGAAAGTTATTTACATGACAAAAAATAATCTTTTAGTAATTCAAATGTAGGGGACACCCTTGGCCTCTAGTACAGTATTTTAATATCACTTTGTACTGATTTTTCTTAAAAATTCAGACCTCTTTCTAGAGAAGTGATGGTTAGATATTGTTTTAGGGTCTCTAGAGGAGTCAGTGCCAAATCCTAGATATGTCCTCAAATAGCAAGCTTTTAGGATTGTGTGTTTCATGTCTGATGATTCATCCCCATGCCTAATTAGGAAAGGAGCAGGGAAACTGGTACAAGTTTATCTATGGAGAAAAGTCAGGATGCCTAGTTGGATGTAGCAGTTTGTATTATTTTTTTCCTATTTTGTAGAGCTGCATTTTATGGAAACTCCAGGGTTTTCCTCTCCTGACTAACATTGCTGCTCCTCAGCATTTTTACTTACCTTTTATAACACAGGATTACAGCATTGATGGCTGCAATGTCAGCACAAATCACTCTGCTGAGTGCACACGGAAAGCCAGACTGTAAAATTTAGTCTGTTACCTGAGCAGCAGCCACAGCACCTGCAAATACTGGAGAAAGAGTGTTTTTTAGAAATTTAGGGGGAACATAAGAAAATCGGTTACAGTACCTTTTCAAATACTGCATGTCCAGAGGGCCAGCTTCCCAGTACTAGTAGCTGTAGCTAGCAAGCTCCTTTTCTCAGTGAGTAGTTCAATCACACATTATACTGGCATGGCCATATTCCTTTAGCTTCTCAAGCTAATGCAGTCCTTGCTGTTCTGGGCATCTCTGATAACATCCTTAATGTTTTCATCTACAGTCTCGTGTTTTCAACCATCTCTTCTTGGGCTTAGATGCTGTAAGCATCAACAGCCTGGTCATTTCTACCAGCAGGGGGGATGAGCTGTTAATGCTAGCGCTGGCACAAGAGCAAATGGGTTTCTGTTGAGCATGAATAAATTGAGGCTGGGAAGTAGGAGGATTTACATAGTGATTCAAACAGTGAGCTTCTGGAGCAGTTTTCCAGTGGTATTGGAAGGGCAAAACCCCCAATTACTTCTAAATGCAACGTGTGAAAGGAATTGTGTGATGGAATAGTCAGCAGGAGCTGGACTGGATGGCTCAGGAGGTCCCTTGCAGTCCTTTTCTCCCATGTGCATGTGCAAGTGGGTCACAGAAAGAGTGATGATACCTTCCCTCCCCTTTGCAAAGTCGCACTGGAGTAGCTGCAGTCTGGCTTTTTCAGAACACACCACTTGGAAGTATTTGATGAGCTGTGGCAAGTCCTTGGGGTGTGAACTGCATATATTTAGTTTAAGGAAGTACAAATTGAAGTACATATTTAAGTAAGATTTCCCCTGCCACCCCATCTTTCTTTCTTGACACTGTTTTTGCAGGTTAATGCACAAGAGTGAAAGGAACTAGCAAGGAGCAGGCCTGATGTCACAGCCGCAGTTAGAAGTGCTTGCTTATTAAAAGAGCAGCACTTTTTCTGTTGGTAGCATATGTTTCACTTGCTAAGTATATCTATATTGGAATAGATGACAAATGTGTTCTAGATAGCCTCATTGACCAGCATGTTTCTGCTGCTGCTGTGTCTCATATTAATAAATTGGACAACATGGTGAATAATTGGAGCCTTTAGAATTGTAGTGTTTCCACTGATGGCAAAAATACCTCACTGCAGTATCTTATACACAGTGACTTACATGCAGTAGTTTCAACATTGCCGAGGAATCCTATTAAAAAGCTTGTAAAATCCTTTGGTTATGAATGCACAGTCAATTACACAAGAGTACACAATGAGTTCAGTCTGAAATTAGTCTGGTGTGGTTTATTCAAAATCTTTCCTGCAATCAAAAGTAGCTTACTAATGCTATGTTTCACCTGGATACAAATTGAACTATAATTAATAAAATCCGACTTGTTTGCTATTAGTGGCACAGCTATATTCTCCTCCCTTCTTTGCCACATGTCGCTAAGATGTATTCTTTTTATCATTTTACTTCACTTGACCTTACCATTAGTATTTCACAATGTTGAAGGGAGGGGGTATTCAAGTATATACTAATTACTATGTATATTCTAACCTGTAGTGCTGGAACATATGGTACTCATAAGAGTTCATTTGTGTAGTACTACTGGTGAGAGGAATAGCTAGCAGTAATGCTAAGCATGCAGAGCTTGGTAAATGAGTGACACTTCAAATGGAGAAGTGGCATTTCTACTGTATTCTATTTTAGAATATAAATTTAAGATAGTGTTGTGCCCAGTAGTACACGAAGAGTAAAGCTGGATTTAGGGCTCTGTTGAACTATTGACTAACAGGAGAAAGCTCTTCCTCTGAAGAGTCTGAGGTTGAAATAAAGAAGCTGGCAAAGGGAAGAGCAGTGGAAACCCTGTTCCGCTAGATCTACAGCTTGGAAAGTGATGATTGCTTCAGAGTAATCTAGAGCAAGAACTCTGTTTCCTGAATCTCTTATGTGTTTGTTGCATTACTGCAATGTTTATGCTGTTTTCCCCAGTTGCTGAAAGGTATTTAATGAAACTAGGTGAAACAGTAAAAATGAAAAGTACATATTTTTTCTGACCAAATGCTGGGTTGCTGCTGAGCTGTTACGTGGTGGGATGTACAGCAAGAGATGGTTGCATTATATGTGAAGGAAAAAACAGTAACAGCCATTATTACAGAAATATTCTCTTTCACACTAATAACTGAGGAGCTGTTTGAGAACAGCTGAACATTGAGAATCAGTGAGTATTCGAATGTATGATTTAAAAAAGGTTATACTAATGCATTGCATTGTTCACTGTAATTCCCAGGTTTCTTCTAAACATAAATTATTTATACTTACAAAAATATCACGTGCAGTATATGTGCTCTAGTATATTTTATGAAAGTAATGAAACATGAGTTGCATAAAGTTTCAGTACAGCTTTGTCTTAGCTGTTAATCCCCTGCTGAGAAACAGAGACTCGCTACAGCCTTCTTTTGCATGCACTTTAGAGGTTGCGTGGTTAGTTATGTGTCAGCTAATCAGCTTCTGCTGTTGCTCAACGCCCCTGTGTAAATACTGCATTTTAGACCTGCAATGTGCTTGGTACCTCTCCTGCCCAGGACTCGTATATTTGTTGTATTATTTTCAGCACTGGCTGACTTGTGCGTTACTGCAAATCAAAAGGAAATCTCTCTAACGGGTCTGTCATTTTGTCCAGTTTTTGTGCAGCATAGAGCACAGCAGGACCTCAGCCTACAGCTGAGCCTGCTAGTGCTACAGTAACAGGAGCAAGTCCTAACCACACCTGTACAGCACTCGCTTGATAGCAGAGTTCAGCAATGGCTTCTTCTACTCTGCTGTTTGTGCTGCCTGGTTCCTGTGGTGCTATACCCTTTGGTCACCCAAGGCCAGTCTTAAACTGCCCAGTTGTTACCATTGTTACTACAAAAGTAATCTGCCAGTCCTGTGCTTGGAAGCTCCCTTTAAGATGAATATTTGATATTCCAGTTTCCTCTTATGTAACAATCATCACTATCGTTAACTTGATAGCCAGTGTTCTTA
Source organism: Chauna torquata (assembly GCA_013399475.1). NCBI lineage: Eukaryota > Metazoa > Chordata > Aves > Anseriformes > Anhimidae > Chauna > Chauna torquata. The sequence goes on along the minus strand of VXAL01002067.1, from coordinate 22,895 downwards.
CACCATTCTTGTGAAAGCTTACTGCTTGATAAATCAGTCATCTATATTTGCGTCTCATGAACTTCTCTCCTTCATATTCCATCTGGAAGAGAAATATTCCTCTTTCTATTAAGCCAGTAAATAGTTTGTCTCTCTGAGCAATATCAAGGAATAGCCTACCTGCTCCTTTGTTACAGGACCTAACTAGATTCTCAAAATAAGTGTTAGATATTTGAAGGTAGGTTGTTGCACTGCTGTTGCAATCCAGAAATTTTCCTCATATCCCAGTAAGACACATTCCTGTAATGCTCAGTCAGCAAGACCAATATTATTTATGCCTCGGGTAAGGAGCAAGTTCATTAAAAACATATTCTATATAGAGACTTTTCCAAGTCTGTATGTACACTGACATTTTACTTTTTTTAGGTGATACTGGAAAAGAAATTTGATTGTGTTGAAAGGTTGTATCTTTACCATTGAGGTAACAGAGCCAAGACTAACGTTTCCTGACTAGCTGTCAAGTATGAATAGCCAAGGCTGCTATCAGCAGGTCTGCATCTGAAGCCTTTTTGATATGAAATGCAACATTACACAATTTTGTTCCATGTGCTCACTGACCCCCATCCTGATGAACAAGCAATGAATTTAAAAGCTCTGGGCAACAGTCTGGAGCTGCAATGTAAACTTTATTTATCACTCAGATGGCAAGTATGTGTACCTTGCATAATACACATTTTCTTCATAGCCAGTCTTGATGCACTGGCTGTCAGTGCTTTCCTGCATGCCTCTGACTCAGAGGTTTCAATTTCTTTCATTAGATACAGATGTTGCTAATGATAATCCGTGCTTCTGATATTTTGCTTTTAGACATTTGCAATGCACTCTATTTGGGATTATTTCATAGGGTCTTTCAAAGATGAAAGCAGGTTTAAAAAAAAAAACACCTGTCGTTCTTAGTGGGGTATTTCATCTGGAGCTGACTAAGCTGTAACTGCACACAACCACCTGAAGCTTTTTACCAGTTTTATAAAACTCAGCTTGAGTTACATAGTGATCAGCAATTGGGAGACTGAGCATGCCTGCTTGAGGTGGTGCTACATGATTATTTCTGCTGCAGACTTCCACTTGAGTCAAAAGGGCTTTAAAAGTCTTTGTCATTTACATCTTTCTGCAAAAGTTGTCTTTATTATTTTCTCCCCTCAGAATTGGGATAGTAAAAATAAGAACTGATAGTCTGAGAGAGCAGATGCTTCTAGTATTTGTTGTTGTTAGATTTGTGGTGTTGTTGTGTGGTTGAAGTTAGTTTCTGGATTTAATTTTTTAATTGTATGGTCATTCTACTCTTTTGTTCTTTGTTCCTAAAATATCTTTTTTTGATTGTCTTTATTTTGGATCTAGATACAGAGACACAACTGGTCCTTTGATCTGTTTATATATTTATGGAGATAAATGAGGAGCTGTTGTTAGTTGAAAGGTTCCTGTGATATCTGATAATGTGGAACAGCTGGGCTAGATGGACTGCATGGAAAGTGTCTGGGAAAACGGGTATCAAGGAATACCAATTTATATATAAAACTGGTATAGGTTTCTCCTGAGACCCATACAACAGAAATCCTAAGGCATGTTTTATGTCATTTTTCACACCAGGTCATCCTGGGGCTCTGTGTTGTCTGCCATTACATGCTTAGATTTTGAGCTTCCACATGTAGCACCTGCTTGACCAGCACAAGTTGAGCAGCATGTGCAGATTCAGATTTTTTTTTAAATAATTACACTAATGCTATAAAGTAATCGCCATGGCAATGATTTGTAAAACTGCTTATACTTTCTAAATTAATGATAATGAATTCAGTGATACAAAGCCAGTGTTAATGCAGCCTGGACTCTAAAGAAAATTATGTGAAGCAGAGAAAATTCCTGTCTTTCTGGAAATCTGTGTGGTACCCAAACTCAGACTAGGAGGAATAAGGTGACAGAAACAAAAAGGAATATCCAGGCAAAAAGGAGAAACACCTTTATTTCCTTAGTGGGGAGACCTGCACCAAAATAAAACACATCTATTCTTGGGTATTGGAAGTCTGCGGGCAAAATGTGTGCTAAGAACTCTATATCTAAGCGTGTCTCAGAAGAAACTCAACTGCAAGGTTTTCTGACCCCTGAAGCTATGAAATGAATATGAAGAAGCAGATTAATCTTCTCGTATCTGTTTGAAGTTATTTTTATCTTTGCAAATATTCTTCATTGTGGTGGTTCACCGTGGGCGTGCTGGACCGGAGGACAAGAGCTGCTACCCCCAGGAAGGAAAAGCACCTCTTTCAGCTTGTGGTGCAGACCCCCAGCCGGGGCTCACGGCGTGCCAGAGCGGATTTGCACCACGTCTGGCGGTCAGTCTTCCTACGGTGCTCCTCTCGGTGTTTATTGTACGCGCTTCCCTTTCCTTTGTCCAGGTACGCGCGCTGCTGACAGCGCTCAGCTCGCTCTTGCCGGCCGCTGGCCACTCAGCAGAGATAGGTGGGGCCCGGGAGCAAAGCAGAACGGCGGAGGAGGCGCCCCTGCTCCGCTGCCGCCTTCGCGCTCCTGACCGGGGGGGGCCCTGGCGGTCCCGCACAGCTGCAGCCAGGGCCGCCGCGGGCGTTAGCGGCCGCGGCGCGCTAGGGCCGTGACTGGAGCGGGCGCGCGCGGCAGCTGTCAGCGCCTCTCCGCGCGCGCCGGACGGGTGGGCGCCTGA
>VXAL01002067.1:0-20081 GCA_013399475.1 Chauna torquata | reverse complement strand
CACAGCCCGTCGGGGGCGAGAGCACCGCGCTGCCCCCCAGCCGCCTGCCGCGCCGCCCCGCGGCGCTATGAGCCATGAAGCCGCCCGGCAGCATCTCCCTGCGGCAGCCTCGGTGCGGCCGCCGCCGCCCCGCCGCCGCCTGCCGCCCTGCTACTCTGCCGCTCCTCGGCCGCCTCGTCTCGCTGCTCCTGCTCCTCCATGGCTCCTCTTGTCCCCGGGCCCGCGCGGCTGCAGCGGCCGCCGGTGCGTATCGCGGGGTGTCTGTGTGCGTGCTCGTGTGCGCGAGGTGTCTGCTGCTCTTCTGTCCCCCCTTCGCCCTCTCTCGACCCCCTTGCCTCCCTCTTGGGTAGTGAACCCCTATAAAATGCATTGCCACTGAGCGATTTCTTCCTCCGCCCCTTGCAGCTTTGTGTACGTGCCCGCTCCGGCGTGTGGAAGTACGGGGCTCACATAGGGTTTCCTTTGCTCGCTTGCTTACAAAAAGGAGAAAAACGTAACGTTTCCCTCCCTGTGCTCTTCTGAGGCTAGTGCTGCAGTGTTTTAGATAGAGGATGATGTGCGGAGAAATACACTGATGAGGTATGCGACAAAAAAAAGGCATAGGTAGTTTTTGTGTGCGTTAGGGTGTGCGTCTGAATACGAAGCTAACTTGTTTGGTGGTGGATTTTTGTGTGTGCTTTTTGTTTATTTGCTTGTGAGTGGATTTGAATTATGTGGAATGCTGGATATAGTCGTTTAGTGAATCTTTACTGTCATTTTTACATTGCACGTTGGTTGACTGTATTTTGAAATTTTAATGAGGAACGATACAGAATTTCATCTGAAAAGGTGCCGCTGAAGAAAAGGGCTCTTGTCAAAGTTAAGAGGTAGAAAACTTCCTGTTATATAAAAGGGAATAGATTAGCATTCATTGTGCATGGATTCTGAATTCAGTTTGTTTTAGGAATATGAGAAGTATTCTTAATCTGTTTGTAGATGTGTGTATATACATCTTTTGTGTGTGTGAACTCTAGCTAGCAGAGGAGGTTGTAGAGGATAACTACATATCCATTAAGTTTTTTTTCCTCTTGGTGATTGAAAGGCATTAAAATATTTGTAATCCATGACGGTATGTGAAAATACACATTTAAATAAATAACGTTATTTCTGAAACCATTTTATGTGTGAAAAATGAATCAAATCTAACTCAATGAATAAGCTGTCTTTTTGTTTCCTTGAATGATTAATGAAATATTAAAATACTGCAAGCTAAGTATGTTGCTTTTTTATGGAAATAAACATATTCTGCCATGTAACTTGTGGCTGGCATATCTTTCTTCCTCAGACCTGCGTTGGAATGAAACTGCACACAGTATAGAGGGAGTACTGGCAGGTGAAGAGAGTACATTTCAAGAGAATAAAAGCAGCAACAGTAAAAATAACAGCTACAGCAGTACAATCCAGAAAGAAATCACACTGCCTTCAAGACTAATCTATTACATCAACAAGGACTCTGAAACCCCTTATCATGTCCTGGATACTAGGGCAAGGCACCAGCAGAACCACAATAAGGTAGGGTAAAAAGAAGCTTATCTGCAGAATTTTTTTTTTTTTTTTTAAAAAGTGATGCAGAACCACGTTTGAATATTTTATTTTGCAGATCTTCAAGACTTAGTGGTCATTTTTGGGAATTAAAACAGGACATGTAATTAAACAAGAATGTCATTTCCTTTGTTTTAATTAAAAACAATTATTTTAAATTTCAGGATGGTTCAGAAGCTGAGCTGTAGACAAACTGAATGGGAATTGGGGCCAAGTTGGCTTGTCTGAGCAGTATGGATTCCAGTGGCTTGACTTATATTATACCGTCATCAACAGAATGCTTCTTCCAGAATAGCTCTAGTCTGGAGAAATGTTTGTATAGGGATTTTCTTTAGAATTCTGAACTTAAAGCATGAGTTACTTGACATTGAGGGTATCATGCGTTACCTCATAAATGCAGTACTGGTTTCCTGCCAGTGTATGACCAGTGAAGACCACTATAAAGCATTGCCAGTTTTTGTCAAAATCTGAATACCAGCTTTTTTTCTGTGTGTGTGTGTAAAGATCTGGTGTTTTATTTTGTACAGATAGGAAAACAAATTTTCTGAAATTGCATGGACTGAATGATTTTGGTTTTGTGTAATAACTTGGTGAAGAGGTAAACCTATTCTAAGCTATATTACTTATATTACTATTCCATTCTATTTTTATGAATTTGTATTTAAAAAAAAATCATTTCTTAGGTTAGAAAGGCAACGTGAAGGTTAAGAGGGTTGGTGTAGGAAGAGGCTGCCATGATAGAAAAGAGAGGCAAGAGAGCAGATAAGTGTGTATGGTATTACTGAAAGACATAGCTATAATGGAGCTCCTACCAATTGAATTACATTTCTTTTGAAATTTTGGAAAACAAATTTATTATGCATTATATATGCTTTTATTGAGATTGATCATGTGACATTTCAGATGTGAAATTAATATGGAGTTACTGTATAATCTTTGAAATAAGAAGCTATAGTTGTATAGTTTCAATATTTTAATGAGAAGAGAGATTGCTTTCTAGCTTATTCAGTTTGGATGTCAGCACATGCCTTTGAATGCATCTAAATACACCAATATGGATGGCACAGAAAAGCTGTTCCGTTGTTGGAAAATGAAACTACTTAGAAGAATACTACCTTCAGAAGTAGTGCCATAACCTTTTAGAAGCTTGCTTGATTTTTGCTTGCAGAGTGCTTAAAAATGTCTCAGATGTTATTTAGGAAGGAATAAGCAGTGTCAGTGATATACTAAACAAAACATCCTTCCTTCCTTCCTTACCCTCTCATTCCTCATGCTGACTGAATGTACTCTGTTTATACAAACATTAGAAACATGGAAAAAGTGTAAGTCCTTTGGAATTGTATTTCCTCTTCTAAAGCTGTTCGCTAGAATTGTGTTAGTATTTCCTTTCTTTGGGGGAATATAGAGATTTATCCCTCAACCCCTAGGGAGCTGCCTTTGAAGTGAGACCACTCTTTCAATAAATTTAAACACCAAGGATTTTCTTTGTCCCTTCTTTGGAGAAGAGTATGGGAAGAAAGGGATTTGCAAGTGGTTGGAGACCTGCCTTTGGGAATAGTGCTTCTTCCATGCTTCTATGTGAGAATTTTCTTGGAAATCCACAGAGGGCAATGTCTGCCAGTCTCTTAACTTACCCGGCATTCCCACAAGAACACTGCTGCCGTTGCCTATCCTTCCTGTGCCCTGCCTCTACTTGTTGGGGTAAAGCTCTGCAGAAATCAGTGCTGACAGAATTGGTATTGATTTCCTTGGGTATGCGTGGTGCTGAGTATTGTGCAAAGTGGATCTTTTCACTCAGTGTCCATTTTAAGCTTAGGCATTGCTAACACTGCAGTTCTTCCTATAGAAAGATTCTCTAAGTTGGGGTCTTCATGGAGACTGACATTATGTTGACTTCATTCTTCTGGCATGAAACTTACATTCTTATATTGCTTTGATTCATTTAATTGAAGGAGAGGTTTGATTATATTCCTTGCCTAGACTGACTTTTTTTTTTATCTCTTGCTCCCAGAGCACCACAGAGGGCTTCCCCTTCCCCCCCTTCCCCCCCGCCCAACTTCCCCTTCCCCACCCAGCTTGCATCTCTTGTCTTTCTTTGCAGGAAATCTTTTCTTCTTTGATCCTCCATCTGTTTCACCAATAACATGATAAATAACATAATCAATATTTTGGTTATTTTGTTCTGTTTAACATTCACTAATCACCTCTGTAATCAGGGAATAAAAAGTCTGCATAGGATGTAAAAGGAAAACAAACCAAAAAGAAAATACAAAGCAGTTGGATTGTGAAGGATGCCTGTGAGGGTTTTGATTTGGGGGAAGGGGCCGGACACAAGGAGGGGATGGACTTTTTAGTGTTTGCGTTTATCCTTTCCCAGAACTAAAATAAATGCTATATTGTGATAAATCCTGTTTGTGAGATTTTGCTGTCTCCCACACTGCTGATAAAAAGAAATAACTGAAATGCTTTTATAGTTGGGTAAAGAAAGAAATCTGTATTTAGGATTGATTGTTTGCATGTGGGGGAAAAAAAGTAAAGACAAATTTGATGACCTTGTATACATTGGGCAGAAGGGGAGTTAAAATGTTAGTGTTGTTCCCCCCACATTTTTGGAATCATACATCCTTTAACCTAAGTTTTCTTGTCAGCCTTAATATATACTGTTTGTAGGCATATGATGTGGATATACTGCCTAACTATGTATATTATTCAGTGGACCTCTTTCAGTGGAACCTCGTTATAGTGGCCAGAAGAATATAAGCCGTATGGATAGTTTGTGGTGTTAGGCTTGAAAGCCTCAGAAATGCTGAATCACTCTGAGGAGAGGAGAGCAGTAGAGGAAGTTAGGCTTGCATGTGAAAAGAGAGGTAAAGCTAGAAAAATATAGTTATGTAAAATGATTTGAAAGAAAATTTGTTTTTCTTTAGAAGTCTCTTCCTTTAAGTAAGGATCTGCAACCTTCTTCACATATGTAGAATTAAAGAGCTGGAGAATAAAACAGTATACTGGAGAATCCAAAATTTAAATAATAAATTGCTTTCTAAGCACTGATCTTCTTTATCCCCTTCCTACTTTTGAATTTGGTGAAATGCCATCATGAGAGGGTGTACGTGATCTAAACTGTTGGTAGAACCTCTCTCTTTCCTTCTTGTTCTTCCAAGAAGCTTTTTCTTGCTGTTGGCAAGAATGCCTGTTCAGCATAGTTCTGACTGTGAAATGGTCTCTCTGCAAGGCGGACAGAGTTCTAGTGTATAATCTCTTTTCTCTGTATGCTCTTAAAAAAAAGTATTTTGAATAGTTGGTGCTTGAAGACACTAAAATCTATACACCTCAGTTTCCTCATAGCTAAATTAAGGCAGGCTGTTTTCTTTGATTTCTTCTGAAGTTATTTTTAGTGTGAAAGGCTAAAAAATGAGCACCTGTTTATTAAAGCACACTGAAGGAACTTGAAAGAATCCTGAAACTTGTTGAAGAGCTTTGAGTCATCTGCATTCTGCTCCTGTCTGCTTCTAAACTTCTGCAGATGGAGGTAGCCTTTTGATAAGCCCTTAATCGAACCAGATACGTTTTCATAGACTATGCATGCCATATCAGTAGGACCTAATGGGAAGACTACATGGGCCACAGCTTGTCACAGAATGCTAGGAGCAAATCCTTATGATGGCCAGCAGAGGGAAAAGTCTTAAATCAAATGTGATCTCACAGTAATAGGATTGGCAGAGAGAAACAACTCAGGGCAACCATACCAAATATTGAATTGAAAATAGCTTGAATGAGATAGATACATACGAAGGAAAGCTGTATCTGCTGGGCAGTTTCTAACTTTTTTGGATCACTACAAATTGTAAGTTCTCATAAGTCATAAAGAAGCAATGTCTCTTACGTCTTCATAATTCTAAGCTGTTACTGTAATTTTGGGGGGAAGTGGTTGTTAAGACCCTAGTGACTGAAAGAAATGTGCGATAGTAGTTTCAACTGCGAAGACAGTTCTACACCCCACCCCCCACCCCAAATCTATTCATTTTGTGCTATTTTCTCTGGAGTGGATGCTCCAGTTGCTTCTGTTCAGCTCAGCTGTTTGTCATTTAAATGAAAAAAAAAAATCCTGCTAGGCTTAATGCTATGTTACGTTGTTTGAACGGTTGAGATACCAGTAGGTCTCAGAGTCTCTTACACAACGTTGGTATGTAGTGTGCTCAAATTGAAAGGGAAAGCATCCTTAAGATGAAAGGAAAACAACTGTGTCATAGCCATAGTAAGGGAGATGGTATTGAAGAAAAAGCAGACCTGTTTTGTAAAAGATTAAAGGTTATGTGTGGTGACACTCTGAAGAGGTGTCATCACATGAGGTCTTACTGAAATACAGAGAGAAGACCGATGCATTAATTATATTCTCTTTGCCTGTCTTAGGACAGGTCTTCACCTTTAATCCCCATGTAATGAAACCTGATCAAATTAATGAGTGAACTTCATGTAGTTTATGTATATGAGTTTAATAGACTGTTGGAGAGTCTTTGTAATATTTCAGCTGACACTTGCATTTTTTTCAGAATTTTCTGTGGTGCAGCTTCAATTTACAGTACTTGCAAATTGATGATTTTATATGCTTTGTCTTTTGATTCTATACTGAGTTTGTATTAATGCAAAAGGCGTATTTGGACTCTGCATCTTCAGCAGTCACTGACTAACAGTAGGTTTGAAATTGGTCTTCCTATCTTTGGCTTCTGGGAGTAGAAGAACATCTTCGTTGTCCCAACTTCTCCTCAAGTAGATCTACATATTGATTTTGTAGCTGAAATGTGGGTCATGGTACTTCTAAAAAGGAAGTTTATACATTCTGTCTAGCAGTTACGGGAAGTTAGGTACCGCTGGAAAGCGATCCAAGATATGAATGCACTAGTTTGTAGAGCCTTGTGAACAAAACCCAGAGAGGGATGTGATTTTAGAGGCCAGTGTCAGCACTACAGATGAGTAGCTGAGTGTCATCATGCTGTCAGAGACCACTGGGTTCTGGCCCCCAGCGCTAAAAAAGCAACAGCAGGATTGCTTTTGGAGGTAAGCCCAAAACTTTAGTCATGCTAACAACCACTCTTTCAAATAGTCTTCAAGGCTTGAGGTTCAAGTGTGTCAAAGTAGCCTCTCTAATAATCATTAAAGACCAAAAACAAATCAGCAGCAGGAACTTTTTTTAAAATCCTGTATGTTCTACGCATGAGTTTTTACGTACTGCTCTGACACTGTTATGTATTGGGTTTCAGTATGACATGCTTTATTTCCAATGAATGGCGAAAGGTTGTCTCAGCATATGTGCTATATACTAGGTATCATCCAAACACTAATGAAGGATGACTCTGTTTGAAGTCTGAGGATAAACAGACTAAGAGAAAAGAGCTGATATACAGAAAAATCACATTCATTTGTAACAAAACTTAATGGTACTGCTATCAGAAGTAAGGTCTAGACTGAAAAGTGTTTTAATGGCATAAAATCCATCTAAATCTGGTTTAGGTTTCTGATTCTGGAATGGGGGTGATGAAACCCCCTGTTCAGCTACTGAAATGAAAGAGCCACCTTTTGGCCCGTATTTTAGTCAGCAGAACTACATGCAACAAGAGATTTCTAAAAGCAATGAGCTTATCATGTGAAGATCATATTTGTATGAATATAGCAGAAGACCTATAGGTAGTGTCAGTCAGTTGAATAATGCTGTTATGTTTAAACACTTGTGACAGAACTTAGTATTTTTGACAGGATAACGTGTTTTTGCATTTGGAATAGTTTTACTGTAATTTACGATATTGGTGTTACTTTTTGTGATGATAGTTATCAAATTTCTGAAAGTCTGTTAGAAGTGAATTATGGACAAATGATGCTCAAGCATATTAATGAAAACAGGCTGATACGGATCAGTAGAACTTAGACTCCAATTACAGACCTACAGTCCTTTCATATCTTGAAACTTACAGTAAGCTAATGATTTGAAAGAAACTGGAATTTTTTTATGTCTATGTATAGATTTTTGGTGTGGAAGTAAAACTGAGAGAGACTGCGTTGCACAAGCAGCTACAGCAGTCTTGGAGTGTACCTAGTATGAAGAATCTCTTTACAGTGACAACACTAGTAATCTGAGCATCCAGGACAGTGAACAAAAACTTTTTTTCTTTAATTTGTTTTTTTATCTTGGATTTGGGGGCAGGAAGGTGTTTAAAGACTCACACCCTTCCTCAACTCACTCCACTATACTTGATCAGTAAGTCTTTGCTGCAGAAAAACTTCATGTAATTTTGCTGCTTTGCAGTTAGAACAACCTACAGCTGTCAAAGCAGGAACTTCTGCAGAGGTTTTTACATAATAAACATGTACGAAGGTACTTGGTCTCGTGCATACCTAAGTAAAGAGCACCCATGTAAGTGTGAACATCTGCATGTATGAAAGTGGTACATGAAGATGATGGGTAATGTTTTTCATATGAGTAGACATGGTGTGATAGCTAGTCCATATATTCTTCAGAGTGTATGCTAATCTGCCTTACGTTCTGGTTTGAATTTATATTTACGTGTTAATCAGAAGAAAACCGTATTTTGGATTTATACTTCAGGCATTGCGTTACAAAGTAGCTGATAAGAGAATACTGTGAAATAGTAAGACGCATAGCAGAATTCCACAGATAATTTTCTGAAATACTTCTTACCATCATGATGATACATGGCAATTGTAATGGCTAAAACACCTGGTGACAACTCACTGGTGGCTTTCTGTGCTAACTTGTTACAGGAAAATGTCAGTTTCGGGATGAAACGTCTTAGTTTCATTACCTTTATCTGATTTCTGCCTCATGGCTTTCATAGGTGGTTATCCGTTATTAAATTGGATTAACAAGATCTGTATTTCACGGCAGCAGTAGTATCACATTCTCCTGAATTCAAAGCAGTGATTTTGCTGAACAGCAGGGATTTAAAATCTGGTGTTCTTTTCATAACCAATGGTTTGGTGGAGACCATGCCCTACTGCAGGGTAGCAAATTACCGTGTCAGCTGCTTTGCAGTAATTGTTTATGTGTACAGACTACATCTATTGTAAGTGAGGCACAGTAATAGATAGCAAGGGTGTGTTTATGTACAGAAGTAATTGTTTTCAGAAACAGCAATAATATTATGCCTAATACTACAGGATGAACTTTTTCTAATAATACTGTAGACTGAGAATACAAGTTACTTTACATAACTTTAAATTTCACAAAGATAAAGAATACATGCTTGATGGTTTAGAAATTACAGGAAGGATATTATACATGTGTCACTGAATGGGCTTGAATGGACAAAAGAAAAGCTATAGCAGATCAGACTGGACATCCACCTAGCTGTCCCTAGAAGCAATCAGTAGCAGATGCCTAGGGAGGGATGTATGGGGGTAACATTCATGGACTGCTACTTCTAGACTGGTCTCCCAGCCTCCAATTGCTGGGTCAGGGTCTTCTGGGAACCAGAACTTGTCATTTGGATTTGATAGCCCTTGATGGAGTTCCCAGTCTTTAGGATATGCAGTTTCTTTTATGCACGCACAAATATTTGGTATCTGTGATGTCTTGTGCTAAAGTTACAGGATTTTCATATTTCAGAAGCTGAAGACATTATTACCAACATGCCACAAGTGCTTTTGAAATGTGTTTTACTATTTGAGGTGATATGTCATCCTCCACACTTAAGTATTTCCTAAATCACTGAAGTAGCTTGAAACGTTGCTTAATCTTCTTGAAAGGAAATATATTCAAGAGTTTGGTTTAGTTACTTAGTTTGTAATTGGCAGTCAAAACAATAGTAGTGACTAAAAAAATACTTTAAGTGAAAAACAAAGTACTTGGTATCTCTCTCTCTTGCCGGTGATTATTTAACCTTGATGCTGCTACTGTCCTAAAAAGTGTTTTAAAAAAAATAGATATTTTAAGTCGTACTGAGTCTGTTAGAGGAGGTGAAAGATATACTGCACCAGGATCAAACTGAAAAGAAAGAGTGTATTTTCCTTTCTAAGCTAACCCTGGAAAAGGTATGTAGCCACTTTTGATGATACTTTTTAGTTCAACTTGGTTAAGTAGAATGTTTGGGATGACTGGTAGTTAGTATTGGTTCTAAAGTAATTTATAAACCTCATTAATGATACACTACACTGAGTAAATCCTGACTGGGCAGTCACTTTTTGTGTTGTTATGTATTGCATGAATGTTACGGAGATACGTCATAGATCTGTAAATGATTAATATACCTTAAAGGAAAGAGTTGATCTTCATAGTTCGCATGGAAGAATACACAATTACCATGATTATCTTTGAGCAGGAGGTGATATTTTGAAAAGCTTCTAAACTGCTATATATAGATAGGTAGATTTAAAAAACAAACAAACAAAAAAACCCTAGATGCTTTAAGAAATTCCGTAGCTTTGATTTCTCATTTTTCAGGATGATCTGGTTGGAATAGTACGTGTTCTTTTAAACTTTCCAGATAGATAATATTGAAGTCTTGTTTGTGGCATGTATATCGAAGCATTAGGTCAGAATTTTAGGTATATGTTACATGAGAAGGAGATGCAAAGTGCTAAGTCCTGTAACTGTTAAGTGGAATATTTATGGCATAAAAACCAATTGCAGCCCTTTTCTTGTGACAAGTTTTCATTTGTGTGTGTTTTTGTTAATTCATCTATTTGTATGTTAAAAACATACTGAGGTTTTTGACATTAACAGGTGCTTAAAAAGCTCTTGTGGCACTTGTTCCTTGGTTTCACTAGGCAGAAAGACTAAAGTGGAGCAGGAGTTGTAAAGGCTTTTATAGTAGGAATGTGTTTAAATTGATATACTATGCTTAGTTTTTATGGTGGTGGTTTGGTTTTTTTGGGGTATAGATTTCATCCTTAAAACAGAATCTCTCCAAGTCACCTGTTTGTATTTATACTCAAACTGTTTTGATCTGGTAATTCAGAGCACCTGTAAGACTAGTTTGCCAGACTAGTGTTACTTCAGCAAATTACTGAGCTGTTAAGACAACCCTTAACATTAATTTACTAAAAAATGTCACAGAGAAAAAGCTTCGTACCGGTTTGTTTCCATATTACTGTAGATATCACCTAGCAATATTATTTTTAAATTTCTTGTTTAAGCTTTTATATTTTTCAATAAACAAAAACAGGCTTTGGATGAGGGATTGCTTAATATCGAAGAACTTATGTTTTGTAACTTTTTTTGAAGAAGCAGCAGCAGCAGCTCCAACTGCAAAGCAGATCTGTTACCCTACTAGTTGAAAGGTAAATAATAATTCTGGGGAGCAAAGAGTGAAAAACTAACACAGGAAACGTCACAGCTGAATTTAGATACCATAGCAAATTTTGGAAGTAGTTTTTTAAATTGATGTTGAAGGATTTTATAAAATAGGATGAATACCTTTGCTGGGAAATAAGATGAAAATCAATCCCACTCCATATAGTGCAAGAATGGAAGAGAAACGTAAAGAAATTATCCTTTGTGGGAAAAAATTCCAAAGGTAAACAAAATTGCAGGCCTTCATATGCCTGTGATTCGTGAAAATAAGTGTGTTTTCAATAACTTTGTTTTCACAGTTGTCACAAATACTTGTTGCAGTGATTCTTTTGACAACTTAAAATGTTCTGCAAAGCTCTCTAGTATTGCTGTGTGTTCATGTTTACAGGTTGTACATCTGGCCCAGGCAAGCTTCCAGATTGAGGCCTTTGGCTCCAAATTCATCCTTGACCTCACTTTGAATAAGTAAGTGTACAATTTGAGGTTTCTTTCTGTCCTGTTCTAGTTGTCTTCAACTTAATGGTACAAGGTCAGGGCACATGAAGTTCCAAGATCTATAGAAAACTATGCTGTTGTCCAAGTTTATTAATACAAAACAACATTTAGCCTATTTTAAGCAATGTTGGTGTTACCCTTACTGACATCCATAACATACCTTTAAAGTTTTATCATTCAGGAAGAGTAGTGGTATGTAAAGATGAAAAATATGAAGCAGTATCCTGGGCCTCAGAAGCCTACTGAAAATGCAAAGCATTTAAAACTTACATTTACTTTTCAATTTGTAAATGATCTTTATATTAGTACACACTCAGTAATTGTATTGTTATAATTATGAATTTAAAATCTATAGTTCAATTCAACTATAATTAAATTGCTGGCTATTAAAATTTAATACTACCAGTCTTTGTGGTAATAAAAAACAAAACAAAACAAAAAAACAAACAAACATACAAAAAAACCCACCCCAATGATTAAGAATAAAAGAACAGCATTTTCTGTGAATTCTGTATGTGGTACTTTTCTTCATGTTTTGGTGCAACAGAAGTAATTGCAGCATGATTGACTTTTGCTGCCTACAGTTTCTGAACCTGCGTGATAACATCATAAATCACAGTAAAATACAGTGAACATGTTTCATATGTAGTAGAGAAGTGATGATAGCTGTCAGTAATCTAGCTCCCATATTGCAAATATAGTAAGCATGGAAATATTGTAGCAGAGAGATTACCATGAATAATGTTACAGAAAGTGATAGTTATGTTAGTCTACACCATCTCTATTTGTATCATGGAAAAGCATAGTTCAGCGTATTGGACTGTGGCTGGAGAAGTTTGTCATCATCTTTGCTGTTTTACTTACATGTCTGCTCAGATTGATTCAGGACAGTAAAACATTTCATTTCTGGATACCTTGTACCTGAAAGGGCAAAGACTAGATGTATATAGATGGCAGTGGCTTATGTACTGTATTTATAGATGGAGAGATTTCAGTAGCACTAGTGTTTGAAAGGTGTGGATTTTCTTGTGTTTTTTTTTTTTTGTTTGTTTGTTTGTTTGTTTTTAATAGATATTGATGAGCTATCAGGAAGATACTGTTTTAGTTGTTCAAGGCATGTAGGAATATTGTAAATATTTATATGACTGGCTGATCTTTAATGATCTGGAAAACATACTATTGTCACTATAATCATGAAGTTCCTAATGAGGTGCGAATCTTAGTGATTTGGCCATACTGAAAGGTGCAACCTAGAGTCTGTTTACCACTAAGGTAAACAACAATTTTAGAAAATTCTCCAGTCTCGATCTGACTTGTAATACAGATCAATGTTGGTTTAGTTGTTTTTATCACCTCTGTTTATATCACCAACTGAAGATAGGGAACTATGCTTCTCTAAAAAGTGTAAGAAAGTTTTTGTACCACTGAAAGGTTGCACTGATAGAGCTTAAGAATAAAGTAGAAGCATAAAATCAGTACTAAATGCCAGACAGGTCAGATTATCTACAGTATTGCATAAAAGTCAACCGTATCCTGGGCTGCATCAAAAGAAGTGCAACCAGCAGCTTGAGGGAAGAGTGATTCTCCCCCTCTACTCAGCTCTTGTGAGACCCCACCTGGAGTACTGCAGTCAGCTCTTGTGCCCCCAACATAAGAAGGACATGGACCTGTTGGATTGAGTCCAGAGGATGGCCACGAGGATGATCAGAGAGCTGGAGCACCTCTCCTGTGAGGACAGGCTGAGAGAGCTGGGGTTGTTCAGCCTGGAGAAGAGAAGGCTCCAGGGAGACCTTATAGCGGCCTTCCAGTACCTGAAGGGGGCCTACAAGAAAGCTGGAGAGGGACTCTTTATGAGGACATGTAGTAATAGGGCAAGGTGTAATGGTTTTAAACTGAAAGAAGGTAGGTTTAGCTTAGATACAAGGAAGAAATTCTTTACTATGGGGGTGGTGAGGCACTGGAACAGGCTGCCCAGAGAAGCTGTGGATGCCCCATCACTGGAAATGTTCAAGGCCAGGTTGGATGGGGCTTTGAGCAGCCTGGTCTAGTGGGTGGCATCCCTGCCCGTGGCAGGAGGGTTGGGACTAGATGGTCTTTAAGGTCCCTTCCAACCCAACTATTCTGTGATTCTGTGAAAGTACATTTGCAGCTTCTGCTGTCATTGAGCTTTTCTGCATGCTTAAAGGCAAATGTACAACAAGTAAAACGTAGCATTGTCTTAACCCCCAATTAATATAAAAAAAAATAAAGTATGTTCAGTAATTTCAAAAAAAAAAAACACATTTATCCTCAAACAATACCATCAATTTTTGTAAACAGTGTATTTGTGTAATCAATGATTCTAGTATATCTGAACAATTTCTTATCTTTTATTCAATTTATATATTATATACATTTAAAAAAGTGTGTGTGAGGTGCTAACAACTTATTTTCTAATGATCCCTTTTCCACCAACGTGAGAAAGGCATTTAAGTTGCTGTCCTTCAGTTGAAGGACAAGCGTTTCTGCAGGATCTTACGTCCTAGTTAAAACTAGCAGTCTTTATGTTCTGGTGTAGTACTAAAACACGTCAGAGAGAAATATTAGGAAAAAGCAGTGAATTAAAAATGTCTACTTGCTGGTTTTTAGTGATGAAGGCAGTTGGCTATATTGTCTTTGGCTCAGAAACAGCAGGTTTTGTCTGATGGTCTAGCACCAGCCTCTAAATATGAGAGTCTTCTGCTCGGGGGCTGGGGCCATGATAGAGCCTTCACCCACAGGGGTTCTGAAGGTCGAGGCACAAACAAGGAATGGGGAATTTAGTAGCAGAGCTGGACAGAAGGTAAAAAAAAAACAGACAAAAACTTCCCACCTTTCCCATTGAAAACTAACTTCCCTCAAGATTTAGGATTTGGTGGGGGAGGACACAACACCAAAACCATATTTAAAAGCTTTACCTTCTTTTTCCTGCAGAAGTCCACCTAAATTTCCAGGAAAATAAATTTCTTTTTCCAATTAAGACGTATGAAAAAAAAAAATCTGGCATCTTTGGCATGATTTGAAAAAAAAAAAAAACAAAAACATTTGATTGTAACGTGACTTAAATATTTGAGACATTAAAATATGATGACTATTGTGAGCAGCCATTCTACTATGTGAAGTGCAGCATTACAGCCGACGTATTACAGCCATTTATCCATCAGTTTAAAGCTCATAAGTGGTGTGTTGTCTTTGTGGTATGTGTTTCTGTAGGGCTGAAGGTCACTTGAGAATAGTCACAGAGGAGATAACTTTGTTAACAATTTGGAAAACAGAAAGGCAGTAACTGGATTTTTTTGAGAATCTATTCAGTTCTAGTTTTTTTTTCCAAAGTTTTTTTTTAAAGTGGAAATGGGAAAACTAGTCATAACTTTCCCAGAAGGAAACTTCAGATATTTATAACATTTTCTTAAATGCAAATCTAAACACTTAGGGTGTTAAATGGATCCTCTGAGATAAATAAACTGCATAAATTAGATATGATAGTATTACTGTGGCAAGTTTAAATCTAGTCTGCTTTTAAAAATTTCAGTTACAGATGAGATATGAAGAACTCAATGTTAGGATTTTACAGCAATGCATGTGCACTCCTGTGGATGTGTGCATTCTTGAGTCTCAGCTGTAGACAACAACTTTACTGCCTCATTTCCAACTCCCAGAACTGGAGGCAACCTATTCAAAGTTATTATTTGCTTCACTGGGCATTCCACCTGTAAAAAGAATTAGAGACAGATACTTAAACCTCTCCATATTTTTCAAGACACATTAATGTGAAGAAGGCTTTCCTTTGTCTTTGCAAGAGTTAGAAGTGCCTGATAATGTGGAAAAACTTCATTTTCAATTACTGTATTCAGCCATAAACTAGCATCATTAATTCTGAGCAATAGTTCAGTTATTCTGTCTTCTTAATATTTTGTTTCTGTAATTTTGAGTATGTGTTTAGTATGATTCTCTTCAGTTATTCTTTTCCATCCTGTCATTAAGGTTATGATAAAAATGTGTATTTTATAATATGCATGCATGAGCATTTATATGTTCACTGTTGTGCACGTCTTGTGTTTAGTTATTCACTATTCCAGGAGTGCAGTAGGAGGCAGTACCAATCCTGCCACTGACCAAGAGCTTGCACTCTGAGCTCAATGTCTTGAATGTTTCTCAGCAGTATTTTCAGCTCCCTGTAATCTGCCTTTTTCATTCCTCTTCAAACTTTCCAGATCAGTCTTTTTAATATTTTTTTTTTTAATGTCCTTTTTCTTCATCTCATCCCCTTCTCTTTGGCAGATATTTATAAAATAAAAAGCATATGTGTGTGTGCATTTGTTTCTATATAAGTTTTATAGGAGAGAATTTATAACCGCAGTCATAGAAATTAGTGCCTGACTTTCAAGCACTCAAGTTTTGGATTTCCATGTAGTAATTAAGTAATGTCCCTGTGCTTGCTGTGCAATGAATGTCTATCAATAAATTCACTCACAGTAGAGCTTGTTTCAACAGGACTGTAAGAAACTCGGGATAAGCTAATTTCTCTTTGAAATTCCACCTTATTTTAAGTGCTCTTGGGAAGTATGTTCATGCATGGAACATAGTGGGAGTCACTGAGAAGAGATGCCATAAAGAATTGGGTTTAAACAAACAAAAACCTGAGAGGACGTGCTGTTTGACTTACTAAAATGCAGACATTGGTGTTGTTAGCCCTCTTGTCGGGCCATTTGCTTTAGGAGTGAAAAGACTTTATTCTGTGCACTCTTAATCCTGGAGTTAATCAAGTGTGGATATTATACCCTTCTAAAGAGGGTCTTGAATGGCAGTCAGCTGAGATGTGACCACAGCCATTGGATTGGTGGATTGTTAGGGTCAACAAGCTCAGGGCATGGCAAATATACATATGGGGAAATAAAACAATGCTATAAAATTCTGTGTGGCACAGTGAGGATGTTTATTGCCTCTTCCAGTGTAGCACATACAGACATCAAAAAAGGAGGTGCTTCCCACAGAACATAAAATGCAAATCTTGTCACAGGATATTGTGCATATTAAACTGTTTACAGACGTTTTAAAGGATTGGAAGGATTTACAGGGAAGAAGTCTACTGAGGGCCATTAAAAACAACGATACTAACTCTGGTTTAGGAAACCCTAGTGTCGCAGATCACTGGATGCTGAGAAGACACCCTGAAAAATCGTTACGTGTGTATTTGCTGTCAAACAACATACTGACCTTTTGTCTGCCTTGATGCATCCTTTCTGAGGGGAAGAAGGTTATGTTCTTGTACTCCTTGCTTATGTGTAACCACTGCAGTGTGGCAGTGGTGAAGAATTGTTATCTTTCTAGTCTTGCAAATTTTTCACTCTTTTCTGAGACTGTCCAGTCTTGTCAATAGTGAGATCTCTATGCTGAAGTGAATTACTGGGATTTCTGATTCTGCTACAGTCAGGCTGAAATCTTTGCCTTTGGAACTAGTATAAAGCCCGTGTATGCTTGACATCTGATAAAGTTTGTTACAGTAGCTCCTAAGAGCATGTACCACCGAGTTTAACTTGATCCAAAGACAGAGCTAAAGTTATGCAAGGTTGTTCAGCATGGGAGCATTGATTAGGGAACCAAAATAAACTTAGTTTGCTGGAGTACCGGAATGAGTCTCTGATTCTGCTATAGTCATTTATCTAATCTGAAGGCAGTGAAGTCAACCTCTATAACTATAAATAAAGTTATTTCACTAGTTTTAGTATTAGAAGAAGTAAAATAAATTAAAAATTCATGCTTGCAGCTGGTTGAATTTTTCCTTCATAATTAGAGTTGGTTTAGATCAGACTGTTTTCACTGAACACAAAGGAACAGAACAAGTAGAGCATTTAGTGAATTCTGTAAGAGGGAAAAAACCCCAAGTTTCTATTGTGTGTAAACAAACAAACAAACAACAAAACAAAACAAACTTGTTTTAAATTGAAGGAAGCTTTGGCAAATATGATTACCATTGAATGAAACCATTCTGGCAAAGATGGCAACCCTCAACCTTGTGTTCCGGGATAATAAAATTCATACTGATAGTTTAAAACTACCTGATTCCTAGCTGGTTATGGAAGAAGTGGATCAATTAAAATGCATATTGAATGAACTTGAACAATTGTTTAAATAAAATCTTTATTTTGTCAATTGCTCTTCTAGGAAGACTGTTGTAGTGAATTACATTGAGGTATTTTCCATAACACAATCCTCATATCTTCTGTAATATTGTATAGCAGTTCATTTCTTCAGATCCTTTGAAGTAGCACTTTTTAAAGTGGTATGATCTTCAGTGCTGTGATAAAGGGAAATCCTGGTGGAAACTGAGCAAGGTACTGGTCTTAATATTCTGAAGAATTCTCCAAGCTCCTGCTTTCAAAATGCTTGCTGAGGTAGCCATTAAAATATAGCATGCTCCATTCTCAGCTGAATTGTTTTAGGACAGAGAAGGGCTCTAGAAGGTCTTAACTAGAGATCATAAATTGTTTTCTGAACTCCTTTGAACTGACTCAAGGCTTCTTTAACTGGGGGAGGCAGATTGATACAGAAGAATAATCTGTAGCATTTTCTGCACCTTTCTGTAAGACTTCAGAACATACTTTCCTGTTAGTTTTTTTCTGGAGATCTTTCCCCACTTTGAGGACCTCTTAAAACAACAACCAAAAAAACCCCCTAAAATATCACCTACGGAATTTCAGCTTAACAAACTTGTTGTCAGGTTTTCTCTACCCAAAAGGCAAGCCAGACAAAAGCACACACAGAACAAGAGCCAGACTGTGCGCGAAGTGATTTTTAAATGTGTGCTGTTTACTGTTATAGAATTATGATGATGTTAATAGCAGTGGGAACTTTCATTCCATAGTTACGAAGAAATTGACCTATACACCTGCATCATCAGTTGTTACTTTTAATTGTTTTTAAACAGACATGCTTAACCTATGGTATCACATTTTGATTTTTAACCTCCTTCAAGATTATGTAAGAAAAAGTAGTGAATCCTTGTTGCATTTTTAAGAAATAATAATGAATATTTGCAGTATATTTATTCATTGGAGATAGTCTTGTCAGAGGAGTTTCAAAGGCAGCTGCCAAGTAAAGTTTACTGTAAATAGATACTAGAAACTTATGTTAATAATAAATACACGTAAGAACAGTTTTGCTTTTTTTTTTTTTTCCTCCACAAAGCTTGTAGATATAATTGAAACTGATAACTGAAGCAAAGCTATAGATGGTCATTTCATTAGATGACAGTGTCATGATGTAACAAAATGCTGTCGAAAGCTCTAAGTTTCTTTTCAAATATTTACGTGCTATGGACCTATGTCTGTCAAATAAATGGACAAAAACATTTGATGTCTTTTCTGTTAAGGAGTTCACAAGATGATCCTAAACTTGGTTGCTGAGACTGGTTCTGAGATTGAATCATTTCACAATACTTTAAAAAAAATCATTGATTGGTAGTAGGTTAGTATAAAGGAAATTTAAGAAGTATGCCAGAAAGATAATTCATCTGTAGTCTGAATTTTTTCACAGACTGCATACTAGCTTCCTGGAAGCTAACTTAGTTACTTATGCATGAGTTTTTTTTGTTTGTTTTAGTAAATTCATGGCCTTTACCTAGCCCAATCAATTTTTTTTTTTTTCACTGGGATAGATGTCAACTGAGGTAAGCTATTTCTCACACTGTAGTTCTCCTGCTATTGATAGCAGCAGCGAAATGTGTTCCAGGGAAGTGGATGTGNTTTTTTTTGTTTGTTTTAGTAAATTCATGGCCTTTACCTAGCCCAATCAATTTTTTTTTTTTTCACTGGGATAGATGTCAACTGAGGTAAGCTATTTCTCACACTGTAGTTCTCCTGCTATTGATAGCAGCAGCAGTGAAATGTGTTCCAGGGAAGTGGATGTGAACTCTTCAGAAAGCTTATGCTGCTTTAACAGCTGGCCTGTGCCTTCAAAGAAGGCAACTACCAGGCATTTCCGTTTGCTGCTTATTTTGCTTATGTCTAAAGGCATGTCTCAACATAACTCAGGTAGGAGAGGTAGTGATGCAGGACAGCTCAATAAAAACAGTTGTCTAGTACAAACGATGCAGGGTGGAGGGAACTGTAGAAAAGGACACGGTAGATGCAACATTTTTTTTTTCTGTGAGTTCATGTAGCATGTCTGACTTTGGGTTGCAATTTGATGTAAGTGTTCATTATTAAGCCATACTAATGTGGTACTAGTCTAAATATGCCTTTGTCTGATATGATCTCAACTTACACAATAGTTTCAATTAAAGCTTGCAGAGTTTCCAATTATCATAATGATGGAGAAACAAATTTGCTGCACTGGGTGCATTTCTGCTGAACCAAAATGTAAATGGATCAACTGAAAGGTGACAAAACACAGTCCAGTCTAGATGAAGCACAATATGTATTTTTAAAATTCAGGGCTGCCTTTCAGAAGTAAGTTTAGGCATTCTGTCAATGATAATGAAGGAAGAAGAATTATTTTGTTATGTCGGGACCCCTACTTTACGTGTGAGTTCTGTATCTCTTTCCTCATGCACATGAGCTCTTAAACAGTATATTCTTTCTTTTTGGTGCCGCTTACGTAAAGGATCCCATCACACCAGCTAGTGAAATTAGTGTTCTTTTGCATGTCTGTCTTCTGTGTTGGGAAAAAATGTTTGAAAGTC
>VXAL01002066.1:15516-48018 GCA_013399475.1 Chauna torquata | reverse complement strand
GGATATGGTAAGGTATGGTATCAATTCAGACGGCTAGAGTTGGTTAGATTGCAGTCAAGGAATTTACTACACTCTGAAAATATGCATCAGTGGAAGTATTTTGGAGCGACTCAGCTCTGTATCATTTGTTTTAAAGCCCTAAGTAGGCTTCAGTAGAAAATAGTCTATGTTCATCATTTGTATGGATGTCCTATCATGGGAATGTTGCTGTTGACAATGTAAATTGCAGCTACCATTTAATTCAGCCAATAATCTCTTCCCCAAAGTATTTAAAATAGATAGCCACTTAAACTAAAGCTTTCTAAAGATATGCACAGTCCAAGTATGCAAAGAGAAAATAATATGAGCCAGAAAATTTNAAAATTATCAAAGCCCTCTACCTTTCTGAGAAGCTAGTCAGACACATTCACAAAGTATTAATATTCAGTGTCTGCTGCATTATATGAGCTACTAGTTAGTATCTGATTGAAAAGACTGGTTTCATCAGAACCCTAGCTAAAATAGAAAATTTGTATCACGAAATTCGAAGTGAATAAAAAATACCTCAAGTTAAGATTTCATGTATATTTAAAACATTTTGATAAAATGAACAGTGAATGCTTCAGGCCATGCAAAAACACGTCTTTAAGAGATCCTGTTTTACATATCAAATATGTGTTCTACGTTGTGTTATCCTGCTGTCAAGACAAATGGTCATTACTTGCTATTTGTCTCCATATCGCTTTTACTAATATTTTTCGTTTTGTTTTGTTGTGTTGATTAGCATGGAACATTTATCACAGTCAGAGCTTTGTAGCTCAGCTCTTCTTTATAAAACATAAAAGTAAAGAGGAGCATACATTATAAGAATGCAACATTTTTTATCCTTGTCTTAGAAAGCAAGGCATTTAAAATGCTGCTCCAGGAGTACTTCTTATGGAGATAGAGGATATAGGCTTAGTAGAGATCAAAATAGATAACAGTGAATTAAAAATACTTCATAGTATACCATCTTACCAAGCTTTGCATATCAAATAAATGTCTTCATTAAAGCTGTAATTAATGATTATTCTTATCTTCATATTGGTGACATAAAAGCCACAATATCTGACCCAGATCCCACTATAAACAGTATTTGCAAACAGAAACCATGTACTATTTAAGATTAAAGCAGAAAAGGACAGAGAAACATGTTAAAGGCAGGTGTTAATACAAAAAGACAGGTCAAGGTTCACACAAAACAAATGTGTAAAATGATTATAAAATTGGTACTTTGTCAAAAGTGGTGCAGATGTGGTTTATCAGGACAGATAACATGGTTTTTATGCATCATGGTAAAAGTGAGGTATGGTCAGCTTGAAATCAAGGCTTTCAGCAGTGATAGTTAATTTTAGATTACTTTTGAGATGAAGATCTCAGAATGAAATTTTTGGAAAATTCATTTTAAGTTAGGAGAATCTATTGGGAAAGCAGTGCTGTATTTACAACAGTCTCAGCCTTTCTTAATTAAGAAGTCTAAAGAGTTCTTTTTTGTTTTAAAACATTTCATTTGATAATTAAGATGATTCCTTTTATCGTGGAAAACATTGTATAGAACTAAGGGAGGAGGGAGATATTTCTGTGGGAAAGTCCTGAATTTTCCTTTTGTGTTGACCCCAAATTAATATTTTTTTATCTTTTGGACTAGCCAGTGACTAGATTTTTTTATTTTTTTATTTTTTCCTGTTACATCCCAGATACTACTCTTGATAGTGATATTTATATTCACAGCAACCCATTCACCATTCTGATCTCAGCACCTTTGATTTTCAGGACCTGAAAATCAAATTTTTGGTTGTGTATGTTCTCCTTTGTTGTTTTTTTCTTCCATCATCTACACTTTGATACAGTCTTTCTCTTGCTCTGATTATTGGCATATATATGGTCTCGTTTTGTACCGTGTTAAATACTTGTAGTTCACATTGTCCTCAATGAGATTTGATGATCAACGTTTCTGCAGATAAAATAATTTGTGACATTTACCTGAAAAACTACACCCAAGTGAATTCTGCTGGTATTCATTTCCCTTCCTGGAGCCTGCACTAAACAGTTTTCTCTTTTATGAATAATTGAAGTTTCTTGCCTTCTAGTTTGATTCTGTTGAATTTCTTGAAGCACCATGAGCACATAGTGAGCAATGCTATATAAATCAAATAATAATAATATGTATAAAGAAAAATCACAAAGGAGAAGAAAATGTCTCAAGCTGGCAAAAACAAATTACACTTAGATGTTGGAAAGACCACCCACAGCTAATGATTGGGCTGTAGTATTAACAGAAAATACATCATGCAAGGAACTTGCCTTTATTCAACATGATAACAGAAAAATTCAAGTGTCTGTGGAATCCATACTTCAAATGCATTAATTTATATTAATTTTTGACAGGAAATGATTAAAAGGATCTGACGGAGGAAAATAAATAATATATATAATGATATTTAGTGTGGCATGTTCCAGTTGAGCACCTTTTTTTCTTTGTCATTTGTTACCTTATTTTGCTTCTGCTTTTGTAGCACAACCAATATTACTTTCTCAGAGTCCTTGAACATAGGCTTAACTCTAAGCACATTAGTATATTTAGACATATGATGCTTAAATACTTTGAAAACCCATTTGCTCTAAAGAATGATTACATATTTGTTCTATGCTGCACACATATAATTGATCCATATGCAATTTTATAAACCACCAAGGACTCTTGTCTAGAAGTACAGCTAGGGAAAGGTAGAGCTGGCTGGATGAAAAGCTTTACAAGAGACTCTGAAACAACTGTCACAAACAGATACTCTTCTGCACATAGACCAAGTTATGTTGACTATTTCTTTCACTTCATGAAGAAATAAGGCTGTAGATTTGTTAACTGGACTTCATCTGGTAGTATTAAAGGACTCAGAGGATTTCTTGTCTGGGTGATCTTCAAAAGTTACTTCAGAACTAAAAAGACAGAAAATTGCTGATACATTTCAATGAAATCTGAAATTTTTGTTTTATTATATATATCAAAATTGCTGTTTGACTCTGATACTTGAATTTTCAGACCTCCTGCTTAAGAATATATTGAGGAACAGATTAAAGATTCTATCATCTAGACAAAATAAATGTAGATGAGAGGAGAAATAGACATGCATAAACAGAAAAGTACTTGCTCAAATGTAGTTGCCATGTTGAGTAGGGAGAATTCCCTCAGCCAGTCCCAGGCTAATAACATATTTTCTAAGAGACAGAGCCTCCTGTGTTGTCTGCTTGAAGATTTTTAGGCTCTTAGGATGTATCTTCAGACCCAGTTCTTACACTGAAAATAAGTTAATTGTTATTTGTCTGTTAGCATCATAACTACTAACTTCAATCATAATATGCCTGTTAACATAAAGCCTCTTCATTTCTCATAGGAACATCTCTGAGAAATGGCCTTACGTGCAAACAATTTCACTTACTGCCCATTCTTATAATAATATGCAAGGTCTCGAACACATTACGATGAGGAGAGCTACATTTCCAGGTCACTTGGTGCATGCCCTCTTTTGAGTGTCCTAGAGAAGATGCCCACAAGATCCTACAACTGCCATGTGGGAGGACAGAAAGCATTTTCTGCTATTGTTATAACTTATGTGTGAACATGTACCAACTTAAGTACTTTTTTCTCTTACAATAAACAGAGGGAAATTCATTGAATACATCTTCCCATACCTTATTCCTGCTATATCTCTCCAAAACTAGCACTTAAATGTAAGGTGTTTGATAAAGACATCTAGCATTGTTCAGGGGACAGAACACTTCTGAGCTTCTGCTAAATGACAGATTTTCATTACTCATTTAAAAATAATAACAAATGTGTTGGCTGTACAAGTAAGTGTTTGTCCTGAAACTTGTTTTCATATCTTCATGAAGCAATGGAGTACTAATTGTCTCCTGAATGAGAGAATATGCATGAACCTCACCCAGTCTTTCAGTTTGGGTGACTGGGGAACTTAGGGTGAATATTAGTAAGATCAATTGTAGGACCTGAACTGCATTAATGAGATTAGAATATTATTTTTTCTGAAAAGTTTAAAAAGCATTGTTAAATAATTTTAATTAGGCTAGGCAACAGTTTAGTTTTTAAAACAGGTAAGACGCTAAGTACTATGTCTGAGATGAACTGATCATCATGCATTGCACGTTCTGTTAATGGGAATGCTTGTACAAATAGGTCCATTTGGGGGAAACAGACCTTACCCTGACAAACTACCATCATATGGTAGAATAGTAGTTTACCTACTCTCCAGCCAAAAGAAGAATGCAGCTTGTCTTTGGGCATGGGGTCTATACATTTCTGTTTTAGCTAATATACAACTGACTATAAAGTGTTGTTTTTGTCCTTGACAACTTTCTGGTTGAGCTTCTGGAGGAAAGGTTTACTAGTTTTAGTTTCAAATGCAGTTCTCATACACTACTCCACAGAGCTGATGAATGTAAGCAAAAAAATTGGGCTAAGTGAAGCTAGTACTTTATCAAATTTCTTGTCCAGGTATTTTTTTCAGGCATGGATGCTCTTTTGTGCAGAAATAGTAGCCTCTGAGCGTCTGTTGTCATCTAGATTCTGCTGTCAATTTTGGTTTAAACTAAATTGGACAAAAGTAAATTTCATGTCTTTGAAATCTGTAGCCTGTAGGTTTTCTTTCATTAAGATTTGTTACCAGGCCCTGACCTTAGTAGTTCTGCAAAGAAGAAATGCAAAATAGAAGACTAATTACAGGAATGAGAATGGGAGAATGATGGGAAGGGGAAAAAAAAAAAAAAAAAAGAAAACACAACTTAGTTACCCTCAGGTAACTAAGGTAATTTTTATAAGTAAGAAAATCTAAGCAAGAAAAAGCTGCTAAGGAAATCAGGAATAACTCAGTAGTCATAAAAACAAACAAGCAAACACACAACAACAACAACAAAAACACTTTCTGAAGGCTTCCTCATCTCCTAGAGATGGCTAGATTAGCTTAATGTCATATGATGGTTCTGTAATAAGGACAGCTGTGCATTAGAGATTGAACTCAGACCAACAAATGTTGCTGTTATAAATGTTTAGTGTTCCCTCCTGTTACCTGAACACAATAGGCCAATAGGCCAGTTCTTTCATGGGGCTTTGTGCTATCCCTGAATCACTACCCAGGGATTAGGTCATACTATTAAAAATAACCATCTGCCCAGCTGGGATCTGTTTATAGGACCAGTTCTTTGCATCAAAGAGTTTTATTCCTTGTCACATTTGTATTTTGTACTGCTAAGGAAATATGTCAGGAAAACAACATTTCGAGGAATTTGAAAGATGTCTTAATATATGGCCGGATTGACTTAAAGGTTTAGAGAGAGTATCTGAATAATCTGTTGCTTCATAAAATAAAATAAAATAAAATAAGAGGCAGAAAAACGAAGTGTGCTTTATTGAACAAACATGATCAGCAACACCATGAAAACTGAAAAGTTAATCTGAGGATTTGTGTTTAGCAGAACTTAGTTTCAAGGAAAATCAAGGGTGTGTCTATGCTGATATTATTATTATTTTTTTTTTTTTAAGAATTATATTTAAGTTTCTGTGTTTAAAGAAAAAAAAAAAAGAAAGCAAAATCTACTAGCAAGTTTGTCATTCTTTGATACACTAATGAGTTCTTGCCTTTCCCTCTTTTGTGTGTGTGAGCTGACAGGTTAAACTTTTGTCCAGCAGAAGGTAACCAAAATAGCTTTAAATTTCACTTCAGAACTTTTAATANTATATATATTTCCCACAAGAGAACAGATTTAATTTATTTCACTTTCTTAGTCATAGCAAGTAGTGACAATTAGTTTGCTGGGTAAGTTAAGATGAGCTGTAGCATAAAGCATCTGGTTGCCATAGACTCTGAAAAGCAAATGGATTAGGAACTAAATAATGTTGCAGTCCAGAAGAAAAAAACACTAATCTTTTAATTTGGCAGCAGAAATTTCAAACTATAAGAAATCCGTTTCTCAGTTGACTAAAATAGCTCAGAGGAACTGGAAAGCACTACATATTACGAGTCTGATTTGAAATGCAATAAAGTTAATAGATCTCCCTATTTAGATCTTTGGAGGATATGGATCTGACTGGTGTCAGGAGCTGAAATACTGTTTAGTGTCTTGTCCATGTCCGTTCAGCAAAGCATTTAATCATGCACTTACCTCTGGAACGAGTTGGGATCTATATGTACTTAAGTACTTGGCTAAACAGGGATTCAAACTAGCAATATACATAGTATTTATCATCTATTGTCAGTTGATTAATCTGATACTTCAGACCAGTTGTTGATGAAATAATAATGTTAGTGTCCAGGAAGAATTTTTTTCCCTATGTGTATCAGAGAACATGGGCACGGAGCGTACTGTATTGGGTTTATGTGGCAAGGTGTTGGTAGTGGGAGGGCTGCAGGGGTGGCCTCTGTGAGACGAGTCCAGAAGCTGCCCCATGTTAGATAAGAGCCAGCTCCAGCCAGCTCCAAAACGGACCCGCTGCAGGCCAGAGCTGAGCAAATGAGTGATGTTGGTTGTGCCTCTGTGAGAGTAGATTTAAGAAAGGGAAAAAACTGCTGCACAACAGCAGCTGGGAGTGAGGAGGGAGAAAATGAGAGAGAAACAACCCTGGAGACACCAAAGTCAGTGAAGAAGGAGAGGGAAGAGGTGCTCCAGGCGCTGGAGCAGAATGTCCCCTGCAGCCCATGGTGAGGACCATGGTGGAGGAGGCTGTCCCCCTGCAGCCCATGGTGTACCACGCTGGAGCAGATCTCCACACTGCAGCCCGTGGAGGAGACCACGGTGGAGCAGGTGGATGTGGCCTGAAGGAGCCTACAGCCCATGCAGAGCAGGAACAGACTCTGGGCTAGATCTGTAGTCTGTGGAGAGGAGCCCATGCAGGAGTGGGAAGTCTGGCTGGAGCTGCCGCCTGTGGGGGACTCATGCCGGAGCAGTCCATTCCTGAAGGATGGACCCCATGATACTGACCCACATTGGAACAGTTCTTGAAGAGTTGCAGCCTGTGGGAAGCCCGCACAGGAACAGTTCAGGAAGGATGGCATCCTGTGGAAGGGACCCACCACCTGAGCAGAGGAAGAGAGTGACCATGAAGGAGCAGCAGATGACAAAGTGCTATGGGCTGACCACAGCCCCCATTCCTTGTTCCCCTGTGCCACTCAAGGGGAAGAGATAGAAGAGGGTAGATGAGGGGAAGGTGTTTTTTGCTTGCTTTTATTTTCTCGTTGCTCAAGTCTGTTACTGATAGGCAATAAATTACATTAATGGCCCTACATTGAGTCTGTTTTGTCCATGACTGTAATTGGTGAGTGGTCTCCCTGTCTTTATCTCAACCTTTGAGCCCTTTTTCATCATATTTTCTTCCCCTCTTCCTTTTAGGAGGGAGAGTGAGAAAGTGGTTGTGGTGGATTTTAGCTGCCCATCAGGGTGAAACCAGCACAGTCCTTTTGCAGTCCTTCATGAACAAGCCCCATGTTGGGTGCCAAAAAGGACTGTAGTGGTTTCACACTGACTCTTCTCACAGAGGCCACCCCTGTAGCCTTCCCACTACCAAAACCTCGTCATGTAAACCCAATACACATACCTACTTGGAAGAGATTATAGACAGTTTGTAGACTATTAATATATAGAAAAGATTTTTATTATCTTCCTTTTTCTGTTTTATTGAATGATCAGGAGAATGTGATACTGAATTTTTTAGTTCACTGATATTAACTTGTAATGTGTTGATATGTTTTTTAGATTTTAAATTCAAACAGGCCAGGTTTCTCAGAAATTCGGTGTAATAAGATCAGAAACATTGGGGAAAGTTTCTGTCATTGCAGCATTTTCTATATTTGCTTCACATAGAGAGGTTCTAGACTATAGGGAGTTCTTTTTACCTCACAATGATTACAAAATGTTTGATTTATGCAAACCGATAAATTATAAAGAGGTCCTTGGAGAAAAAGATTTATATAGGAGCAAAGGAGCAATAATGATAATTTATGGTGGGCAGATTCTTTTTGAATACAACAATAGTAACAGAGGGAGGCAAAAGGCCACTCCAAGCTCTTGATTCACTCACAAAACCATTGTGAATATTTACAGTCCCCAGATACTTCATTTAAGGCTACTTCATTTAATTGTCTTTCTCAAATAGAGGAAAAGCTATTAGCTCTCTTCTAAATGTTTAAATACCTTACAACCTACTATTCAGTCTTACTGAAGTTACTATAACTTATTCATGTTACATGTTCATATAGCTTCTAATTCATTACACTGTCAACACAAAACTTTAAAAAATTATGAACCAGGTCTTACCAAAGTCATGAGATTGGCTTAGTAACATATGATTCTTATTATATAATAATAATTTATATATAAATATATGCATGTTTTTTAAATATTTTAAGGATTTTCAAGAAATTGATTGACACTATGTAACCATATATCTTCCCCACAAAGAAAACCAAGGATCTCACAGAAGCACTGCATAGGAAGCATAGGAGCTTGCATTCTAGAAAAGGAATTCTCTTACTTTTTCATAATAAAACTGTGGGATTTGCAAACATTGCAAAGTCCATTTTAAAGTTAGGGATGAATGAATTTTTTTTATCATTTCTTCCTTGGACACCAGGCTCTCAGCAAAATGGTAATTCTCACAAGAAAGTTTACATTTCTTGAAAAATGTACTGACTTGTTAGAAAACCAAGCAACCAAAAACCAGACCCATTTAAATGAGCATCTGCCACGGACTGATATTTCACCTGAATGTTTTTCAGCAACATTTTCCTCAAGGAATATAAACATATAAATATCTTTTATATGATCTAATCAGAATACTAAAAATTATGATTCTAAATCTTGCAGCTTATTAAAAATAAAGCTTTCATATTAGTAAAAGAAGGAAATTATCTGCCATTCCTACTGTATTGTTGTAGTCGTGAGATGTACAGCAGTAAGGTGACTGAGGCAGGAAGTATTATTAGGGATGAAATGTGTGCTTCAGAGATAGACTCGCATCTGCCTGAAGCACGGCCTCCTCCCAGCCTACCTTCTTTGGGTGTCTGGGACTACAGTGGCTACCTGGTGGGAGAAGGCTGTGAAACATCAATTTTTGCTTGTTGCTGTGCTGGGGAACAGGATGCAGCAAAGAGTGCAAAGAGACAGCCAGGACCAGAAACCAGCACAGATCACAACAAAGCCCACAAAGCAAAAAGACAGTCTGCTATTTATTACTATTTACATACATTTAGATGAAAGGCTTCAGTCCTTCAAAGGGAAGGCAACAGGGATATGAAATTTAGCAGTGATGTTGCTAACGATACTAAACTGTTCAGGCAGTGTTTTTTAGGGTGCAAACATATTACATTATCCCATCCATCATCATTCCTACAAGAAGCAGAGAAAAATGTTGTTGACCTGTAATTTTTATTAATTTGCTTTGAGCAGGTTGCTTTGTGTTTGTTTACATGTCTATCTGGCAGTGGAATGCTAGCAAAAAAAAAATGCAGCAAAACGTTATTTTCCAAAAGGTAATTTATATTTCCCCATGTTAGACTATAGGAAAGAGATATCTAAATTAAGAGAAATATTCTCCCAACTGCAAACATCCTATTGACAAATCTTTATACAAAGCCAGAGTCTAAACATGGAAGGTGCTTATGGCTGTGGTGCTTAGACTTGTCATGTCTAAACTATAACAAACACAATTCAAGGTGCCTAATCCAACACACAAAATTCATATGAAACTGAAAGCATATGTGGGGACTTTATTGGTACTAATTAAATGACAAAGATATATAAGATCAAAGATATGAATTATTGTCAAAATGGTCAACTGCTGCAGGATTGAGCTTTGTGATCCTAAAGTGAATAGAAACATTAATTAAGTCTAAGTTCAATGTATGCAGTAGCAACGTCTGAAAACAGCAATATAGCGCACAATATTTCTGCAGTAAGTATGTATAGGAAAGAAGATTTGAATGTACATGAAGCTGTCTTAGCAGTTTTTAATATGTAAGAGTTATGTCTGTGCTGCTTTGATTTCATTTACTATATTCCTATGCAGATAAAGAAGACAACCACATTCATTATTAATGAGCTGTAGAAGCTTGTATTAGTATCTCGTTTAGAATTTATAGATAAAATTTCAAAGTCCTATTTCAAGCAAATGTGCTATGTTTTAGGCTGATCAAAAACTCCAAGATGCTTCACATGATTAATCCTTATGGAACAAAAGCTGCACTGATAGTACAGTGCAGCATTCATTTTCTTTGAATGCTGCCATCTCTTGGATGGAAAGTAATCAAATAACATGTTCCAGTCATTGATTAGAACAGGAAATAAAGGCAGTAGAAACTGTTGAAACTGTGAAGAAAACTCTGTATATGCAAACTATTATAAATAGTAGGATAGATTAAATGCCTATTTAGACAGTTAACACCATTGCATAGCTTAGATAAATAAAAATGGCCATAAACAATTAAGGTCTCTCTCTAGAAGGTGCCATCTCAGAAGCCTAATACCCCTAGTTTCTGTGCCTGATTCAGCATTGACCATGAGATAAAATTTTGGTCATGGATCAAGACTACCTGAATCACACAAATTTCAGGAACAGTTTATGTTCTCTAAAGGTAACCGCAAAAACAGTCTCATTCATATGATCTGTGAGTCTAGCTTTGCAAAGGGCCCAGCCTCTCCATCTGGAAGACGAAAATGAGAGACTGAGAGGAAATGGTGCAGGGAGGCCTCAATGAACAGGGAGAAAGGGATGCAGAAGAATGGGAAATGAGAGCGAGCACACAGCAGCGGAGGAAAGTGAAGAAGCATTCCAAGGCTGTTGTGTCCAGGTTAAATTGCCTGCGGATAGAGATCTCATGTAACATGTCCTTGGGTGCACCACCACTTGGCTTCCTGTTACATACCAGCATTGCCAGGAGATGTTAAGCAGTCATATTTGAAAACATTTTGCAGATGCCAGCCTGTACTCTCCCCTGCGTTAATGAGAATTTGATCATCTACTGTAGATATAACATACAGGAGAGGAGGAGCGGAGTCTGTGAACTAGCCATTTTTGCACTGAGGGTGGGTGGATCAGTGGCAGAATAACAACAGGATGTCTCTGCATTTAACAAAAAAAATCACTGAACGCTGGGTCAGTCTATTAGAAACTGGTACTTGTGCAATCCAGTTGGACATCTGGTCCCTTTACCTTGGCCATTGATGCGAAAATAAAGACAGTCAGACCTGGAATCTAGACAAATCTGAGATCAAATGTTTCTACTGTTTAGTAGTTTCCTTATCAGAGAATTCTCTGGTTGATAAGTAATCTAAATATACATTAGATCTGAAGACACAGATATGTGAATTCATTTCTCTTTTGGAATGCTTTATTTCATTCACTTTTTTACAGTTCTGTGTGGGAGAAAAACAATGCTCAGTTCATTTCAAGAATCAAAAGGACTATGTCTTTTCTTTGAGTTATTCCCACTCCTTTGCTTTCCCCATGCTTGCTCCCCTCGTCCTCCCTCATTTTCCTACACCACACACACAGCCCCTTTGTGTTTGTGAGCTGCACATTAACCCAAAAGGTTAACGATCAGAGGGCTCAGGTGCACTCCACACTCTTGCAGCATTACTAATGCTGTGGTCATGGGCTTGGAATGGCATTCTGGCAAATTAGTTCTTTTGTGATCTCTGTGCTGAGAGCCATTCTGCCATTTTCTGTGCTCTGTAACTGCATTTTTATGCTGAGCTTTCTGTCTCTATGAGAATATGTTTTTTTTTGCCCATTCCATTACCCATTCCCTGGGAACACAACAGAATTATTTGTGAGATCAACACCAACTGCAATACGGTGGACATGTCAGTGACAACAAATTTGTTAAATACTCCTGTGCATATAAAAGCAGCAGAAGAGGTGATACCAAAGGGGCAAGCAAAAGCTTTGAATGGAAACCTGTCCATCTAAACTCCACTTAGCTGGGCATTTAGATGAAGAAAATCCCCACCAACTTCTAGTAACAATTCAATCACCTTACTTCCAGGAGTGGTTACCACATTAAACATCTATGATATTGAGACACCTCTCTACTTTATTAAAAAGTCCCTGAATACTTGAACATCATATACTCAAGGAAATCTGAGAAGTGTTCATTCTGGAGAGATGAACGTCCATCTACAAATATAAGTATGGCTGCAACTCAGATGTAAGGGATTACCAAGGGCGGGCTGGTAAAGCAAAGACGTCAAATCAGTAGTTCAGGGTTGTTGATTGATTGAGTATATGGCCAAGCACAGACATGGCTGCAAAGTGGCTGTAATCTAGCTCAGGTCGCACTAAGGGTTAGAACTTCAGTCTACAGGTATTTCCCAAGCTGAGGCCTCCCTCACCACAACTCCCACCAGTAAGTCAGTTGTCAGCAACCAGTTGAACTCCATTGGTGGGTACGTGTTGAGGGCCCTGGCATCAGGTTTTGGAAGACAGTAACTTAAAACCACATACTAGCTTAGCTTAAGTACTGGTTGATGGTGGCCATCTTTTGTATGCGCTTATTGTGTTGCCAAATTTGCAAATGGCTAATGGTCAATTTGTTAACATAGAACTTACAATACAAGAGAGTACATTCTTCAAAATCAGGTACTTGCCTTGATTTTCCTGGCTCAGATTAGCTTGAGTTTACCTCAAGAAAGCATGCTACAAATGATCCTCCCGGTGGAGGATCTGAAGTGGGAGCATTGTATACCAGTCTTCTTGAATAGGAACAACTCCAGGCCTGCAAGGCTTATGAGCTACAAGAAGAGTGATCAAAAAGGAGCTTGACTGTAATGCACAGAGCTCATACAGGAGGAAGAGAATTGTAGACTTCTGTTTCCAAATGGTAGATACTTTTTTCTTTCCACAGAAGCCACGACACGTATCACGTAAAGTTACCATATCCAGATGGTGGTTGTGTGAAGGGAAGCTCAGTCTGCCATTGAGGTAATCATTTGCTGGGAATCAGTGTTGCACCCTGCATTAAGGCAGTTGCTCAGTTTGTGAGGGGGAGAATAATACCTGCCTGAGAAACTAAAACTTTTTGGGGTGATGAGACTGCTGGTTTTCTGCAGCACCAGGCAGTGGAGATCTGGGGGTACAGGGGGGAGGCAGGGGGGACAGCAGCCTCCCATCTTGGCTTGGTGTGCAGTCACTGATGGGTCCAAATACATACAGATCTGTAAAAAGTGGAATAAGTGGCTTTTTTGAAGCGTGCATTTGGTTGCTTGAATATCACATAAGAGAGAAGAAGCCGTAATTTATATAACTATACTGCCTCAAGCTCAGCATTATAATAGCAGCTGTGGCCTTTATACCACAGGACCTTCCGGCTGATTGAGAAAGGAGAGATTCCTGAAGCTCCTATGGGCAAAATGCTTTCTGGGTTCTGCTCACAGGAGCAGAATTTGGCCTTAAGCTTAATCACCTGGAGGCACTTGAGAAAATAAATGCATGCATGCACGTTTCTTTTGAGTCATTTGTCTGCAAATGTGTCAGTTGCTCAGCTTTAAAATTTTGGTGGATATAAAGATGTACGAATACTTCAAAACACTACAGAGAAAGAGATTAGGAATAATCAAAACCAGAAATGGTTACTAGTACTGTGCAGAAGTACAAGTGTACTCTACTTATAGGAACTTCTTTGTTGGAAAATAAGACAGCGTGCAGTCTTGCACAGCATGATTAACATGATCTTGGAGGAACCATGCATGCGGTGACTCTTAATCCATTGAGGCTCACGATCAAGAAAATGAGGCATGTAAAATAAGAAGTTCAAGAAGCTTTAACAATAAGATTCATTTTTAGCATACATTTAATACTCAGGTTCCTAAAAAAAAAAAAAAAAAAAAAAAAGCAGTGTAACATATTTACAATTATAAAAAGCTAACAAATGTTGTTATAAAAATACACATCATAATTACAGAAGCTACCAGTTTTTGTGGTAGATCGGAATATATAGCAATAACACAGTCTCTTAAATGACATTATTTCAGTGCTTGCCTCATCCATGGGAGTTGTAAGGAGCTTTGTAAATTGACCTGAAAATTGACTGGTCTCAACTGACTTAACAGATGAGAGAAAGTCTTTAACAGAGTATGGTCCTTTTCTGTGAATGCCCTATATTATATTCGGTCCTTATCTGGAGGAGATGCTGTCTCAAGTGACACTACAATCCTGCAGCCAAAACCAGTCCACTTCATATCCTCTGGTGACTTGACTGGAACACAGAGATGCTTCTACTGATGGCTTTTCCTGCTCACCCTAAAGGTCCTGTTTCAGAAAGTTTTGGAACTCTTCTAATCCCAGATGTGAAGACACTCAACCCAGTATATTCACACAAGGCTCTACTACTTTGCCAAGTGAAGGTTTACCAGCTCATGTGTTTTTAGCAACCTGTAGTGTCCTGCCTTCCACTCATGTGCTCTTCGGCAGACAGTTCTGAGTTTGGAAAAAATGAGCTTAGGTAGTATCTGAGCCTTACTAAGACACCAAAAGATTTGCTTCCTCTTCTCTCCCACTCTAAATCAAGCTTTGCTACAGATTTGTGCAGATTTGTGCAAAACCTTTCTTTTTTTTTTTCTTTTCTTTTCTTTCTTTCTTTTTCTTTTCTTTTCTTTTTCTTTTTTCTTTTTTTTTTTTTTATCTCAGTCTTTTTGTGTAAATCTTTACAGATTTCTCTGTGTTTAGG
This sequence comes from Chauna torquata, assembly GCA_013399475.1. Classification (NCBI taxonomy): domain Eukaryota; kingdom Metazoa; phylum Chordata; class Aves; order Anseriformes; family Anhimidae; genus Chauna; species Chauna torquata. The sequence goes on along the minus strand of VXAL01002066.1, from coordinate 33,271 downwards.
GTCTGTAGAAGGCTAAGTCCCTCCAGCTTCTTGAGCTCCAATGCTGAGGATAAAGTTGCTTCATGCGTGACCTCTTTAACAGAGTTAAATCTATGCCAAATGCAAGGCTCCTCTTGTAAATGGACATAGTAGCAACTAACTGTAAGTCCCAGTTAGACATGGTAGCTTTTCTAAAATAAACTGGCCTTTAAGTGCAGTCATAGATAGAAAAGCAAAGTTATTGAACCAGAATGCCATCTCAACAAAGTCATTGTCAGTTAGAGCACAGAAATGACCATCTCTCTTCCTGAAATCTTTAAAGCATTTGTCAGTGTCTCTCTGCTTCTAATGGACTCCATTTCATTGAGCATGATCCTGTATTCTTTCTTTCCTTGTCCTTTCCTCAAACAGGCATACTGTCTTTTCAGCCTGTGAAAAGTGAGAGAGAAATCATTGTTAAATGTTAATGTCTAGTGAATGATATTCCTCTTTCCTTTCCAGTGAATATCTTCCCTCAGGAATAAAGCCTTTTCCAGCTCTGAAGGGTCATTATACTGCAGTCCAGGCAATGGAAATGCCTCTGACTTCTTGTCTCTCAGGAGTTTAATGCATTCATCCTCCTAGAAACACCACACTTGCAAGTGAAGGAACTAAAGACCGAGCAGTGAACGTGAAAATGCCACAAAAATTCATACATTTTTCAAAGACCTATCCAGACTTGAAATCAGACTGACATGGAAAGCAATTCAAGATCTCTAGAAATTTTCCACTTCAAGTAATTGGTGGAGAAGAGGGTGTGAGGAATGATTAGGCCTTGACCTGTTTTCCTTTGTACTTTTCCGCCTGGTGACCCAAGTCAACCCTGTATTGATCCCAAACAAAATAACACTATGGCTGAAATAGGATTCCAAAAACTGAAGTAAGGCAATATAATTACTAACAGTCTGTGCAGGTTCGCAGAAAACAAATCCTGTCAAAATAACTTAATATTTTTTATGAGATTATAGATTTTGTTGATAAAGGTATTTCCATTGATGTAATACTCTTACATTTCTGCAAGGCATTACATAGAGAAACAGGACATTTCAAAACGAATCTGAAACACTCCAAATAGTCTTAACCCTGACAAGCCCAAAAGTCTCAAAACAAGGTAGGAAGACAGCAAAACTAACAATAAGTCTTTAATTTATGGTGCTACATAAAGCTATCAAGAGCAAAGATTATATGTCAACAGCAAACACCCTTTTCTAGGAAGTGGTGACAAAAGGTTTAGTAGTTGAACCTTTAGCTTGGACAGCCTAACAGCCAGATATCTTTGTTTTCAGCATCACGTGTCAGCATTTCTACTGTCATGATTAATAAAAAGTACAGAAGAAACTAGGAAAAGCTGAGCCTTCACAAGGTTTTCTTCCTTAAATGAAGGTAGCATTGGCCTACGTGTTTATTGACCTTCCAGCATATGGTCTGGACTAGTACTGTTTAGCATGTTATACCCCTTTCTGCAGTTTGGTAAAATCTTTCACTGCTTGTATTCTAGTTCACATGTACTCTGCCACCAATGCATGGAAACTGAACATTATCCTCAAAGTTCTATTGAGTTACAGAATTAAAACCTAATGCTGTATCCTTCCCCCACCTCCCCCTGCACACACTCGATGCAGGTAGATAATGCTATAGCTTGTTCTGTGCCATCAGAAAAAAAGTGCTGAAAAAAAGTACTTGTCCAAGTGAAATACATTACAGAGCCTTAATTCTTCATTTCAAAGCACAAAGGGATCTGTTGTACTTCCATGTTTAGAGATGAACTGAATTTGCACATAAAAGAGAACTCCCACAATTTCCATGCTCAACCTTATACTAAGTGGTCAAAAAAATTCTTCATATCCAGTGCTGGCACTCACAGAATATTTAGCAAGTATTTCACACTACTATTTCATACTACTATTTCATGTAACATACTTCTCATGTAACTGTTTATAACTTTTCTTCAGCTGTCTGGGCTAGAAGTAAAGAAAGAAATATAAGAAACAGACTGAATATTTGCAGTGAAGTTTTAGGTAGTAATGTAACTTGTTTGTCTACCCTATTCACGTAAAATTGGATATGTTTGGATATCTTTTTGGACAACATCATAGTTAACAGGTTTCCTAGTAATAGTTCAAGAATATTCTGTCTCACGGTGATTGTACACTTAAATAATTTGATATTACATGGTGATAGAAAGCTGCTCTCTTACCACAGTGGAAAAAAATAGAGCCCTTAACACAGCAGGAAAGATGAAATTTAGTGGTATTGGTATGAAAATTCAAACACATGCTTAAATCTTTGCAGAGCTGGGGCCTAGGTTTGGGTTTGGGTTTATTTCAGAGAAGAACAGGCAGTCATCTTGCTGGAGAGACACAGAATAATGGAGATGTATCATGCCATCTCTTGGCAAACCACAGTGCTGCAGTCGGAAGGTTTACAAAACCATGCTGCATGTTACCACCACCAAGCAAATTAGAAAAAATCATAGGGAGTCCTCAAAAACAAGCAAGCATATAAAAGAACAATTGGCACAAAATCTAAATTTGGTTTTCCCTTTATTTGTGCACATCTGCTAAAATAACACATTGCAGTTTGATTACATAGCCAAATTACTGTTTCCTCACAAAACCAGTTGAGAGATTAATTTCTTCCAAGTGTGAGCTTTCATGCATCTCTGCAGATACACTAGAGTAGAATGAATGGGTATAAACAGTGTCTGCTGCCCTGAAGATTTCCCTTCGTAATACAATGCTATGAAAATATAACTAGAATTGCTTTATTTTCATTTATAAAAAAGGTATTTAATGAAAGCTTTCTATTAAAATTGCCCACGTTATATGTGGAAACTGGAGGATTATAGAATCTTAGAATCGTTTAGGTTGGAAAAGATCTTCACGATCATCAAGTCCAACCATCAACCTGATTTGTGCAACTGATTTGCACAATGCCCTATTCAGAATGTCTTCTAGCATAATGGCTGGGGAACTGTCCTGAAAGGTGGTAAATATCAGTTTGTGCTGCATCTACCAACATTGTGAACTTGGGTCTTTCATTTCCTGAGCAGGTATTTAATTATTAAGCTGTGCTATGGAAGAAACACGTCATCCACTTCTTTCTCCTGTGATTTTGAAAAAATAAATTAGATCAATTCTATGAAAAACAAGCAAACAAACAAAAAAACCACAACCCCAAAACCAAACAAAAACAGTTGTCACCTACTTTCAGTAGGAAATCTGAAGTGGTGGATCCCAAGTGGGTTGGAAATGCTTCTCCAAATCCCTGAATACACCATCCAAGCCCAGACAGAGCGACAACTTGCTCCTGCCAGTCATCTTCTATTGTCTAAGTCCAGTATCATCAATTTTGAGCACCATATTGTTTTCATCCTATGCAGAGCAATCGACTTTTCTCATTCCCAGTATGGAGAGTCTCGGTGCCCAGAATACACAACTTGATTCTGCTCTGGGGACCAGCAACCTGAAAGTTTTCTAAATATTTTACTGGCCTCATAGGCCCTAAGATTGTCTACATTTTCTTGCTACAGTTATATTCAGGGAACTTTAGGTTACTGGTCCCATAAGTGCTGAGATTGAGCACACGCTGCTGACGCCATCTGCCCTACAGGTTTGTGCTTTGTTTTGGTGAAAATGAGAATAGAAAAAGATCAGGAAGTGCTGCTGTATTTGTAGACTTTTATTGGTATAGATTTGGGGTGGAGCCAGGGTGTATATCTGAAGCCAGGAAATTGAAAATGCTCTGGAGGTCTATAATATGTTCATAGTCTTGAAATATCTTCATTGACTGGGAAATAAGATCCCATAAGAAGACTAATGAAAGTGTATAAAACATATAGTCCCTCAATCTCTTCCTGTGCCATAAGAGAAAGTAAACAAATTTTTTTTTGCTTCAAATGGAGCTGAAGCACAGTCTTTATAGACAAGAAAATTCTGCCAAGGTGTATGTAGCGTTTCCTGTGTTCTTCATTGCAATTTTAGAGCTGAAACATTCAGCAGTTTTTACCAAGAATATTTTGTTCTTTTGTGACACGGTATGTTTCTTTTGGAGAAAGAAAAGAAGCCCCAGATGCTTTCAGCTTTTTCTTTTAACATCTGCCTCTGAGTTTTGAAATAGCCTGTCTTTATATTTCAGGAACAGGCCTGACAATCCTTGAGACTTATGAGACAGTAAAAGCCATGACAGCACTAGGAAATGTACCTAATCACAAGAATTCCATCTTCCACAAGGAAATTTATAAACAAATAAAGCAGTTAATGCAAATATTCCAGTAATATCCCTGTGGTGCATGGACTTTGGCTGGCTGTCATATGCCCACCAAGCCACTCTCTTGCTCCACCTCCTCAACAGGACAAGGAAAACAAAAAACAAAAACAAAACAAACAAACAAACAAAAAAAGAGGAAAAATCCCATGGGTTGAGATAAAGACAGGGGATCACTTACCAATTACCCATTATGGGAAAAACAGAGTTGACCTGGGGAGAGATTAACTTAATTTATTGCCAATAATAACAGAGTAGGATAGTGAGAAACAAAAATAAAACAAAAACACCTTCCTTCCTTTCTCCCTTCTTCACAGGCTTAACTTCACTCTCTTCTGCCTCCACCTCCCACAATAAGTGGTGCAGGGGGATGGGGAATGGGGTTACAGTCAGTCCATGGAGTTCCTCTCTGCCACTCCTTCCTGCTTACACTCTTTCCCTGTGTGGTGGTTTTACCCTGCTGAGCAGCCGAACTCCACCACAACCACTCTCTCACTCCCTCTCCTCAAAGGAACAGGGGGAGAAAATACGATGGACAAGGGCTCACAGGTTGAGAGAAGGACAAGCAGGTTGCTCACCAATTACCGTCACGGGCAAAACAGACTCAACATAGGGAGATTAATGTAACTTATTACTATCACTAGCAGACTAGAGCAGTGAGAAACTAAAAGCAAACTAAAAACACCTTCCCCCCATCCACCCTCTTCTACCTCCTCCCTCCCAGCAGTGAAGAGGAACGGGGAATGGGGGCTGCGATCAGTCCATACAGCTTTGTCTCTGCCGCTCCTTCATGGTCACTCTCTGCCTCTGCTCCAACGTGGGGTCCCTCCCGTGGGATGCCGTCCTTCCCGAATGGGTCCTGCGTAGGCTTCCCACAGGCTGCAGCTCTTCAAGAGCTGCTCCAATATGGGTCCGTACCACAGGGTCCATCCTTCAGGAATGGGACTGCTCCAGCATGGGTCCCCCACGGGTGGCACCTCCCACCAGACCTCCTGCTCCTGCGTGGGCTCCTCTCCATGGGCTGCAGCTCCGGCCTGGAATCTGCTCCTGCGGGGGCTCTCCATGGGCTGCAGCCTCCTTCAGGCCACATCCACCTGCTCCTCCGTGGTCTCCTCCGTGGGCTGCAGCATGGAAGTATGCTCTGGCATGGTACACCACGGGCTGCAGGGGAACTTCTGCTCCAGCACCTGGAGCACCTCCTCCCTCTCCTTCTTCACTGACCTTGGTGTCTGCAGGGTTGTTTCTCCCTCCTCTCTCCCACCAGCTGCTGTTGCCCAGTAGTTTTTCCCCTTTGTTAAATCTGCTGTCACAGAGGCCCAACCAGCATTGTTCATTTGCTCAGCTTTGACCACTGGCAGGTCCATTTTGGAGCCAGCTGGAGCTGACTCTTACCTAACATGGGGCAGCTTCTGGAGTCTTCTCACAGAAGCCACCCCTCTGGCCCCCCTGCTACCAAACCCTAACCTCATAATCCTGATATACCCTGCTCCAGAGCGGGGTCCCTCTCATGGTGTACAGTCCTTCAGGAACAGACTTCTCCAAAATGTGTCCTTCCCACCATTTTGGCTGCTGGGCTCAGCTGTGCCCTGTGGCGGGGCCGTTGGAGCTGGCTGGAACCAGCTCTGTCTGACACTGGACAGGCCTTTTCTCATAGAGGCCACCCATGCAGCCTCCCTCCACTGTCAACATCTATGCCTAATACAATCCCAAAGGTGACTGACGCAGTCCAAGATCCTACCACATCTACACTTCTGTTGAGTTGCCTCAGCACTAGAAATCCCACATTGCTGTTCGGTGTTCTGGTAGTCTTCCTGTATTTGTTCAGTAAATGAAGGAAGGAAAATCATGAGTTTATTCACACAAACTCTTCATTTTCCCAATCAAATTGAAAACTAGCATGCAGAAATAGCAGGTCAGGAAGACAATTTGTCATTTGCAAATTAGCACTTGCAGTAATGGAAATGTGATCATTTTGAGTTATTTCTCTCTCCTTTACCACAGAATTTACAAGACCATTGTAACACAGCCTGTGGAATGTGATTCGATCTGAAAAGACCAATATTTCCACCTCCTCAGTTATTTGTCTCAGTGTCAACAGGAGACACATAGGTGGGTGTTGCCTTGGGTTTGAAACGCTGTGAGGCTGTATTTCTAAAAGGGACATGCTATAATCTCTGTTTTCCTCAGCTAACTTCTTACATCTAACTATAGACAGTCACATATTCAGTTAAGTAGGGCACTCTGTTCAGTCTGAGTTGTGTTATCTAAGATATCAGCTGTCACTTTCCTGGATATCGACTGTGTTAAATATCTACACAAATAGGCTAAATGCATGTATGTTCAATTGTCTTTAAGTATGACATGTCTTGTACTCTACAAGCTATTGTCACTATGCTGTAAACTATATAGTTACACAAAATGAAACTAGCTTCCTACAAAGACAAACATGATGTTGAATTTAGCATTTATATTTGTTTTACATTACCTTAAGCAGAGTTTTCTGTTATTCCACTAAAAAGCAACAAGAACAACCTGAAGCTCAGAGAATATTTCATTCTTGACAGCCTGTTGTAAATGGAAAGTGTTTAGAGATTAGACTAGTACCTGGTGGAAAAGTGAATATGGCATATATATGGCATAGTTTCATATGTAAAGTTTAGAACCGCACAAAAGAGTAAAGGAAATAAATGACTTATTTCAAAATAATATCAAAAATGAAAAACAAAATAAAATAATGTATTTATTTTACAATGCATACTAACAAGTTATTGCCTGATCATTTTGTTATTATTTACATTTCAAATCTCCTTGCATCCTTCATCAATTTGCATCTTCTTGGTCGTAATCCTGCACATCTTTGTATTCCTGAATCCCTCTTTATTATTGATGAGTTTCTTAACAGCTACAGTACTCTGTAATAGGTATCCTTTTTTAAGCTTAGTGCCATTCATGGCAACTGTCCTGGTTTTGGCTGGGATAGAGTTAATTTTCTTCCCAGTAGCTGGTATGGTGTGTCGTCGGATCAGATGGTCGAGTCATGACATATACCAATATGGTTAAATCATGCTCAATTTATTACCCGAATAGCAGCATCCTTATACATTTGCCTAGCTTTGTGGTATGCAGTACGCATGACGCAAAGCATTCTACAATTGATACTTAGTTTCTACTTCGGTTTTCTTCCCATACAAGCATTCTACAATTGGTACTTAGTTTCTTCTTCTGCTTTCTTCCCATACTAGAGGAGCTGATTTTGCAAATTGCAACCGTGCCTTAGTCCCTGTTTTTACCCTAGTTCAGTAATACTCCCACGAGACCTCCCGGAATTCATCCCTGCAGCTTGGGTTGCTTATTCTCAGTACATCATGGCCTCCCTGCTGTTTCAGAAAATCCTCAACAATGGTGCTGTGTTTTGGATTTAGGATGAGAATAATGCTGATAACTTAGCAATGTTTTAGTTGTTGCATAGCAGTGCTTACACACAGCCAAGGACTTTTCATCTTCCCATGCTGCCCTGCCAGTGAGGAGGCTGGGGATGCACAAGGAGCTGGGAGGGAGAATCAGGACATCTGACCCAAACTGGCCAAAGGGATATTCCATACCGTATAATATCATGCTGAACAATAAAAATGGGGGCAGTTGGCCGGGGAGGGGGATGCTGCTGCTGAGACGCTGGCTGGGCATTGGTCAGTGGGTGGTGAACAATTGCATTGTGCATCACTTGCTTTGTATATTTTTATTATTATTATTATCATTATTATTATCCCTTCCTTTTCTGTCCTATTAAACTGTCTTTATCTCAACCCACGAATTTTTACCTTTTTTCCAATTCTCTCCCCCATCCCACTATAGGCTGTGTGGTGTTTAGCTGCCCGCTGGGTTAAACCACAACAGCAACATATACATTAGCTAAAAAATTAATGATTATACCTTATACAGAGGGTTAATTGTAAATGAACTAAATCCACCAATTTCTCTGACTATTTTTCATAAAGAAGACACGTATTTCTTGTCAGTGTATTCAGTCTCTTCTAAACATAAGGGAGGTCATTGATCAGAGAAGGGGAGGTACTAAATCAACCTGTTTGATGAAATGTCTTTGTGTTCCTCCTTCAACACATACTCCCTCATATTACATAAGTACATAAATAAATGATAAACCCCCCTCAGATTTCTCTCCCCAAGCCCTTCAGTCTTATCATTTGTATATTCTGGCATTATCATAAAGTGATAAATGATTCATCCGGCATAGAATTTATTGTCTTTTTAGTTGCTTGAAAGTGAGCTTCCATATAATACCTTCATAAAAAGTCATAGTGTTAGAAAGATAAAACACTGTTTAGCTGCTCAGAAGGAAGGTGAAGTCACTTGGTCTTGGTTTCAATTATACTTAGCATATAAAAAATGGTGACATCACACCTGAAAGGGAGAGGGAGTAAAACCAATGAACCTATGCAGAAGTATGTCCTGCTAGCAAACCACTGGCCTGCACTGTGGAGACAGCTGCTCTCCAGCCCTTCTGGCTGAATTATGCTGGGAAGTGTTTTGGTACAGATGGGAAGGAGGGAGCAAAAAGAAAAAAAATTAAAAAAGCCAACAATGGCAATAACCAAGAAAACTACACTCATGTTTAGAGGCAGAGGAATAAATGTAATAAATTGTGTGTTAGACAAGGGCCTGCATTTTTATTGAAGATAAATGGCACAAACGGGAGAAAAACATCCTCTGGTTCTCTACTTTATCTTGATAGTTCCCAAATTAAACTTCAGATATATCTCCTTAGGAATACACGAAATCTCCCATCCCATATTTAATCTTGCATGAGAATTTAAAGTAGGACAGAACTAAATGTTGAATGATAAAGCATAGATGTTTGCCCTGCATGTACAGAAGCATAAATGTGGTTCATATAAAATATGTGACCACATTGTTATTCTTGTGGGACAGTTGATATCCATTCAAGATATATATCCTACAAATAGACAGAGATTTGCTTCCTTTGCTCCTTTCTGTCTGGAATCACAAGACTTCCCTGTCTTCACACTAATCTCTAAACCTCTGCTTCCCCATATAACCAAAAAAGTTTCCCTGTGTTTGGCACCAGCAGCTGGAGGGATTTGTGTACAATAAAGCAATTAAAAAGACTTATGAGATCCTGAGGTTAGACTTCAGTAAAGTGGACTTTGCTAGCTTAACAGTGTAGAGAAAAGGAATCCATCCTTCATTTTCAGTTTCACCAAGTTCTACTGAACTTTTGGTAGCTTTGATTAATATCTACCTCACTAAAAGCTGTGTTATGCATCTTAGCACTGTATTATAATGCCTTACTGTTACACCTTCGAAGTTGTTCCAGGCCAAAATTTTATTTGTTATTTTTCCCCAATGCAGGCTACCTAAAGAACAAAGGTACAACATAAGAAACTGCATATTTACCTTACCTAATTTTTAGTCTATCGCTGAAGACTTGCTTAAATTTCATTTAGGTCATTAATTATGCTCTATGCATTGGAATAAATCCTCTGGAAACATGCTTCCCTTTCCAGACCAATTTTGAGGATGGATACCAACTGATACACTTGTTGAAGGCCCAGACACATTTGTCTCTTTATTTTTTGAGCAACAAAGAAAGTCTTTTTCTGCCTGTGTATTTTGCCATGTATCCCCAAACGCTTTGTGACAATGTGACACGGATGATATAGGGCAGATAAATCAGCCCATGCTCCTTCCTAGAGGAGTCTGACGTCACATGCAGGAAGGCACTGCAGGGTATGTAGATTGCTGAGTTACAGTCACCCTAGGTTCAGTTATGTGGATGCATGGAGTAAGCATTAAGGAGTATTTGGTATATTGTATTATCCTCTGGCCCATGTTACAATGATCAGTATAAGAATAATGTCTGTCCCTTTGTGTCACCACATACTCCTGTGAATCTTGCTAAAGTCTTTCTTTTCTCATTTTGACATACTTTAATTTTTATTAGCATCTTGATAACTTGACCACTGTCTATGCTGTTGTTTTGGTTTAGCCCCAGCAGGCAACTAAGTGCCACACAGCTGCTCACTCACTCTCCCCAGGTGGGATGGGGAGAGAATCAGAAAGGTAAAAGTGTGAGAACTCATGGGTTCAGATAAAGACAGTTTACCAGGTAAAGCAAAAGTTGCACGCACAAGCAAAGCAAAACAAGGAATTAATTCGCTACTTCCCATGGGCAGGCAGGTGTTCAGCCACTTCCAGGAAAGCAGGGCTCATCACGCGTAATGGTTTCTTGGAAAGACAAATGCCATCACTCTGAATGTCACATCCTTCCTCCTTCTTTACCCCAGCTTTTATTGCTGAGCATGACGCCACATGGTATGGGACATCCCTTTGGTCAGCCTGGGTCACCTGCCCTGGCTGTGTCCCTTCCCAGCTCCTTGTGCACCCCCAGCCTCCTCGCTGGCAGTGCAGCACAAGCAGCAAAAAAGTCCTTGGCTCTATGTAAACACTGCTCTGCAACAACCAAAAACATCACCACTGTTTTCATCAAAAATCCAAAACACAGCATTGTGTGAGCCTCTGCAAAGAAAATTAACTCTATCCTGAAACCATGACAGTTGATTCATGCAAGCATATTTCATGTATAGCTGTATCTACACACACACACACTTATGCACACACATGCTTGAATCACAGCTGTTTGATGGGGCTTCTTAACTGAAACCCTATACCTATTACCCTTTCACAGAGGTATAGGGATGGCTCACAAAAGGGCAGAAAAGCAGCAAAGAAAAAAAGCAGATCTTGGCTGTTCCACAACCCACAAAACTTCATCTTTCAGAGAAAAAGATTGAAGGAAACTTTGCAAAGGGAAGCTCACAGAATTTCATGTCCCCTTTGACTCATTCCCTATGAATATCTGTGCAGGAGGTAACATTTGGCACTTAAAAACTAAGCAAATGGGAAGAGCTTAAGTGATTGCTTTTCTCTTTGAGCTAATGTCAGGCTGCTCTTATTAACGACGCAAAATGGGTTCCGTGATATGAATGTACAAGCTGTAATCAAGTTCATTGATCGCAGCAGCTACCCAGTGGTAAAATATGTGGAAAACAATTCTTTATTTCAAGTAGAGTTTAGCAAAGGATAAGTCTTGAAAGCTCATAGGTATAGCTGAGATTAGGATCCAGAGACTTTGCTTTTTTATCCAAATCATTTTCATACCACCAAGGTTGATGAAAAAAAAAAAAAAAAGAAACAACATAGAGTGTCTGATAACACATATTCTTTATCCCATCCATGTCTGGAATGGTGGAATGGTCAAGAGGAATCAAGTTGTGCTACGTCAGTACTTCCCACATGTCAGAATGTATTTACCAAAAAAAGAAGGATACATTAAAAATATATATATATTTCAGCTATTTTGAATCTTTGTAAAGGTGAATAGGATGTGAAGCCTTGAGTCAAATTCATGTGTTGAATAACTTCTATGTAAACCTCAAATGGGTAATCTTAGCATTTGTTTTTCAATGAAAGCTGAGATTCTGATAAAGAGACACAGCTGATTGGATTTTGGGCTTGCTGTTTCTGTCCTGTTATACTGAATTCAATCCAGTTTTAAACTTTTTTTTTTTTTTTTTTTTTTTTTTTGTAAAGTGAAAGTATGGAAAATAATTGCAAAAAATATATGCAGGGTTTTCAGGTAATTCAGGACATTTTATTTGCCTACGTTTGAAACATCTTGATTAGAGTTCAGCTGTTTTGAAAGTTTTTATAATTGTTTCTTGCTTTATTTTTGAATTGTTGGATATTTTCTTACCTGTATTTCCTTCTTTCTAAATTTCTTCCAACTTGTTCTGGTTTCTTCTAGTAGCTGCTGCTTCTGCCTGAATCATGACAGGCCAGTAACCTTTATTTTGGGGCGGCAGCAGCAACTTTTTAGAAAAAATATGTTCCCACTTTTTCACCCTAAGAAGCGTTCCTATTTCTTCCTCTCTAAACTTTCCTTTTCTTTACTATTCTCTGTTATCATTTTGTTATCACTCCTACGTGTGAAGCGGGACCACTATGCATGTCTTTCAGGTTAGATTAACAAAAATACTATTAATAGAGAAGCAAATCCCTCATAACTATCTACAGCTTTATAGCTCTGCTTTTCACTGTCTGAGAAGCATTAATGTTGCTAATGATTTCAAGGTTCATAACCCTGGCCTGCTGATCTTGAATGGTCTGTCCACACTAAGATTTATGACTGCTTTTGTAATGGGCCTTAAAAAACGTCAGCCAAACGCAACAGTGACACACTTTGTTTCAGCATTTTGGAGAGCTACAAAATTCAGTTACACATTCAAGTTTACATAATGAAAGGAATATGTGTACACCCATTTCATTCCAGCCAGTCTCTAATCCACATTTAGTATATGCAGATATCCTGCTACAGAGGTTTCCATTGTGAAATAAGAATATTATATAGGCATGCTAGAAACATATGATTTTCAATAATACCCTCGTAGCACACTTAAAAAATACTCCTTCTGGGGAGCATGTATGACACTCGGATGTCACCTGGATTCTAAGAAAAGGCCAATTAATTAAACATTTGTCCATGTTGGGAAAAGAAGAACTCTGAAGAGTCTGAGAATCTGAAGACAGAATCTGAAGACTCCCATCCAGGAGGAGGCACCATTCTCCAGGTAGTTTTAAAGTAGCTTTCAATGGAAGGTCACTTCACTGCAAATACGCTAGTCAGACACAAAGCCTAAAAACTAGGCTGTCATTATAGAAGGTCAAAATACTGTGCTCAGCTATGTGTTTATTAAAAGTATGCCTTGATTTTTTTCTCTTTTAGTTTATGGCTCAATTAATTTTTGGATGATAAAAGTGTTTGGACTTGTGAGACCTAACATCTCTAGTTTTCCACAGTATCTGTGGAAATATGTCTTGTAAAGAACATATACGTAGGTTTTCTTGGATGAATGCATCCCTAATTACTTAAAAACAGACAGTGAAGGTATTGTGGTCCTCAATCTTCTATATCAGCACGGACATGCAATATTAGATTTGGTATGGCAGATCTGCAGAAAATATGATACTGTGCTAGCAGTTTCCCTCCTGTCTGGTGATTGTTTTGAGAATGACTTTTAAAGTTTATCTTAATTAAAATGCTATTTTATATATTTATTCAATAGATCTATAGTTAAAAGGCTTTAGGGAGATGAAAAATTCAGACTGATCTCGACAGATTGCTATTAACTGCACATTGGATTTTAGTTTTACTATGCATCAGTCAGTTCAACAAAAATTTGAAAATTCATAATAATTAATACTTTTGATTACATAGTGAGCTAATCCTTTATTTTGAGTTACTGTAATTGGCAATAATAAAAAGGCAAAAATAAAAAAATATAGACACCTTTAGAACGGGAACATGCTAACATTCAGGGCTTCATATTGAAATGTAGTTTGGAGAATGGGGAAGAATATAGCAACATCTGAACTTCCTAAAAAACTGAGAAGTTTTGTGGTCATTATTCCAACATTCTGAATCATATCTCTAAATATATTACTCATTAACTCTTATGCAGTGACTTTGTAAGAATGGTGGCAAGACATTTCAGTAGTGTTCTGCTCCTTGTACATTGGTTCACTGTGGCTGTCTCCTGCTGACTGCAGCCCTGCACACCTGCAGTCATTTCATTTTGTTGGCAGATAGAGCAAGAATGGCATTAGCAAACTTAGTGATTATTTGGCACCTCCCTTCAGACAGCTCTGAATGTGAGAACCCCTTTACTCCACCTTGCCGTAGACCTGCTTTGTCCAAGTTAATATTATCTTCATTTTTTCAGATGAGTGAAGTAAGGCAAGAAAGGTTAAGCAACTTGCAGAGAGCCATCCAAAAAGTTCCGAGAAGGCTGGGAAAAGAGTCCTGTCTCTTGGGTCTTAATCCAGTAGCAACCCAGTGGAATCTCTGCAGATATTCTACGCTCCATATTAAGTAGAGTCATGACGCTGGATCTGAAATCACATGCACAGGTTATATGAAGCTACTGGGGAAAAAAAAACAGCTGATAAACCATAATTCATATTCAGTATTATACCATGCAGCCAGGTAAATAATACCTTCTCTCAATAGTTTCTGCTGCATCATACAAAACAAATTTAATACAGAATGTCATGTGTAGTAATAGAAATGCCATATAGCCCTTTTAACACATAGCAGGAGGAATTTAATTTATACATGCCTTAGAAGTATGGATTCAATCTGTGATTTTTTTATTTTTATTTTTTCTGTCTCATAGGGGTAGGTTCTGTCAGCAGGACACAGTTCATAGATGCTCAGCCTCATTGCACAGGAGGCGTGGTTGCCTTGTATTCTGGATTCTGCCTTATGCAAAATAGTAAAAGGAATATGCAGCCTCTTAACTTGTTCCCCTTTTAGTCCTGAAAACTAAACCAGAACTTTACTAAACGTTATGGCCCTGAGACCAAAAAATCAGAAATCTTCTCAGAAACCTCCTTTTACTGGAGATACTCATCTCTTGAACTTCTTCATGCTGCTTGTCTACTTTCAACATAAACATTTTCAGGAGCTTGTTGTTTAAGTTTTGCATGCCCAGAATATCTTAATTGACATGACACCATGCTGGTGAAGTTGGACCAAACCTCTCAAAGAGAATGGAGTTATATCTATGTCTTCAAGAGATCCTGATATTACAGGTATGCTCAGACCATAAAACAAAGAAAAGATTGACTTTTTCTTATAAAATGTAGCTGGATGAGGAGGTAATATTTTATTTATTCTTTGCTATTTTAACTTTGTAGTTAGAATACCTGCTCAGAAATCAGGATACTATGTTTTAATATTATGATCAACAGGACAAGGTTAAAAACCCACATCTCCCATTTGCAAGAAAGAGGTAGAGTTGTTTGGATGGGAACAAGTGTGAATGTGAGCTTGTGTGAAGAGGTAGTGGGGGGAGAAAGTAAAAAGAAATTGATAAAAGAAATGCACTTTACCTCCCCAGCAGAAATAATGCAACATTCTAAGCGTCTGGGAGAGAGAAACAGAAAAAAAATACTGACACGAGAAGTTAACAACGAGGTTGCTTAGCTGGCAGCAGGAGATTTAGGTTCTAACATCTGCTCCCAAAAGTCATTCCATTCCCTTTAATCCAGTGTGTCACTTGAAAAAGACTGTCAATTCTGGAAGCTGGAGCTGGCACATAGGACTTCCCTGCTTTCTGGCAGTTCTATGTATTTTATGACATTTTACTCTTTTTGATGTGACATATTACAAAACATGTTCCTGTATAGTCAACTTCTTTCCAAAAAATTCCTTCTTGATATGAAACAAGGAAAAGGTGTTCTTTGTATCTTTCATTTTTGTCACTTTTGACCAGACATTTTCCTTGGTATTTGTCGTATGGTATTGCATTGTTCACTGACGACTGCTGTCAGTGAGTCTTTGAGTTCCTGAACACATGGATTTCCAGAGCGAAGGAGGTAGTGTGATGTTTGACCTGCATGCTGTTACTTGTTTTGAATAGCTTTGAGATCATTTTCAATGCAGGTGTTTTCCCTTGGGAAATAAGAAGTTAATTCCTCCCAGTGGGTGGTGTGTTCTTGGATTGAGCAGAGAGTCTGGGTTTTATGAAACTAATTTGCTAAAAATACAAGCAAAAGAAATCAATTTGCATCAATCAAATGGAATCAATTTGCACAGAGAAGTCATACAGGGAATTATAGCATTGCATATGCTCTACCCTTCTTTCAAAATAAGGCAAATAAACATTTGTATATTTCTAAAATATACCTGTAAATGCAACAAATTCAGCTCTGGGGACTTGATATTTATTGCTGGTATTCCACCGACATATGGTGATTTGAAATTAACACCAATGTATTAAGCTAGTTTAATGGTAGCACATTCTAATGAGGAAACAGTTTACAATCTGCTTTCTGTTCAGTAATAAGGACCAGCTTTTCAGAAGCGGCCACTGATACTATAATCATATTTGTACATGCATTTTTTTCATATATAAAATTTGTAGCTGTGTTTGTAAACAGTCATTTAGACATACTAATTACTATGGATGCTTTTACATACATACTAAAGGGGATTTTGAGAATTCAGTAGACTCATGCATTAATTTAGCATATGCCTTTTAAGTGGCCTGCATGAAAGAAAGAAAGAAATCCCATTGTGCCTTGCGCATAAGACTAATACCTACAGATGCTGTGGTATGTGTGCTGATAGCTTACATTTTTATAACTTTTTCATTCTCACAACTGAAAACAATAA
The DNA here is from genome assembly GCA_013399475.1 of Chauna torquata. NCBI lineage: Eukaryota > Metazoa > Chordata > Aves > Anseriformes > Anhimidae > Chauna > Chauna torquata. The sequence goes on along the minus strand of VXAL01002066.1, from coordinate 16,713 downwards.
CTCTAAGGCAGGGCTACTCATATGTCATTTATTGACTACTTGTTGTGGGTGACTTAAAAAATAAAAATAAAAAAAGCAAGTTACACTATATTGTCATATAATCACATGGCTTTTAGAGGCACATTAATAGCACACTTCTGTCATCCACCTAACCACACTGAGAACTGTTTTTCACCTGATTATCTCTGACTTGCACAACTTGTGTAGTTGACATTTCCATAGGGCCTCACAGTCTGTTCTGTATATATGACATGTCACATGTCACTGAAAATTGCAGTTTTATTAAATCCATTATACTGATGGTGAATCAAGATGCACTGAATATCATAAGAGGCTGGATGACTAACTGTTATTGCTCATTATTGTCTGTCATCATCAAAAGAATGAGACAGAACTGAAAAAATATTCATGGAAAGATGTACAGAAGGAAATTTGACAGTGGTCCACAAATTGAGGAGTAGCATGAAGAGAGCAAATAAGGATTGACTGACCATTGTCAGATACCAGAATGAGTGGGCATTGGTTGTAGCAAAGGTAAACCAGATTCAGAATTTAAAAACAATAAAAAAAAAATAAAAAATGAAAATGAAAAGAGAGAGAGAGTAGTTCTTCATGCAGTGCACACACAACCTGCAGATGTCTTGGGTACAAAATATTATGGATATTAATTTTTACACAGGTTCATAAACAAGTAATGAAAAAAGAAGACTCAAAAGAAGATTTGCTTTGTGAGTTAGAATATCACGAAGTCCTGGCTAATACTGAAAGATAAGTAAATAGCACTATGTGCTTGTCTGGCTCTTCTGCTTTTAGAAACAGGATATCAATGGAAAAATCTTTGGTCTAACTTGGTTTGACTGTTCTGATGTTCTTTTCTGGGTGTTAGTGTTTAAATACCTGTGGATCTGNAAATACCTGTGGATCTGTGCATAAACGTTTTGAGTAAAAGTAGTGTAGAATGTCTGTGGTACGGAAAGAAGTTAAACATTGAAGGGGTTGAAATCTAAATCCTAAAACTACTAAGGAACATATTTTTCTTCTTATGTCCTACTCTCTCCTATAAATGGAGCATGAGATCCTGTTACTTCTACTACATTTTTTTTCTTGTAATTCCCTCTTTTCCTTTTTCTTTTCCTTTTCCTTTTCCCTTTCCCTTCTCCTTTCCTCTCCTCTCCTCTCCTCTCCTCTCCTCTCCTC
>VXAL01002064.1:13326-25978 GCA_013399475.1 Chauna torquata | reverse complement strand
CACCGTATGTTTTTTATTGTCAAAACTACAGAGATTCTACCTCAACAGTTTTTTCCTATAATGTACGTTGAACAGAACATTACAGATGGTGCTCCTTGATTGCTCAGAAAATTGCAGGTTTGTACTTGCCGAACAATTCTTTTCAGTAATCTAATGGATTTCAAGGCTTTGTGTCAGGCACTGAGGCAAAGGTGAACTTCCAGATGAAAGCCAGAGTTATTTAATGGTAAGTAATAATAAGATAGAGCCCTGTAAGTTTTATCTGTGGAAAATATTCTCAAATTAATCAGATTTTACATCAATACAGTCTTGTAACTTGCATTGTTTCTCCTCCATTTGTAATTTCACAGATCAAACCCTTCCCATTCACAATCCCATAACTACCTTTTGGCAATTCAAGCACAAAAACGAAGTGTACAGGAGGTGTAAGCATGGACAGGCTATCAAGGAGGAATATTGAAACATTGCCTGGACGTGCAAGGATGGAATTAGGAAGGCCAAAGTTTAGCTACAGCTGAAACTGAAAGGAAAGTGAACAAAACAAAACAGCCAAACAAAAAAACTTATGCAGGTGCATTGATAGCAGAAGGAAGACCTAGGAAAATGTTGCCCCTTGATGAATGGGGCATACAATCCAGTAACAAATGACATGGAAAAAGGATGAGGGCTGAAAGTAATGCTGTCTTTGTTTCTGTCTTTAGTAGCAAGGTCTGCTCTCAGGCCTTGCAGATCTCTGTTCCTACAAGCAAAGTTTAGGGGAGAAAGTTACGAACCACAACACACAATTGAGTCAGAATCAGCTTGAGTAAGCTGGACATGTGTAAGTCCCTACGACAGCTGGGATTTGTCTGATGGTGCTAGAGGAGCTGGCTGGAGTCAGTGTAAGGCCTCTCTTAACTTCTTTGAAAAGTTGCGATGATTCAGGAAAGTCCCTGATAACTAGTAAAAAGAAAAATTTTATGCCCATCTTCAGAAAAGGCAAGGAGGATCTGGTGAACTACAGACCTGTAATCCTATCCAAAGGATAGGAACAAGTATTTATAAACATGTCTTTTCTAAAGAGATGTGATGTTTTATTCTAAACCGTAGATTTTGATAAGTCTTTATTATTACCTTTGACTAAATAGGTTTGGGCTTTTGATTTTCTTTCTATCCTGACTGACTTTCACTGAGTCTTTTCCACAGAATATTGATGGCCAGTGACTACAAACTGAGTACTATTAGGTGGGCATCGGGTTGGGTATAACTTGCCCTTGAAACTATGGCAACTCCTAGCATTGTTCAGCAAATAATTTGCATGGTCTAGAAGAAAGTTAAACAATTTAATTTTGTAATTTGGTTTAGTATTTACAAAGCAGAGCTAGCAAGGAGAGGGAGTAGGTTCTATTTCAGTTTCAAAAGAGTTATATTTTTCCTTCTGCTTAGGAGGTGCTGGACCCTACTTTACTTTGTCTCCTTTTCTGTGTTCCTCTTTTTCACCAGCCACTGATGGCTAGAGCAGCATCTGCAGCCTCAGTTTAGTTTCATTTTCTTTTGGCGACAGTCAGTGTGGTTTTTCTTCAGAGCTAAGACAGCCTTGGGCTTGCTAAGGTGCTTTATGGTGAGATTCGTATTATTCTGAGCTTGGTGACATCTTAAGTGATTCTGCTTTCTTTTAAATTCTTTGAACTGATGTTCTAGTCTTCTCAAAACTAGATAAGTCTCACCAAAACCTTTTTACTATTGTTCCCTGGCCCAAGCAGTGAGCTAGCATTTGAGACCTTGCGTGTTTGGTTGATATATGAATGAGTTAATGCTTTAAAATGTTTTTGTTTGTTTGATTGTTTGTTTGTTTTTGCTTTGTTTTATTTTTGTTTTATTTTGCTTTCTGATCAGGTAATACGAAGTTTTTTTTCAGTGAGTACTGTGTGAATGAACAAGAGACAGTTCTTTGCTAACAATTTCTGTCTAACTTCTCAGTTATTCCTGCTTCCCAAAGGAGCTGCCTTGTCTCCCAGCTGAGGTCTAGCACATGACTGTCCCACTCTTCGCTGGCCCTTTTTTTGCTCTTTTTAAAATTTGCAGCCACTCCAAAGAGGAACCTGGGCTCACAGCATCACTGTTTATCAGATCTGTGTACTATCTAGTGCCATTTGTTTCTATTACAGTTTCTAGCTGTCTCATTAAAATGCTTCTTCCAATTAGGATAACCAAGAATTACCTGACTCTAATGAGGTTTCTGATTGCTTGTAGATCAAACACAGGCTTGATGGCTTTATACTTTCCATTATAAATGTATGCTAAATATTTCTAGTGCACAGAAACGTGCATAGATTCTACCTCCCCACAATTAACATAGAAGTTCTCTATTCCTGCTACTCTTATAATTTAACATGCAGCTGTAGACTGGTACAATCCCTGCTTTGTACCATATTCTGTCTTGATGCTTACTGTATTCTCTGCTCTCTGTGCTTATGCCCAGTGTCCTAATATTGATGAAGATAACTTCTTCTAGTGGGCATGCTGTGAAAAAAAGGTCTGTGGTTTAATCACAGCGAAATCAAAACATTCGGAACATTCTGTTCACTATTTCTAACTGACTTTTTGGACCTCTCAAAAATAGACAGTTCACCCATCATCACTATCATCTGACCTGTACCTTTGTTATTAGCAGGAAAACCTTCATGCAGATGGCTTTCTTATTTGCTCAGGTATTTTCCTCTGTACCAGCGAAGCCTACTCAAAAAACTCCTGATCAAAATGGTCCTGTAAGTAAATGTTCAAGTTGGAATGATTGACTTCACAAGATAGGCAATAATGGTGTTATAAGTTTATTGTAAGATAAGTTTCCCTGCTATGTGCAATCTCTTACTGACTAATTAAGGTGCTTTTGAAAACATTTCCTTTATGCTCATCAAGCCTTAGATTCATCTGTTAACTATGAATTATACTGTAAAGAATATTCTACATGTCAAGTTGTAATTTCTCCACAATATACCAATTCATCTTATCAATTTGAGTCATTCTTATTTATATGGTTGAGCTAAATGTAAGGAAAGGATACTACGTTTATGAATCTGTGAGCAATACACACGTATATTTTTTTTAAAAGAGAAAAACACAAAGCATATAGTAGTCTTTCCTCATCTGTCATTCACTAGATTCTGCTTGTAATGTTAAAACTTCGTGTATCATTTTTTCTTCAGCTTAAATGAACTAGAGATTTTTGTGTCCTCTGTATGAGAATAAGCGCAAAGGATGTTTTACAGCTACATTTGTGTGTTCTATCTTAGGGAACTCTGACCTACTGATATTACAGAGAGAGACCAACTCTTTTCGTATTGAAGTAACACTGCTCCCATGGATCTTACTTCTCTGGAGCTTCCGTCCAGCTGTAGCAGTATTCGTTTTTGCAGATGAAAAACTGGTGTTAGGAAAGCAGAGATTTGAGTTGTCTTTCTATATGACTTATGCAACTCGAAATAGGAGGAACAATTCACTGTACAATGCATTATGATAAACTCAGAATGAAACAGTTAACAGGTGATTTATTGGTCACAAGTCTGAAAGTTTATTGGAAAAGAAAAAGAAAGTTTACAAATTTGAGTTTAGTAAATATGGCCAATAGACTTCTGCTGTTGAAACTTCCTAACTGATACAGTGCAGTAAAACCTATGCTTTTAACTTTCTTTTTATTTTCCCCACTGTCAAATGCTGTGATTTAGGGCCAGTGAATATTTGAAAGAATGTTACTGGCATTCCAAAGGTACTTTTTTCAGCACAAGTAAAGCAGAACATGGATGCCTACAGTAGGAAGTCAGATGTTGTATGGATATATGCTGAAAGGAAATTCTGCAGGAAGAGGTGCAATAGAAAGAGAACGCATAATCCAAACCTATTTGCACAAATGCAATAATTAATAGAGAAAGGCTCTATTTTAGATCATGAGTTTTGAGTTGTTTTGAACTAAACAAACAGAAGTATCTTTGCAGCAGTATGCTGCAGCTTAAGAAGATGTCATGTTCTGATATCCTGTGACAGAGGAGGAAAATGTCATACTTCTGCCATAGCTGCTGATCTGAAGGAGTTCAACTACCAATCTGAAGAAGAAATGGGAGCCTCCATGTCCTCATGAAAAAATATATAAAGTTCTGCAGGTGTAAAATTTATTTTTAATTTGGGATATAAGATCTAATTCATTAGAATCTAGAAATAGTTCTTGGTTTCTTCTCTTACATTACCTTGTATATATTTTGTCTAAGTAGCTTCTGAAAGTGTTTAGGAGATTCATCTTAGAAATTGCGTAGGAAATATAATCAGCACACCGCTAAAGCTTTCAAACTAGATTTACTGGATTTACTTATGGATAGTAAAATAGTGACAGTGAGAACATTATAGGAATAAGAGAGTTCCATGTTGCAGTGGTAGAAAAGGAGCAAAAAGGCTATTGAACTAATTGTATAATAAGTTATTAAAAGAACTGCTATGGTGACAGATGGAAATAAACACTGCTGCATGAATAATAATCATGTTTTTCCCTACCCAAAGATCAACTCTAGACATTCTGTCTGAATTAATTTTCCTTTAAATTAAGAGAAAAAAACTAAATAGAAAACAAAAGGATTAATGAAAGCCTTGCATATGTCCCCTCTGTAGTGTGCTGTATTAACTTTCCCTCAAAAATGGAAGGTATCTTTGTGCACAAAATATTTAGAAATGTACGTGTATGTAACACAAAAAGCAGAGAGAAATAACATACATCATTTCATCAGTACAAATCCAAGGAGTAATTGCAGCTAAAAAAAAAGCTATTAAAAAAACTATCCAAAAATGGATTCCTCACAAGAAATTACTTAGGAGAAACAGGAGTGCATTCTGCATAGAAGTCATGGCCATATGAAAATAGAAGCCAGATACTGATACAGTTATGTATACTAGTGCTCACCCCCGTCTGTATAAATACATGGCCCTAGTTTTTTATTCTTTTCCTCTTTTTGCAGTTTTGTGAAATCAAATTACGATTTTCAGGGCAGCCAGTATTTTTTTTGTATGTATTTGTACAGTATGTGATCTCTCAAACTGTCAGGGACCTCTAATGTGCTATCATAACAAAAATAAGAGCAGAAGTATTAGTAATCATATGAACGAATTAGGGGGGTAATTCTGTAATTTTTACATTGGTGTAATTCGCATTGATTGTGAAGTAAGTTCTGCGAAAGTGATGAACACAGGATTAGGTGGGTGGTTCTTCAAATCTTCCCTGTGTCATCCCTTTTGTTTCCCAGCTGCCAAGGTTTATGTGTTGCTTGTCTTAGGCTATTAGGCTGTAAACTCTTTGAAACAGGAACCTTTTTATGTTGCATTTTGTAAAGCACTAAGCATGTTCTTTGGCCTAAATAAATAATGAGCTCTAAAATAGAAACATGTCCCTCAGACTCTGGCTATCAGACACACACTGATCTTGTTTGCATTGCTAGATGGTTCAACTCTGATTTGTTGTATTGTTACGTCTTTAAACCTGTGAGGTTAAACACCTGAAACTATTTTAGTTTCTGAATCAAGCAAAGTTAGTCCTGTTGCGAAAAGCAGGTATTTCATGTACCCAGAGGTCTGAAACAATTCTGTGTCTATGCTAAGTAATTAGCATGCTTTTTCCTAAGTGTACCATATGGCAGGCATACTTGTAAACATACCCTAAGATGCCCTTTTTATTGCTGAGTTCTGAACCGAACTGTAATTATATATATATTATTTTTTATAATAGCCATTACAATGACATTGATATTTTAATATTACCTGTGATGATACCAATGATTTGAATTTTCTCTGAAAATTTTGTCACAAGTATTCAGTTATACCTTGTGTTCAGCTGTAGGCATGCATTCAGACAAGTTCAAGTCAGGCAAAGGAGTTTTCTGGAAGCACAACCAACATAAAGGCTTCCCTGATCAGTCTGGCATGGGATGGAGATTCACACAGGCCCCACTTCCAGTATCAGTATAGCGAGTGAAGGTCTTTCCGAAGTCTAGCTGAAGAACAGTCATGTATGAGAAAGCAAGGTAGGAATATCTCTGAGAACAGACTAAATGACAACTGAAACCAGTATGTGTAACTGACCCTCAGGAGAAGTTTAGCACTGTGCCAACTGCCATCTGCGACCTGGGCACTAAACTGTGAGAATCAGGTATTGAACGGATATAAGCTGCTTATTCATCTTGCACAACTCTTCTCCTCTAATGTAAGTTTCATTCAAAAAGCAGTGTGGAAGTCTCATGTTGCTTTTGTGCATTGCGAGGTTCAAATACTGAGTTTGTTACTCTGGAGCTCTTACTTAGTGAGCTTTTCCGAAGAATAAAGCAACCTATTTTCAACAAGATTCAGTTAGGCAGTCCAGCAGACTTTTGTGGATAATTTTCATAGTTAGAAGTGCCACAGATGTAATTTAGAGAAACCAAAAGCTTAAACAGTCATACTGTTACCACAGGCTACTGATAAACAATCTTATTATTTTTTTTTTCTTTTAATAGGAAGAGTCTTCATTATTGTCCAACACCAGAATTAACTTCCCATGTGACCCTGTAAAAATTCTTTTTTCCTCCCTATCTTCCTCTTCTCCTGCTTTTCCTTTAGCTGATATTTCCTGCTTAAGATCTCAGTTTGATTTAGGTACATTATTCTTCAGTACCAGATAATTCTTTCTGCCTGTTCTGCAGTGTTCTTTACACATTTACAGCATGCATAAATGATGAATAATGTCATCATCTTGCAGTGAACGGCAGACTTCTATTTTGTATACACACTATATATCAACATTTATTTAGATTTTTTATTAAAATCAAAGGGGAAAAATATACTTCTAAATAGCTACCTTACGAAGTAAAGAGAGAAGCCTTGTACACCTGCGATAACTCCGGAGAATAAAATGTTCTGGCTTGGCTCCAGCCACATCCTTGATTATAGCTTTGAACAGGAGGAGATCAATATACTTCTGAAGAATGGAATTCCCACTACATTAGGAAATCCAAAATTACAATCTCCCATCAAAATGTAACATACATTTCAGAGTAGTTCAGATGACACAATAAGAACTGTAAGTAATAAATCAGTTTGTTGGGGTTATTTTGTTTGCTTCATTTTCTGTGTGAGAGGGAGCTTGAGAGAGGAAAAAAGCCAGCAGATCAGATCAAACTGGTGACCAGCATGATCTCTATTAAAAAATTGTAATCCTTTGACATCATGCAGGCATCCTTGACACCCACCCATTTTAGGATAGCCAACATTTCTACAGTACATCAAGCCTCCTGTTGCTATTTTCTGCACAATATAAAATTGCATGTCTGTAAAGGCACCATGATTTGAATGATCTATTTGTAATTAAAGTAGAACCATAATGCATTTCCCCCAACTTCTACATACTTATTTTTACCACTTGCCTTGTTCTGACACACAGAAAATGTGAAGGGAAGTGCTGAGGCCTCGTCTAATATGCAGTGTCCCCGGAAAGCACCACGGAAGTACTGGGCAAGCAAGCACTGCCACTGCTGCGTATGGGACTGTGTCTCCAACCAGGATGCAGCTCCTAATAGCCATAATCCTCAGAACTCAGCATATTACTACTGATGCTGGTGTTTGTCCTGATGTACCATACCTACTAGCTAGCTACCATACACAAATTCTGCAATAGCAATCACAGTAGCTGGCACCCTGTACATTTGGAAAGTAAAAAGAATCAAGAAGGGAACAGCACACCTATTTAAGCAAAAGTGCCAAAGGAGAAAGGTTGTGTAAAAGCCCGCGTCCTGAAGACTAGATACCTGATTGCAGGTCTCCCTTCTTCCAGAGAAGTGCCCTTTTCACTAGTTTGAAGTCAAGTTCTTGCTTATGAGTTTATTTACTGGCTTCCAGAAACTTGTAGTCAGCAGGAATCATGCAGTAACTCAAGCCTCTGTGCTCAACGCTCACAGCAAGTTTTTTTTCAGGGGAAAAACAGTTGGTGTCTAAAGAAATATTCCTGAAGGGGAAGACCCAGCATCTTGTCTTCATTGCTGAATTCTCTTCAGCCCTGATCCTGGAATCCAAGCTCTGTCCTTCTCATCTTTTAGCCCTAATTCCTACTGGTAATCATCTTGCCTAGAACTATTCCACTTCTACTTGCTACCTTTGTTGACTTGAGTGATGGCTGCCTGTCTTTTGGCTTTTTCCATTTGGGTCAATGAATGTGGACTGTAGCATGCAAACTTGTCCTTGACCATTCTTTGCTTTGAACTACTGCTTCCCTTGTTCTCTCCAGTTCTTGGCTTTGGTTCACCCTGACTGTTGCACATGATATGTGTTTGTGTATCAAATCCAGCCCAGGCCTACCCATGGATGTACTCTGCAAGTCCACATCCCATAACTAATAAGTAGATAGGCAGTATAGTGCTGAATTCATTCTGTGGACCCACATAAAGAGGCTTTTGTATTCACATGCTAAGACAGCAAAAGAATATGTTAAGGCGTACCTTTTTATACGGTTCTTACTGAGTTTGACAAATAGAAAAGATATCCTTATCAAGCCAACATATAACCACAATATAACTGTTTTGAGCACCTCAAAAAACATGTGACAAAATGTTAGCCACTTCAAGCTAATAACACTTTGAAGACCCACTTCATGGAAATGGGGTGAATTCTATTTCAAAATATGATGTAAATTGAACCATGAAATAAAAATTACCATTTCATTAATTTAATGCTTAATTAACTCATCTTTTTTTCTAACTATGATGTAACTTTAATGCTTATAAAGGCTAATTTAAGAATTTCTGCTCATTAACTGATGTGCATATGTATGTTATGATTACTCACAGGATTTCTGAAAAGAGTATTTAACTTGATTTCATATATGGTGCAGAAGATCACAGTGTTGCAAACATTCTACATGTAGTAAATGCAAAATACAAAAGCTGGTAACTAAGAATAACCTGTATTAGAGGATGTTTTAGATCAGATAAAATGTGTTAAGTTTATAATTACGATATGAACATTTTCTATAAAAACGGTTGAAATTGAATTGCACTTGCTAATGTGTAGCATAAATACTGAACTTCAATGGATTTCTTTTAGCTGTTAATTTTACAAAGAAGTCTTTGATGGAATGTCCATCATTCTGGACAATGTCCACCTTCTGGACTCATAGAGCACAAAACGTACCAAGTATGGAATGTTTTTATCTCACTGGATGAAAAATGCTATCACCCACACTAAGGTACACATCTGTTCTGTTACTTTACAAAGAAAACCAGGATCACTGTGTCTTAATAGTTTCACCTGAAGGACTGGGAAAGTTCAACTTTTTGAAAATGAACCTAGGGAATGGTGTGTGCACTTTTTGGATGACTGGGAAAGTATCTTGGGAATAGTTGGTGCAATAGAGGGCCATGTCAAGTTATCATAACAGATTTTGAAATATATTAATGAATTAGGGCTCTGGCACTTGGACTGCTCATTAAAGAAATCGAAGTAGCCTTCAAAATACAGAAAGACTTAAAAGCCACTTTATGTTGTCATAGAGATTTCCATAAGAACTCTTGTCGTGTTTGGCCATTTGGAGTATTTATCCTGTAAAATCTCAAGACTTTTTTTTCCCCCTTTATGTCCAAGACTTCATGTATTGGAGTCACATGACTCATGGCTTGTACAGAAGTTGTACCTGAGCAAGTCATGGAGGTGAAAAAAAGCCCAGTACTAAGCCGCTGCGGTGGGCTGTACCTTCCAGGATGACCTATTTGAGCACAGGGTCCTGCAAAGTAGCACAGCCTCTTTTGTAGTTTAGTGAAATACCACAGCTTCTCTAGATAGATAAGAAATTAAGGGATCATAGGTGAGGTGGGTCACTTACATCTGGTACATTGGGTCACAAAGTAGGGGAGTTCTACAAATGAGTGCAGCACAAGCCTGGATGGAGTGGGAGATGACAGATATCTGAGTCTCTCCTTCTCTTTGTGAAATCTGGCAGATTTATAGCTCTCATGAATCTCTTTATTTTGTGAAGCTTCCACACTGGAGAGAACAAACCCATAATTTTCTTCAAATACATTGAGCTGACAGTACTGGCCTAACAATCACCTTCCCAGAAACCTTCCCGTATATGATCTATTTCTAGCTGCTTATAATTTTTCGTAATCTTAACTATTAGTGATATAACTAGTGAGCATCTTTCTCAATCAAGTCAAAAAAAAATCCACCCTGGATTTTTTTAACTGTTGGAAAAAAATCCCAAAGAGCTGTCATTTCTTAGAATAAATCAAGGGGAAAAAATGCATCACTTTCTCCTTCTAAACTGAATGGAATAATCTTTAACTGAGATGCTGAAATGAACCATGAATTAAGGCAAGGACTGAGAATTTGACTGACACTATACTTTTTGACATAGATAAGCTTTTGTCAGCCCTATAAAAATCCTCCTGATTTTGGTTTAGTTGTAAGCCCTTGAAGCATTCTGGCAGGCTTAAATCTTTGAAAACTTAATCTAGAGATCAGTTTGTCTAATTTAGAAATCAACTAAATCTGTATTGATTCTGGCATCATGCCTATTTGTGACAACCAGATGACCATCCACAAGAAGTGACTGTTTATGTTCGAAGTCAGTGTGCTCTGGACTGAGATGAGCACACCTTCTACTGGCTGCAGCCAGCTTCTTCTTACGATGTTCTTGGTTCAGACATAACACTTACTATCCTCATGAAAAATAGAGGAGAAATTACTGGATGAAAAATTGAATGAAAAAGGAAGCAACAGCTGGAGTAAGCAGGAGAAAAGTGGACTAAGAGAGGAAATGTGATGAGATTAGAAGAAAAGTTAACTGGGATATTGGTCCCATTCCATATGAAGTGTTGAACCATTGGAGAAGTTCACAGCTTACTGATATGAAATGGAAATCGATTTCTTTTTATGGTTATTAGTATCATTTTTTATTACTTATTNTATAGACTTTGCTTCTTTTTATCAGGAGTCCAGGATTGAAAAGCTGTTCTGACGTACAGGATTTAACTCCTTATTACTAGTGGACATCTAACGTATATTACAATATACACTTTTAAAATAAAATATTTTAGATAATGTCATTTCCTTATATCTGCCAGGACTTCATCTCCTGTGTTCTTCCCATTATAAAAAATGATACATGAATTTACATACAGTAAACTGTAAAGGAAACTGTAATCAAGCTTGCATGTGTTACTGCTCTTAAGAGCCAAGACCCCTGAAAGTTTGTTTTATATTATGAATGCCAGTCTTATCTTCCCCCAAGGACTTGCTAGCAATTGGAGAACTGGTGAAATGTTGTTATCAAAGGAGAATGACATTGGAGCAATTACACGAAGGAATTTTCAGTTACAATGTTTACAACTTTTGGCCAGAGGGAGAGGATGTCACTTGAATAGTGGAGAGAATAAGCAAATTTGTAAGACATCCTCCAGCAAAATCAAAGATCAGGGTTCAGGAACACAAGGATATTTTATCTCAACTTTTTAATCTTTGACACATAAAATAGAAAAACAGAACAAGAAACTTCATATCAATTTAATAGCAGATTATAGTCAAAGAATGCAGCTTTCTGTTCTTGTTTTACGTACTAACAGCCTTCTATGCTTTGGCAAGAGTCATCTGAAGCCTGACCTTCTGAAGTCAGGTTTTAGCAGAGAAATAAGTGAATCCAAAATATTCCCAAGCACCTAATCTTTCAAAGCAATGCGAGAGATATAGCTGTAATGTTTCAATATTTTAAAAATTTCTTTAACCTGTGATGGTTCAAATCCCTGACTTTCAAATGGACACAGGGAAGTTCAGAGTGTGTCCCTCTTAATTCCCTTCAATTCTGAGGTCTGGTTACTCAGCTTTATCGATGTTAAGCCTCAAAAGCAAAGAGAGTTTACTACATATACTGGAAAAAAATATCAGCACAGAGCCCATCTCTTCCTTTGCCAACAGACTGACTTGAGTTCTGCAGAGCTGTACTATAGGCCTCTGGAATTCAACAAAAATAACTGCAATTAATATTTCTTCTGCCATATGCCATCTTACAGTAGAATATTTTATTATTACCTTGTTTAAAATTAGGTTTTGAAATTGATGATCTTTTAGAAAATAGAAACACTTTTCATGGCTGGCAAGAGGTGCATAAACAAATGTAAGAAGACCAGTTGCATTCAATTTTAAGACTTGGTAACTCAGATAATTATGCAGAACTAATTAATTCAAAATCTGTTTATCAACAGTAGACTGTAGCTCCAGCATTTCATCCCGGAGGCATTAACAAAGGCTTATCACCTGCTTCCTTGTTGCATTTTATCTCAAAAGCAAATCAGTAGGCAAATATGGAAAAAATGCCATTCCCGCAACTAATGCTTTACAGAACTTGCAGGAACTTTTAATATGTGCTACCAATTAGTTTTCTGGTTTAAATTATAATAATTTCTAAATTGAAATGAGATGTGTTAAAAAATCAACATTTCCGCTTCTAATACATATGTGCTATGTGAAAAGGAGATTTGAAATACAAAGAAATATTTAAAGAATTTAAATAATTGTTTAAGCATTAGGCTGTTATTCCTGTCAAAATATTCTCTGTGCAGTACTTGTGCAGCGTTGTAGATGGATCAAATCTTCCTGTTGAAGAACATCCCAATGCAAA
>VXAL01002063.1:10159-30183 GCA_013399475.1 Chauna torquata | reverse complement strand
ATAATAATAAAGATAATTTTGAATAGCACTTGTGCAAAGAAAAAAAAAAATTGTGATGAAAGAGCCAAAATGTGTTTTTAAATAATGATTTTCTGACCTCTTTGTAGAGCCATATTCATTTTTGTATATAATTTTACTTTTGTGTAACTTACATTTGTGGCGTATGAGGCCTAACTGTTCCTTTAGCTCAGTTTGATTGTGCAGGGGTGGTCTTGTTTAAGTGTAAAGTTCTGTAATGATCTTTAATCTATTTAGAATTAGGATTGCATTTCCCCTTCAGGTCATAGTTTTCTGACTGTCATTTTAATGCAAATCACAACAAGTAAACTTACTGGAGTCAGTGAAGTAAAATCTATATAAAATCACCACCAGTCCCCAACCCTACAAACACTCAGCATGTAGCTAATGGTAAGTCACATCGATTTCAACAGTACTACTAACAGTGTGCAGAATTAAGCACATTCGTAAGCCTTTGCAGGATCAGGGCTTCAGAGAGCTCACAAACTGGCCTTTGATGTCCATTTATAAATCCCCATTATAATTAACAGGAGTTTTGCAGGCACATCAATAGCAGCGTATATGTAGAGTGTATTCCTGCTAGCCAAATAGTCTGCAGATGGAGTCCCAAAATATTCATTGACTCCCTGCTGACAAGAAAATTATTTATTATAACTACCTACATGATACAGTACTAACCTTGAAACTGCATTATATTCTAATGAGGCCAAAGCCATTTAAACTAACAAACAATCACCACCTCAAAATGTGTATTAGTTTAAGGAGACATTACAGCTACCATAAAATTAGAAATTTTCAGACTCTTATTCTATCCCATAATGGATGAGATAAAGCCTTCTAGAAACCAGAACAATGCTTACCATCCTGAGTTCTGTTCCTGTTTCTGCAATAGGAACTCAGCATCCAACTACGCACTGGGACAGAAGGACTATATGGGAAAGAAAGAGCAAGCTTTTCATGCAAGGGGAGGTAGGATCATTGGATATCTTACTTTTTTTTCTCAATGGGAAAGCAATCAGAGATGTCAGACATTTAAGAAAATATAATTATTTTTATGGCTGCTTTTCCAAGTGCTAATGGGATAAATCCCAGAAAACAGGATGTTTTCTCTTTCATTTTTTTCTATTTATCTTGAGGCCTTGTTTGGTTTTTGAGTTGGAAAAAAAAGACACTGGGAGGTGAGAAATCTGCTTGGTTGGTTTAAAAGGTGTCCTGGTCTCAGGTGGAATACAGTTAATTTTCTTCCTAGTAACTGGTATGGTGCTGTGTTTTGGATTTAGGATGAGAATAACGTTGATAACACACAATGTTGTTGCAGAGCAATGCTTACACTAAGTCAAGGACTTTTCAGCTTCTCGTACTGCCCTACCAGTGAGGAGGCTGGTGGTGCACAAGAAGCTGGGAGGGGACACAGCCAGGACAGCTGACCCAAACTGACCAAAGGGATATTCCATACCGTATGGAGTCATACTGAACAATAAAACTGGGGGGAGTTGGCTGGGGGGGCTACCGCTGCTCAGGGTGGGTGGTGAGCAATTGCATTGTGCATCACTTGTTTTGAATATTGTTATTGTTGTTGTTATTATTATTATTACTATTATCCCTTCCTTTTCTGTCCTATTAAACTATCTTTATCTCAACCCATGAGTTTTACCTTTTTCCAGTTCCCTCCCCCATCTCACTGCAGGAGGAGTGAGGGAATGGCTGTGTGGGTGCTGAGCTGCTGCTGAGTTACACCACAACGAAAGGCAATAGAAGTTTAATCCGCATGTGTGGAGTGAGCTGTTGAGCAGACATGCAGGTATATTGCTGCAGCATGGGACAACTGATGAACTCTTTTCAAAGACTCTGAAAAGGAAATTGTTTTTATTATTTTGGTAAAGTTAATGGGAAAATTGTGAGGAAAGGTAATTAAGAAGAGAAAGTATGTATATACATAAGGTCTTATGCAAAAGCTCCAGAGCACTGTCTGATCCTGATATTTTGGAAGGGTCAAAGCATAACATAAAAGTAGACATCTCTTTTAGGAGTGCGGGGAAAAAAAAAAAAAAAAATTTGCTATCAATCCTGTCTTAGGGACATAGGAACAGATCAAAGCTGGCAACACTTTAAGGACACTTTTCTTATAGCACAAGAGCTTTCCATCCCCATGTGCAAGAAATCAAGCAGGGAAGGCAGGAAAACAGCATGGCTGTGCAAGTTTGACCTGCTGGTCAAACTGAGATGTAAAAAGAAAATGCATAGACATGTATCCTGGGAAGTCTACAGAGATACCATCCAGACGTGTAGGGATGGGATCAGGAAAGCCAAGGCACAGACGGAACTGAACTTGGCAGGGGATGCAAAGAATAACAAGAAGGGATTCTATAGGTACATTGGTCAGAAAACAAAGGCCAAGGAGAGTGTCCCCCCTCTGATCAATGAGAAGGGAGAACTGGTAACAATAGACATGGAGAAAGCCGAGGTTCTCAACAAGTTCTTAGCCTCAGTCTTCACTGGCAGTCAGGCTTCCCATGTCTCTCAAGTCCCTAAACCTCTAGGCAGATGTTGGGGGAGCAAAGTCCGTCTCACTGTAAGTGAAGAGTAGGTTCAAGACCAGCTGATGAAATTGAACACGTACAAGTCTATGGGGCCCCATGACATGCTTCCCAGGGTCCAGAGGAAACTGGCTGACCTAGTTGGCAAGCCACTCTCCCTAATATTTGAAAAGTCATGGCACTCAGGTAAAGTCCTTGGTGACTGGAAAGAGCAAAACATCGCTCTTATTTTTAAAAAGGGTAAAAAGGAAGACACAGGGAACTACAGACCGGTGAGCCTCACATCTGTGCCTGGGAAGATCATGGAATTGATCCTCCTGGAAGCAATGTTAAGGCACATGCAAGACAAGGAGGTGATCCAGGACAGCCAGAATGGCTTTACCAAGGGCAAATCGTGCCTGACCAATCGGGTGGCCTTCTATGATGGAGTGACTGCAGCAGTCAACAAGGGAAGACTGAGACTGACCGATGTCATCCACCTGGATTTCTGTAAGGTCTTTTACACGGTCCCACACAACATCCTGATCTCTAAATTGGAGAGTTATGGATTTGAAGGGTGGACTCTTCGGTGGAATTGGCTGAATGGCCGCAGCCAGAGAGTTGTGATCAATGACTCTATGTCCAGGTGGAGGCTAGTGATGAGTGGTGTCCCTCAGGGGTCTGTCTTGGAACCAGTGTTGTTTACTATCTTTATCAATGAAATAGACAGTGGGATCAAGTGCACCCTCAGCAAGTTTGCAGAGGACACCAACCTGAATAGTGCAGTTGATACAACAGAAGGAAGGTATTCCATCCAAAGGGACCTGGACAGGCTTGAGAGGTGGGTCCACCTGAACCTAATGAGGTTCAACATGTCCAAGTGCAAGGTGTTGCACCTGGGTCGAGTGCATGAGCCAGCAATGTACAGCCCAGAAAGCCAACTACATCCTGATCTGCATCAACAGAGACATGGCCAGCAGGTCCAGGGAGGGGATTGTCCCCCTCTACTCTGCCCTCGTGAGGACCCACCTGGAGTACTGCATCCAGGCCTGTGGCCCCCAGCACAAGAAAGACATATACCTGTTAGAGCAGGTCCAGAGGGGGGCCATGAAGATGTTCTGAGGGCTGGAGCACCTCTCCTGTGAAGACAGGCTGAGAGAGCTGGCGATGTTCAGCCCGGAGAAGAGAAGGCTCCAGGGACACATCATTGTGGCCTTTCAGTACTTAAAGGAGGCTTGCAAAAAAGATGGAGAGGGACTTTTTACATGGGCAGATAGTGATAGAACAAGGGTAAATGGTTATAAACTGAAAGAGGGGAGATTTAGATTAGTTGTTAGGAGGAAATTCTTTACTCAGAGGGTGGTGAGGCACTGGAACAGGTTGCCCAGAGAAGTTGTGGATGCCCCAACCCTGGAGGTGTTCAAGGCCAGGTTGGATGGGGCCCTGAGCAACCTGATCTAGTGGGTGGCATCCCTGCCCAGGGCAGCAGGTTTGGAACTAGATGATCTTTAATGTCTTTTCCAACCCAAGCCATTCCATTATTCTATGAAGTCGTAAAAATCTTTTAGTATTTCCATGCCTTGCTCTTCACTGACTTTTGCAAACATTTTGCACTTCATCTCAGATCAATTTCTCTTAACCTGAGAAGACATCTAAAATGCTTTATTTGGTTGAAAATATATTTCCCTACCAACAATGTTTGCCAAAGAATTCTGTTTTGTTTTAACACTGAGTCTGGACCAAGCTGATTTATAATTACAAAAGCAACTTAGTTTTGCATGCCAACCCTGAAAAACTTCAGTATTTTTCATTGGTGTATGGTGAATTATCCAGAGCTAAACTGACCTATTCAGCAGAAGTGGGGGCTCTAGATATTTATACCGTGTTAATAAAAATAAATAATAAAGTTAAAATTTCAAGTTTGGAATTAGAGCAAACAAATTTTGTATTTTGAATTTTGAGTCTCAGTTTCAGCTGCTATTTTCACAATAAAGAGTGACATGGTGACTGGAGAAGGTAGCATATATTCTCATATATTCTTTTTGCTTGTGGCACAGTATGAAGAAACAACTACTAAGGGTTTGTTATGAACTTTTCTACAAAACATTCTGGAAATTGGAATAACAAGCATATCATACAGTTCATTAACTGTAAATACATATTCACTTTTTTCCTCTTTAAGTATAATTACTGTTCTTGGACAAATTAAATCAACTGTTTTTTTGTTGAAAAATCAATATTGCTGAGCACATCATAAATAAAGAACTTCTTAAGAGAGATGTACCTCCATACTTATAATCCTTCAGAGGAGTTTTATTCTCTTAAAACTTCTTTATTATCTTTAATTGAATCATAGATGCAGGAGAATTCGGCCATTTTCTCTCTGTTTTATTTCAACAGCCGTTGCTGTGAAAGAGAAAGAAGCTTAGATGTAGCTTGATTTTTGACATGAGAAACTTTAGAATTGATAAGCTTTTGAATAATTCCATGCCTGAAAGAGCTTTTGTGTTGTGACAGAAACAGGATCCTAAATGTTAACCCTATAATGGGTGTCAGAAGATCACCATATGTTGTATTCTAATTTACCCTTCAGTCTCTAGAGTTAGCTGAGATATTGGTTGAAAAGTCAAGTCTGTGCTTAAAACAAATTCAAATAGATACAACAGGAAAAGAAAAGTATAAATTATCATTGCAAAATATGTCTAGAATGCCATGCGTAAGTCTGATTACCATACCAAGGAAACATGAAGTCCTGTGAGGAATACCTAACAAAATTATGACATTAAGCTGTATTGGGTTTATGTGGTAAAGGTTTGGTAGCAGGGGGGCCACAGGGGTGGCTTCTGTGAGAAGATTCCAGAAGCTGCCCCATGTCAGATAAGAGCCAGCTCCAGCCGGCTCCAAAAGGGACACACTGCTGGCCAGACCTGAACCAATGAGCGATGTTGTTTGCGCCTCTGTGAGAGCAGATTTAAGAAGGGGAAAAAACTGCTGCGCAACAGCAGCTGGGAGTGAGAGGAGTGAGGAACAGTCCTGCAGACACCAAGGTCAGTGAAGAAGGAGGGGGAGGAGGTGCTCCAGGCACCAGAGCAGCAGTTCCCCTGCGGCCTGTGGTGAGGACCATGGTGGAGCAGGCTGTCCCCCTGCAGCCCATGGTGTACCACGGCGGAGCAGATCTCCACGCTGCAGCCCGTGGAGGAGACCACGGTGGAGCAGGTGGATCTGGCCTGAAGGAGGCTGCAGCCCATGGAGAGCCCCCGCAGGAGCAGGCTCCGGGCCGGACCTGTAGCCCGTGGAGAGGAGCCCACGCAGGAGCAGGTGATCCGGTGGGAGCTGCCACCCGTGGGGGACCCATGCTGGAGCAGTTTGCTCCTGAAGGATGGACCCCGTGGTACGGACCCATATTGGAGCAGCTCTTGAAGAGCTGCAGCCGGTGGGAAGCCCACGCAGGACCCGTTCGGGAAGGACGGTATCCCGTGGGAGGGACCCCACGTTGGAGCAGGGGAACAGAGAGCGACCATGAAGGAGCGGCAGAGACGCAGTGATATGGACTGACCGCAACCCCCATTCCCCGTTCCCCTGCGCCGCTCGGGGGGAGGAGGTAGAAGAGGGTGGATGGGGGGAAGGTGTTTTTAGTTTGCTTTTAGTTTCTCACTGCTCTAGTTTGCTAGCTATAGTAATAAATTATACTAATCTCCCTATGTTGAGTCTGTTTTGCCCGTGACGATAATTAGTGAGTAACTTGCTCATCCTTATCTCAACCCTTAAGCCCTGGTCCATCATATTTTCTCCCCCTGTTTCTTTGAGGAGAGGGAGTGAGCGAGCGGTTGTGGTGGAGGTCGCCTGTTTAGCTGGGTAAAACCACCACATAAGCATCTGCCATAGTAGAGAAGACTAAAAACATCAAAGAGTGTTTAGAAAGATGCTGACGTTTTCAAGCCTGGAGCAGTCATTGACAATGTGATACCATTATGCTCCATCCATCCATCCCAGATTTTTCCTTGCTAGAAAGGGAAGGCATCCCACCCCATTTCCCCAGGTCTTCCTGATTATGGAAGCAGGTTTAACATGTGTTGTGGTTAGAGCAACTTTGCTTTACTGTCCTCCTCCAGCTGCCATGGAACACCGGAGATATCCCGGGACATTCCCTAAATACATTATTTGGATACCTTATTACACATTTCCCATTCCTTTACTTTCCTTTTTGCCACTGTTTCTTCACTACAGCCCTGTCCCAAATAAAGAAACCGCTTGATAATTTCTCCCCCTTCCCCTTTTGAGCTCAATTTTGCTACATCCATATCCAAATATGGTATTTCTTACTCTGCTCTACCCAGGCAATCTCAGCCTTATATTCTCTTATTGATGTGGCTACCTAGGTGCTGTTAATCTTGCAAGGCTGGTCTCCCTCAGAAGGTCCCCAGTGCTCCCCTTCAGTTACCTGGGATGTTCAGCCCTTTCTAACTTAACTCCACCTTAATCATCTGTGAGACCCAGGCACCCCTTGCAGCCCTTACAGCACTATCTGTAACTTTTGGCAGTTTCTCACAGTGTTTATCTGTCATGTCCAGCAATTTCTCATGTCATCGTTTCTCATGTCCTGTTCAGTCAGCTTAACCCCAGGCCAGGGCTTATTCAGATTCTTCGGTATCTGCCCGCAGCCCTAACAAGAAAGGAAATGAAACTTGGCTTGTTTATCTTTGCAATATGAAGACTGAGGTCAGAGACAGACTAAAAACTTGCAGACAGCTATTCTGTAGGTACAGCACGTAGGGCTAAAACTACTGAAAAGAATAACTTTAATAAACAAATGGGTATTGCAGCAAATGAATCAACTGAATATATGCATGAGTTTGTATCAGGCACCTAAAGATCTCTATGTTTCTAAGACTGATAAGCCAGGTCAGTCTAAACTCCAAAGCTAAACTTAACTAGACTGACTTTCATTAACAACCCCTTTCATTCTAATAGTTAGTTTCCTACTCATTTTTGGTCTTTATCACCGTACATTCAAAGCATTTAGTCCTTAGCAGCCACATGCTGCACCTATAGTGAGAATGTAGAACCATGGCAATGGCATCATACCCTCATCAGTCACCAATGCAGGGAGCAGGCTCCAGAGCTCTTCCATGAGGGAAGCTAAGGTGCACAACTTCTTTCTCGCCTTGGTTTAAGATCTTGTCCCTTTTAAAGATGTTTGAGTTTCTTGACACCTCTTTGCCCTGGGCTTCTGGCACTGACGCAGGTGCTGTGGGATGCTTGGGGAGGTTGCCTTCCCTGCTGCAGCAGGTGCTCCATCCTGCAGTCATGCTTTTTCCTCTTTGCTTAGTGGCTTCTCCTTTTCTTAAAGGCTGCATATTTTCAGCAAGCAGTAAATGACCTTCAGTGTGCTGTTTATAGTTCTGGTTTCAAAATATATCCTAGTTTTAAACACCTTGATACCCCATGAATTTGAAACTTTACATGCTAACAAGAGGCACCAGGTACCAAGCTTCAGATCACATTGCAAGTTCTCATAGAAAGTTGACAACAATCCTAGCAGACCATAACTGGGGCATTGCACAGTTTACTAAGTCACATAAAGTTATTCCCATCAAGGGCGTTACAATTTTTTTGGAGGGCTGTAGCGTGCAAAAATGTTAATTTATACATAATATTATTTACTATGCTTATGTTTAAATTTAAAACAAGCTAATATTTATTAAATCCTGTGTAGTATAGTTCTGCTTTTATGACTACAATAGACCTTTGCTTTGGCTGCAGTATAAGCTGCAGTATTAGGAAAGACTTACTAAATACTAGGCAGTGAAATTAAAAAGCTGTGATTCAGTGGGATAGGAGGTATGAAGAGAACATATAATGACAAGATAAAAAGACTTTACTTATAAACCAGAATTCCATAATTATATGAGGAAGCACTAAGTCATGTGCTCGTTTAGAGTGATCAAGGATTACACTTCTCAGTTTAGGAGCTTACTTACCACTTTATGATCCAACTACAGCTTCTGTCTTGGTTTCTAATATCTCACTGACATTACTTTGCTTTGCCTTCAGTCCAAGCCAAATTTGCCCTCTATTATAAAGTTCAGTTCTGAAAAAAAGAGGACAAAAGAATAAAGAATTTGAATTTAATTCACCATTCTATCAAAAGTCAATTCAGAAATCAATGGATAAGGTAAATGTTGCCTAGTTAAGGGAGGGCAGGAACTGCAATAATCTCTAGTAGTTTATAAAAAACTGTATTACTGTTGACCACTCTTTTTCCTCATTAAAAATTACAATAAGGTGGGCACACTCCAATTCAAAGATTGTTTTCAGTAAAAGTACATTATCTAGAGGCATATGCATGTTATCTCCTCTTATTCTAACTCCACTGCTTCTGTCCTTGCATTCATTAGCTTTGAAAGACAACTCTTAAACTGAGAGACAGCCACTTACATCTGAAAATACATTCACTTGAACTGAAACAGAATTAATTGATCAGGGACCAATGCAGGAAACTAAATTTACAGCTTTTTCCTTGAAAATAACAATCAAATCCTGTAGGTACTAGCAGCTGATTTCTTATTAATTTTTTCTAATAGCTGTTGTCACAAATATATGACCACATAGATTATAATTTTCTAGACACTAACAATTTACATGTAGTAGTAGAAGAACAACATTACCAAAATTGCTATTCAAGGATGAGTTTGAGAAATGTTGGGCATATTTTCAAGTATTGAGTAGGAATGCATTTATGATAGCTGTCTCTTGTATTTTACTGCATTACTGTTTATTTGTTCTCCACTTAATAACTGATCACTTTACTTTTCTGATCATCTGTGCTTTTCTTTCCAAGCAAAAAAAAAAGAAGCGTATTAGGACATACTGGCTTTTCTGTGTTTATAACTGAGGTATAAAAAAGCACAAAGCTTAATGAGTCAAAAGACAATTTTATAAACACATCTTGCTTCTTTTATTAATAGAAGAAATGGGTATCTCACTCTTCAGAGTATGAGATTATGTGAGTGCTGCATGCCACTATTGCACTGAACCTGAGATTTGAATTCTGCTGTTGCCTTTGCTTTCAAGTTCTCAAGCATAATAGAACTATTATACTATCATACCTTTTTAAAATGTTTTTAATTCAAAAGATTCCTGAGGCGTTTAAAATTTGAATCAGATTGGTATTTGCCTACAGTGAGTTTTCAAGGAAATCTTCTTACTACTTTTCCCACACACAAATACATATATTTTCCCTATCAGCTGTAATGCCAGTTCTGTCTCATCGGCAGGGAGTTTTAAAACGCAACATGGCCGCTTTTGTCTGGGTACTAAAAGAAGAGGACTTCTCTTTCAAGTTCCCAAAGAGATGATCTCCTCCCTGCCCCACTTAGTGGTGTGCTGCTCAATCCTGGATGCTAGGAGAAACTTGGGAGCTAAAGCAAGCAGTACAGGAAATCATATTGTCTTTGCAACCAAAACAACCGTTGCTTTGGTATGTAGCTGTCTGTCCTACTGTAAAATGCTTCCCTCCCTGCCTGTATGATCATCTTCCTTTCCAGAAAGAAACAGGATGGACACAGGGCTAGTATTCACCACTAGTCTTGTCACTATGTGTAGATACAACACTATCAAGGTGTAAGGCATATAAGCAACTGCCTATCAAGGCTGCTTATAGTAGAGAAGAGATAGTATTTCAGAACTTATTCTACCCAAGCCCTTTCAGTGATGTGTGACTGGTCCATGACTAAACTCACAGCTAACCAAGGGATGATAACATCTGTCCCCAGATGATGTAGAACACTTCATGTTGCCTCTGCATTAACCAGAACAAAACACTATCTACTGACAGTGCTACTAGACTTCCAAAGCACCCTACAACTGACCTCCAGCCCATAGTTTCTAAGTACTTGTCATGGTTTTGGCTGGGATAGAGTTAATTTTCTTCATAGAGGCTCACACAATGCAGTGTTTTGGATTTTTGATAAAAATAGTGGTGATGTTTTTGGTTGTTGCAGAGCAGTATTTACATAGAGCCAAGGACTTTTTTGCTTCTTGTGCTGCCCTGTCAGCGAGGAGGCTGGGGGTGCACAAGGAGCTGGGAGGAGATATAGCCAGGGCAGGTGACCCAGACTGACCAAAGAGATATTCCACACCATATGACGTCATGCTCAGCCATAAAAGCTGGGGTAAAGAAGGAGGAAGGGGGGACGTTGGGAGTGATGGGGTTTGTCTTCCCAAGGAACCATTATGCATGATAAGCCCTGCTGTCCTGGAAGTGGCTGAACACCTGCCTGCCCATGGGAAGTAGCGAAAGAATTCCTTGTTTTGCTTTGCTTGCGCACGCTGCTTTTGCTTTACCTAGTAAACTATCTTTATCTCAACCCATGAGTTCTCACACTTTTACCTCTCTGATTCTCTCCCCATCCCATCTGGGGAGAGTGAGCAAGTGGCTGTGTGGCACTTAGCTGCCTGCTGGGGCTAAACCACAACAGTACTGAAGGAGCAAAACAATTTTCTCCTCATGTTTCCTTAACTGAGATGATTGTTAATGAAGACTGGTTCTTCATTTTTGTGGGATGGAGCAGTTCAGATAACTCAGGAAAGACTGACTTGTAAATTTAGTGGGTCAATATATGTTTAGAAGATGTTTAAAAGAGGTGTGAGATAAAATTCATAACATAACATTCATAACATAATTTCCAAAGCTCAATTAAGGATTGGAGGGAAGGATTGATTTAAGTAAATTTTTATAAAATTCATCAGCCAATTAAAATATCCCAACCACAGAGTTACAGATTCTGCAGTGCAACACCAGAGGACATAACTTCTATTTAGTTGTATGTAGCTTAATTATCATGGTATGCCCATGATGTGCAGGGTGAAGTAAGCATATTAAAGATAGATTCATAATTAGATCTGGGGTACTTCACTAATTAACAAAATGGATAGACAAAATCTATATTTCATTAGAGTGAGATGCATTGGTTTCCTCCTGTGCTGCTCCATGTTTGATATATTACACTGCAGTGAGCTATTTCCAGTGCATCATGTTATGATGTTGTGATAAGTCACATGCCAAGCAACATGATAGAATAGTTTATGATTAACTAGACTGGAAATATCAGTTTGGGGATTGTCTGTATTTAATGGTTCATTGTATGAGTTCATCACATTGCTCTCAGGCTTTCAAAGCGGTGGTGTTACTGATGTTATTTTGCCAGCCTTCCCTCTCCCTGTCTCTCAGAAAATGAAAGAATAAAAATCCCTAAATGTACATGAGTACCTGATAGAGTAATATCCTCTTATATGGGACATCTTATATATTGTAATACTTATAATACCATCTTATACAGCTCATTAATCAACTAGTAGCTTACTGCATGTAGAGCTTAATGAAAGTTTAGCAGGTATATACAGATAAATAGACAGAAAGGTAAAGAACCATTTATTCTCAAAGTCTGTGTTTATACTATAAAATTGGAAGTGTAATAAAGCAAACAGCACATATATTGAAGAATGACAAAATATGAATTAATTTAGAAAAAAAAAATGATGCTGTTGCTATTCCTTTTCTTTCTCTAAAAATATTTTAAAAACCAAAACCAAAGTTTTCCTGTAGTCAGCCCTGCATATGAAAGAAAACTTTCCTTGTTATTATAACCTGTATACAATAACAGTTGGATAGATATTTCTATGCATGTGTGGTGTGTGCACCTGTGCATTTTTAACATTTATATACATATATACATATATGATGTTGTCTTTTTCATTGCGAAGGTTTTCTCTTCTTGCCATTAGATATCTCTGCCATCCACTACCACTGGATCTTTCTGTCTAACCCATGTACTCTATCTATTTTCTATACTGGTCTGTCCTGAAAAAAGGAAACCAAATCTGTTTAACTACAGTAAATGTAACAGACAAATTACGATCTTAAACACCCCTCTCCCCATTTCCCCTGAACAATATAACACTGACAGGGTCAATTTTATCATTAACATCACTGGCCCCAGAGTGCCACTGAGTGCTTCCTTTCCGCACAGGTAGCCTATATGTTAGTTAGTTATATTCACAAGCTAAAGAGTACCCAGAATTTCTCCTGCGGATATCTATTTTTTTTATTTAATCTTTGAAAAGAACACATGGGTCTGTGTACATTTTCCAAAGTCCCTCTTCTCTCGGTGCTGAATGATATATAACAATGTCCCCAGTGGTAAGGTTAACATAAACCAAGAGCTAACTATGAAGCAAAAACTAAAATAGTTGTAGAGGTTAAAATACTTAACAGAATCTTTACTGTTTGGGTTTAGCACTAATCCAAAAAGAACTGGTAAAACCACTTATCTCCATTTCTACAAAGGTCACTTGATAAATTCAGTGGGCAACATAAACAGAGTCTGTATGTTTAATTGTGAATAGTTAGTTTTACACTATCTTCTGGCAGTCCAGAACACATAGTCTTATCAAGGTTACGGCTGTTTCTATTCACAAAGAGTTTATTTAAAATGAATTTTGTAGTTTAAAAAATAAAGCATGTAACTCATATTGCAGTATCCTGTGAGCAAGTACTAAATCTTGTTTTAGCAATCTGTGTGTATGGTGCTGCTTTCTCCAAGATTTCAGCCTTTGAAATGCTATAGATTTGTTCATAGCCAATCTATGCCTCACATTTTCTTCAGACTTATTTTTGAATAGCAGCTTCATAGGTTTAGAAAAAATGTGATTTCATGCCCCAGTGCATAAACACAGTCCATTTAATGTTTGGCAACTCTTAATAATCTGGCATACTGGAAAGATAATTTTGGCTGAATGTCTAGAAAATGAGACCAGGGTTTATATACTAAAAGGCAGTTAGGAGTCTAACTTCCCTTGAAAGCAACTTTTTTTTTTTTTCCCTATTGAAATATTCTTGCAGCTATTGAAAGCACTTATAAGGATGTTATAATTGCTCAAATAACACAAACAATGCATATTGTGTCATTTTGAATGGTGCTGCAAAGTGAACTGAAGTAAAAGTCAGTGACGACAACTACTCTTCTCTGTCCAACACACAAAACTAGGGAAGCATTGCCACCCTCCTACAACTCTGAAAATGACATTCTGATTTGTATGACCTTTTTTGTTATTTTCATTCTTCTACACAGGTACTTAAACACAGAAGGTATCTGAAATACTTGCAAATCTGCAGCTGAAGAATTCCAGCATTAGCCTGTGGGAGGTATACGTAGCTCTAATGTTAGTTATTGAAATGACTAAAATGATCTGCAGAGAAAACATGCAAAAGCAGCTGTCATTTGATTTGGACCATTCTACATGACTAAAACCCATCAGACTGCTTGAATAACTAATAAAAAACAGCTGATTCACTTACCATATTAGCTGCTAAAATGCATCTAGGGATTTGGATTTGCAGGCAGTATATCCCTTCAAGACTCGGAAAGATGCCATGGAGTCCAATTAACCTAGGAATAGCTGTTAATCCCTTTCAGGTCTTGTAGAGGGACAAGTACACATAAATACATGGTACAAAAGCACTATGCTGCTCTTTAAAGTAGTTCTTTGACAGTCATACTAATAGCATTGCAGCACTTCACATTTCCAGAGTGCTATACAAACAGCTAATTAGGTCTCAGAGTAGATTGTTGTTCTCCAAATCTTACAGGGAGGAAAACTGAGGCACAGAGCTGGGAAATATCCAAGGCCAAACAGAGTGCCAATAACCGACTCAAGATTACAGTTCTGGAATGGCTACAATCAATTCCCCAGCTTGTGTAACCCCATATAAAACAACACGTTTCCATATGCAGGAAGCATTATATTTATTGGACAATTTTTCAACATCATTCTGCATTTAATCTGACTGGATAGCTTTTCAACCCTGATGGGCTCAACCTAGATGCTAAACATCCAGGTCCTGATCCAAGGCAGCACTTCAGCACCTGTAAAAAACAACAACAACAACAACAAACCTCTCAAACAAATAAAACTGAGCCCTTTTATTGTAGGTGTCTCCCCAGCAGGATCAGTAGGCTTGGTTGCTCATTTTCTTTTACCAGGAGTAGCTCTTTTGCAGTCCTTGCGATTGCTCATCTCTACTGACCAACATGAAGACAGAGAGTAAAGCCAAAAAAATGCCGATCAGTTAACCCATCCCAGTTTGTTTGTCATGAGCTAGACATTCTGGCACAGTCATGCAGCCAAGCGGGCCATTATAAAGCACTTTTTACACCATCATAGTTTCTCTGAAGAGGGATCGGAGCTGAGTCCTTAGTAATATTAGGATGCTGTTTGCCCATACATTTCTTATAATTTCTAGTCTACCTCTTATCTTTGATGATCTGTAAGCAAATAATTTGGTGATGAAGGCAAACTCTGGTGGCAAACTTTGTCTGACATCAAATGATGTCAGAGTTTAGGACTGTGAAAAGGAAAGAAATTTCAGATAAAAAAAATAAAAATAAAAATCGGAAGAGATAGCTTCACTCATTTCTTCAGTTATTTAAAAAAATTTTTCATGAGTAAACAATTTACAAAGTGAATTATTTTTCAAACTGAAATGTGTTACTCTTAATCTTTACAAAAAGTTGGAAAATAAAGATGAGGAGAGATAAAATATGAATACTTTGGGTAGATGAACTAAACATGGCTGAAAAGAATATATATATATATTTTTAATGAATATGTTTGTTACTAAATACTTCTCCTTGAGGCACCTACCTTTCTTAACTTAAGCAAAAGTTAATGGAAATTTTCTCTTGCACTGTCTCTCTTTCCAAAAGTTTATTTTGAAGCTTTTTCATTCTGTAAAATACGCAGTATTTCCCACTATATATATTTTAAAGACAAAAAGTATTTTCCATTTCTTCTAGGATTTAGGAAAGTGTAAAAGTATGGCTGGAGCTCTGAGGTACAAATGTAATACAAATCATACATAGTAAAAATAATAATTAAAAAAAAAATAATCCACAACCAAACGGATACCAGGCATATAAACATAACATATTATTACCATTATAATGGAAGATCACATGGTTGGTGCCCAGCTGTACCAGCTTAGAGTAACAGTGCAATTTTAAATGGCCTTCCCTTGAAGAAGTATGTACAATTTTTATGTACAAGAAATATGTCATTAATTGTCTAACTGAGCATGCAAATTTGTTGAAAACATCAGAAACATGTTCCTTGGCTTTTATAATGCTGCTGTTTACCTCCCTTTAAAGTAAATTTTTTTCTGTCCTGATGAAACTCCAGTGCTGAACTGAAGAAGACTCTCTTCACATAGCACCTGGCTTGTTTGTTTATTTATTTAAATTTATACCACTAAAACAACAGGTAAAACATGAAGAGAGATTTTTGGTTACTTCAAGTTTAGATTGGACTACACTGTATAGTTATTCTGCTGTATATATGCATATATTTTGTAATCTTATATTTCTTCTTATGCCTGGATTCAAAGTAAAATCCAAAAGACATGCAGAGTGCTGTACTTTTTAATGCATGGAAGTAATAGTGTATTATATGTGCTTACTTTATTTTTTGTGTTTATTTAAAAACACAGCTGCCTCAGCAGGTATTACAGTGGAGGATTGCCAACTTCTTCAGCAGCATCTGTCTTCCACAGCTATAGAACTCTTATAAGTCTCCTGCAATACAATTTTCTAAATGGTAATAGTTCATTTTATTTTGTATTTTCACTATAACAATTCATATTACAAAATTATTTTGTTCCCCAATGTCAGCATAATAAAGTAAATCTCATTTAAAAACACTGGGCCACAAATAACAATTGCTCTAAGACAAGAAAATAAAATATGTGGTCAACAAGGAGAATAAGGATCAAAAATGCATGCCTTTGACTTGTGTACACCAACAAGCCCAGAATAAACCAATGATTCTTTTTAATCCCCCTGTATATGATATGTTTAATTTTAGATACTGGGATTCTATTTATTTGAGTCTGTTGATAACATATAATTACCACTATTTTCTTGTTAGTTCACTCCCCCCTGCTCCAGTTTATACTTCAATTTCATATTTTTAAATTGGTTTCTCTTATTTTCAAAAAGCCAGAGATCAATTTATACAAATTCTAATTTCACCAGGAGTTTTATTGAAAACCAAATATTCTGGGTTTTTGCTTCTCCATAACACTATTTTGAATAGATATGCTAATTCCTTCAATCCATTCAGTATTCTTGGTATTGAAGTGAAGTTTATTGAAAATGTAGTGTCAAAGCAAATGCACTGTATTAAATCAACATTCATAACAAATAGAGAAATACTATTTGTGTTAAGCTTAGCCAATGAATATATATTCACAGATTTTTTAAAGTGTTATTAAATATTGAACAAGTCTACCTCTACTGCAGTAGAACTATTTCATCATTGTCCTAAACAAACAAACAAACAAACAAACAAACAAAGACAGAAATACTGATTTAATATCTGATTTCTTCCCTCAGCTGTAACCCCACTGACTTCAATTTATATTTTCCGTAGAATTTATATTTGGATCAAGAGGTATTCCTAAGGGCTAGTTATGCTATTCTTACACATTTTCTCTCTTACTTAAGGCCATCAAAGCCACTTATGGAGTAAGACATCACACCTGCTCCCATGTTGAGGATGCAAGCTTTTCACAATTTCAAATTCACTTGTTTACTGGTAAAGTGCTGTTGCTTGTTGAGGGGTTTTGTTTGTTTTTTGTTGGTGGTGTTTTTGGTTTTGTTTTGTTTTGTTTTGTAGCAAACTGGCAGTGCAGCTGAGAAGACCAATTCAGATCTGGAGCATTCTGTTCTTTTTTTTGTTTCTGCTTTTATGAGAACTACCTGCTCTCATTCTTGCTCAAAGATATTAATGACTACCTTGTGTTTCTCTTACGGAAAATCTAAACTAATTTGTATCTACACGTCCCTACATACCAAGTGGTTGGGAGGTGGGGAAGAAGTAGGATGCCTCTCTACAACCGCAAATATTGTTCTCAGGAACCCTCCCTACATCTTTGCAACTTCTATAGGAGGTAAATTCTTCCTTTTTTCCTTATACACACTGCAGCATGATAGTGATCAAATAGAATAGGATAAAATTGATAGCGAGTGCCCATTGGAAAGACTCTATTTATTCCCCTGGCTCACATCTTCGTTGGAGTGCGTATTTGTGGTTACAATTTTTTCTATGTCCCATCAGAAGATGTGTATAATTTGATACTGGAATCAGTACTGTAGTATCTGTTTCTCCCTTACTTTCCTGACAACTACAATTTCAGTATTTCTGACACCAGGTCTTATTTAGAAACTACACATCTTTTTATTTGTTGAGCCATTAATTTCTTTTGTACTTTCATAAATAGACTAGAAGTTGTAGCTGATATTTTACTTCCTATTAAGATTACTGTGTGGAAGGATTATAACTTTTTTTCCTCCCAAGATGTAAAGCTACATCGTAAATTGATTTGATTAGAAGTTTTTCTTCTAGTACATTTTGGAGGATTTTTTTAAGAGGAAAAATTACTAGGGAAGGCCAACTACCTAAAGTTTCTGACTTTGTTCCTTCCCTTTGAATGAAATGACAGCATCTGAGGAGATTCTAAATAGAAATTTCCTTGCTATTCTACAGTTTTCTTCCTGTTAGTGTTAAATACTGAAGAAAAGAGAAAACAAATGAAGGAAACCCTTCTCCTTTACCTGAAGTGTCTCGCATAGTGTAAACTAATGCCTCCTACATACTGCAAACACTAAATTTTAATGAAGTGTTCTTTGTTTACTTCAAAGTCTAATCTAATGCATCTAATCTAAATCATTGCCAGGCAACTAACTTTTTTTTTTTTCAGGCAGATCACAGAAGGCATAAAGCTGGTTGCCAGTGCTAGAGATGTCTTCCTTCAGTTGGAAATGGGTGGGGGGTGAGGATAAAACTAAATATTCTCACCAGGGAAAAAATTATCTTGAACTGAAAAGAACACCATTCTGACTCTCATAGCAATCTGACAGGGAATACACTTCCCTTCCTGACCTCAAATCTTGTGATCTGTCAGTCTCTGAGCTGTCAGTACTGGATACCACCAATGCGTTTAGAAAAGTGTTTTCCATCACGTCCCTTATCTGCCCCAGCCATTGCCTCATCTTTATTATTTCAGAAGAAAGAGATTGCAGGGGTCCAGGAAGGGGTAGATAATCAAAACAGAGCCAGAATATATCCATACAGTTGTGTTTTAGGGAAAGTTTTGCTGAGTTTGGGTGGCTGAAATGCTGCGACTTGAGATGTGATTGACGTCGTTATCTCTGTGCAGATCTGCACATCCTATGAATCTGTTTGTGTTAGTGCTGACATGAAGGAAGGAGATGAACACAGGGGCCCAAAAATTTCAGGCAAGCAAAAAGTAAACAATTGTGTTCAAATTACTGCCTGCAGATGCTGTTTAACAGCTCCAGAGTATTCAGAGTGAAGAACCTCTTTAAAAGAAATCTTATGGTTTAAAAAAAAAATAAATTCCAAACGCTACAGAGTGCACCATTACTCTAGGTGAATTGCTTTAATACCACTTTTCAAAACTGATGTTCAAAAATCTCACCTAAAATATATGGAATACTTCCAGCTATTAAATATGTGAATGCAAAGCAGATTAATTACAGAATAATTATGCAAGAATTAAAGACCAATTAAACTAGAAAGTTCGGGGTGGGGAGCACTTATATCATGAGAGAAAACACTGTCTTACTGCATCAAATAGAACCAAGAAAAAATTATCTTTTATGTAAAATATGTGTAGAAAGAAAAATTTACAGATACAACCACACAAGAATTAACTATTATTGCAGATTCCTTAGCAGTTAATTACTGCAATTCACATTTTTCTGGGAGCTGTTAAAAACTGACATTTGGAGAGTTCAAAAGTACAAATGAGCTATGAAGGCCATACAATTAAGAACACCTGGATGATGATCTAAAACTTCTGCAAACCAGTTCTTCTTCAGAGTCAAAGGGTGAACAAGAGGTCTATATTTGTTACTTGTCACAAATATTTCCTGTGGCTAATCAGGGAATTAATCCTTTGCACAAGGCTATGTGTAAGAGTAAAGTGTGATCCTTAGGTGTGGATATTTTGCTGTATTAAGAAAAAAGGAGATAAAACACGTAAATAGGTCAGAGGGAAGATTAGATGTTCATTGCATTCCAGAATTTGTGGCACATATTTATTGAATATATTATTTTTTAATATATTTTCTCCTTTTAACATCTTTAGCCGAATATAGTTTGTTTTCCTGAGTGCATAATATGAAATATGTTTGCCTAATCCTGTTCGATGAATTATTGACTTTTGTACATTTTTTTAAAAAATCTGTACTTACGATGCATTGTGTTTCAACTGAGCTTACAGACTTCAGTTTTTCTGCTTTTTATTTTTATTTATTTTTAATTAATAATTACACCTGTAAATAAGGCATAATAGATTTTGGAGAAACTATGCTTAATACTTTGAAATTGTTTAAGAAAAAGGCCCCT
>VXAL01002062.1:80984-133923 GCA_013399475.1 Chauna torquata | reverse complement strand
TACCACGTAAACTCAATACAGCACAGATTTCAAAGCAACCTATGTGGAAACCAGAACTTTATTTACCCATCTGTCATGACATCTGGGGACTGTGACTTCCTTTTACAACACCTGATGCTGCTGTTTACACTAAGACAAGGCAAAATGACTTGAAATATTTTTGCCTGTCACAATGTATTGCAAGAAAAACCCAGAAAGTGTTTGTTTTTTTTTTTCTTCAGAAGATAATTAAGCTCTCTGTGTATTCTTGGAGAAGTGCCATTCACATATATTTGGAGAAATACAGTAGTCACCAAGGATAGAGCTTCACTGCAGATTCAGTTATACTACTTTAGTTATTAGAGACTTAAAATACAATGTCAGCGTAAGCTCATAGGAGGCCACAGATTTGATTCAACTTCTACCAGAGTTGAGGAAAATGTTGCAGCAGAGCTTGAAGAAGCCTCGGATCAGATTTTACTGCATGCATGCACCTTTCCTCTGTGTCTTGGTCTGACTGGGAGCTGGAGCAGAGTGATCACTGACACAAACCCCTGCTTCAGCACTGCGGCAAGGTCACCCTGTGGCTACAGGGGTGCATGTAGCACTTCTGTTTACCTTGTGCCAGGACACCCACCATCCCGGGGCCGTCTGGGAAGGGATCCATCCATCAACTGCCTGAAGTCAGCTATATCACACCGCCACCTCAAGGCACTGGGAAATACGTGGTGGGCTATCACTTGACTCTTTGGGTCAAGACTGTCTCCTATTTCCCCACCATGTGCTGCAGGGGAGGAAGAAATGCTCTCTGCTCCTCTGATCTGGGCTGGCTGGAATCAGCCCCCATGCCCCTGCCCACTCGCTGGCTGGTTAAAATACTGGCTCCTGATAGCTCACTTCTTTTGCAACACTGATGGCTTCCATGTCTGCCTTAAAATATGCCTAAACTGACCCCAAATAAATTTAAATTTGATGTCCTAACGTCCCACTGCCTCTGGATTCTGATATCATGAACTTGGAATAATGACAAAATGACGAATAGCTGCATGTTGTAATTCTGACTTTTATTGCAAATAAATTTTGAAACAATAGCATAGTACAATCCGTTTCTTTATATTGTCGGTTTTAGCTTGGCTTCTAAATGGTTCTCATGAATCTGCAACAAGACCAGCTTTGCACAGTGTTTTAAAGGGGTCACATATACTTTGAGCGGAAGTTGGGAAATGAATTATAAATGCATTTGTATATTTGGTTTAATGAGGTTTAAAAAAATCTGCTCAGGTTGCAGACCTTTTAAAATATATATTTGATTATTTTTCGCTAATAGAAAATATCCTTCCAAATTGGATTCCAGTTGTCTGTTGCATATAAAGAGAAAATGAACACATATTTAAGGCAAGTTGGAGGAAGACTAAGGGAGATGGAGAAGATTTCTGATGACTCGATATAGTTTTAGTTTAGCAAGAGAATTTAGTTGATGGTTACTGAAGATACATTTTAGTTATGGCTGGAGAAGTATGTGGCACTTAGAAATGCTGAAAATTGCTATTTTTACATGGGCATTATGCAATTACTGTCCTAAAATGCATCTTTCACTTTTACTGCATTGTTTACTAGGCTGGTTGTAAATTCTAAAATGTTTTTTCATGCCAACTTACAAACTTAATTTGTAAGTCACTTTACTAGTGGTGCAGATGGAGCTTCAGCCTCATTTGGAAGGTCTCCCCTACTGCCTTTTGGGGCTGGAGGGCCTCAGTGTGCACTGAAGTGCCTCCAGCTGGGTACTGAAGTGTCTGAAATCCAGTTTTCTTGTCCCAGGAGAGGGAACGACACTGCGGGGGTGCGGGGTCCCTGTCATGGTGAGGTGGGCACCTCACAAAAGGCAGGTGGAGGAGAAGGCACCCACAGCTGGCCAAGAGCATTCAGGTTTATCTGCACTGGTGCTGCAGTCAGTGGGCATTTAATTGCACCGTTAGGTTTATAACATAGTGTACGTCACCTTATGAAGGAAACTGCCCAACTAAGCAAAACTCCCACCATTCTGATAAAAACGGGTATCAGCTCCCCACCCAGCTCAAGGAGATGCAAACCTTCAACTCTGCTCTCTCAAGAGTGTGCCCTACATGCAGCAAAGAAATAAAGACATCCTGGACTGATGCCCTCTCCCTCCCAGCCCCGAACTAGGCTGGAAAGACAAAAAACCCATGAGCCATGTCGAGCCTGCAGCTGGTTCCAAGGGCAAACGGAACCATAGCCAGGCTGGCAAGGAGAGCACCAAGTCTGCCGTAAGTGATTGCTTCACCAGTCCCAAAGCAGAAATGATAAGCATTTCTGTCAGTGTGCATGCTGGATGTGCAGTTTCCTACATATAGCTATATATACACATTTGTATGGATACAAAATTTTTTTCATACTGACTTCCTGTCAAGAGAAAAGGTACTGAATATTTTGCCAGGATTTTTCTAATCTCTAATAAAGTATTTATTCCTGACGGAACTACTATATTCTAACTGAACTGCAACGTTTGAAGACTGCAGTGCTTTAGGCATCACGCAAACGCAAGGATTATGAAGCTGGGCAAGAGCTGGCTGCACGCAAGGAATGATACTATTCTTTTTCTTATTTTGACTAAGATTTCTCCTCAGCAAGTTTTTTTTTTTCCCCAAAAGCTTCTAATTTACAATATTTTCAAGTCTAATTACTTCAGATTGTGACTTGTCATATCAAGCATTTATTTACATATAAACCAGACAGTAATGCATCTACTTAAGAGCAAGAACCTGTCACTGTTCCTTCAAAGCCAAAAAGCAACATAGATTTCTTCCTGAAATCTGGCATGGGTCACAGCTCAAAAGCTGTCATGTTCAGACCACATTTTCACATAATTTTGATCATAATATGGGACTTACACAAATCAAACTATTTTGAAACGGGGCAAAACCCTTTTAGCAAACCACTGAGACAGTTGGGTACCCTATGATTGATGAAACCAAAGCAGAAATTCAACTGCCTTCACAAACAGAAACAAATCAAGCACGTTTGGGAACGTGAGGTGCCTGGAAACCTAGGGCACAGCAGGCAATTCACAGGCCAGCAAATAGCTCACCAGGAGGAAATCTCCACACTTTCCTCCGTCCCAGAGGTGGCTGGGAAGCATTAGAAAGCACTAAGGGTCAGACTGCTCACAGCTGATCCTGGCAAGCATCTATTCATATAAATAGTGCAGTGACTTCAGTAGAATTACTGGTGTGAGCAACGGCTCGTGTGAGAATAAGGTTACACTGTCTGGCCCTGAAACAAGCCTAATGATATTCTGCACCTTTCCAGCATCTTTTATCTCAAGTTCTCAGACTCAGGCACTTACAGCACTCCCATTATTATCAGCCACTCGACACCTGGGAATAAAACCACAGCTGATCCTCTGCTCTGCATTTGTTGTGAACAGCCTGTTACTAAATTGTGAGAGTGCAAGTCTGGATGGAAGTTGCAGACACTAGGCATCTGGAAATGAAATGGGCCATTTTGCAGCAAACGCTTATAAACCGGGAAACTGAGTCACAGGAGTGTGAACTATTTTCTAGGGCCAAACAATGAGTCAAAGAAAGGATCAGGAAAAGTTTGCAGAGTTGTGAGTATATATTCCTAGAAATAGTAATGGACAATATTCCATTGTGATACCAATGGCCACTATCACAGAGGCTGAAGCTGGTATTTTAGTTTGCAGGCTTGAATTTAAGTAAGTTGGTTTTGTTGGTCCCACAGACATGTATATGGTTTAGCAGAGCCAGGCCTCTGCATCTTGTCACTTCATTTTTGCAAAGCAAGGCTCCCTTTTTGGGATAGTTTTTGGGACTACTGCATAGTCACAGCTCCTGGGTAGCCTGGTACTAAGTGGTGGGGTCACAATCGTGGATAAAATGAATTTGTTGACTCTCCATCTCCACCAGCAGGATGAGAAACATTTTGCTGAAAAATATCACAGGTTTCAACAAGAATACACTTTTATTCTGTGAGATAAGGGAAAGCCAGAGTGGGGAAATCCCTCAACAGACGGACACGTGTGCACACCACTCTTTTGGAGGGACGACACAGTCATCACAAGCACTTTTAGGCTGTCAGGTTGGAGCGTCTAATGTGTTGTGCCACAACTGGGTTGGCGTTGTCATTATTCTTTCATGCGGCATCCTCCTTCTTCCCTGCACACTCATGTCAGCTGTGTGCCTGTTCAGGGGTGCTGCAAAAGCCACTCATTTGTATGGGACCAACAGCACTGGGGTCAGGGGAGGGTGGCCAGAGCACCGAGGTTGAACCCAGTGCAGGAGCAAAGCCCTCGCTTGGAGGGCGCAACAATGAGACATGACACAGAGACCGCCCGCCACGCACTCCCGCTCTGTAGGAGTCTGTTTATAATGTCAGACTTGGGCCAGGTTTGGGAAAGGCTGGAAGTAGCTCAGCAAACATGCAGCTGTGTGTGTGTGTGCGCGCTGTGGAACAGAACAGGCTGAAAAAAAACATGCTAAGAATGAGGGCAATTACATTTAAAAATGGGTTTGGGATGGTATTTGAATCTCTAATCCACCTAAATCAAAATCTGGTATTTGTATATAATAATAATAATAATAAAAGTCCATTTATAAAGTCTTTTTCTGACTCTTTCTGACTCTGAAAGCTCTTTCTGAAGATGATTAAACACTATGAGGAATTCACAGCATTCCCTTGTTTGGTGCGAAATCAAGCAGCAGTTGGGGGAGTTTCAGCTTTGACATCACTTTGATATTTTTATGGTTCCTTCAAATCCTAACCCAGAAGATGTTGGAGGGCTGACACACTTGCAAGGATCAGCACCACATACAGATCTTACCCAGGTCCTTGTGAGGAGGCACTGCAGACTTCTCCACAGTGCTGCTGTTCCCAATTTTAAATACACATCTGCACCACACACTCTTCTTCAGCAAGTATTTTTCAAATTCCTGCTGGAGTGCTGTCAACTGATTAAAAATGTCATGTAGTTGTTTCAAAATTGTATGATGTTGCCAGAGGAATGACTGCATGAAAAGGCAGTAAATTCCCTCATATAAACGTAAAAAATATCGAGAATTACTTGATAATTTCAGGTACTCCCTGAAATTTGAGAGATTGTGCCCTTCATATAGAGACAGCCAGCAAGGTCAGACTGCTCATGTATCTGCATGATGGGAACAGGTCATAGAGGGATCCTTCTAAGGACTCACTGAATCACAGAATGGTTGAGGTTGGAAGGGACCTCCAGAGATCATCTACTCCAACCCCCCTGCTCAAGCAGGGTCACCTAGAACATGCCTCCTCCTCACACATCTCCTCCTCCTGTCACCCTCAAACATCCAAGCAAATACTGCCCCTGCACCAGGGGAATCCAAAGACAGAAACACTGGATAACCTCTGACGTTACCTACCGGTGTGATAGAGATGCTGTGCAGACAGGAGGAAAGGAAACTAGACAGAGACAAGGTACAAGACATAAATGCCAAGGAAATTACGGAAAGAATAAACCCAACTGAGCAAAGGGTTGTGAGAAAAAAAAACAAAATGGCATGGAAACTTTTGGAGAAAGGCAAAGAGAGGAAGACTTACAGTGCTGAAGGAAAGACAAGAGACTGGACTGGTGAAGGACAGTACAATCTGAAGAAAGAGTAGGAAGGGAGCACCAAGAGACAGGATAAGATGAGAAATAAGAGGAGAAAGGGGGAAGACTACAGTGACAAATCCCTGCTGCTCAGAGTACACTTCTGTGACTCCTCAGTGAATGCAACTGCTTTCTCAGCACGTGCTAGACTTAATTTGCCACGAATGATAGATTGCAAAAGAACTTTAGATTTCGGTATGTACTGTGAAATGTTCCCTGCTCAGCCGTTCCTGTAGAGTGGGGAAAATGGCAGGAAATCATTGTAAACAACAGTAAGTGTTATTTTGAGGGAGGAGACATAATGGCTTGTTTAGTTTGACATCCAAAACAGATATAACTGCGACAAAAGCATTTGAATGCTAATCTGTCATTTACAGTGGGTAAACAAAAACTAACACGCATAAAATCTGTGGTACTTGTGAGCGAGTGCTCTAGAAGCCTGAAATACTGCTTAATTTAGAGAAGATACACATCTCTTTGCAGGAAGAAGTTATACCTGAAATATATGAATGCCGAGAACAAAATTTAGGTACTCAAACCTCCACTTCCTGATGGCAAATTTGGATCATACAGTTAGGAACACAGAAGGGAGCTATTTTTCATTTGCAGTGTATTTCTCAGAAATGAAAATATGCAGGCAAATATTTTCCTGGAGCAGTTTACACCTGTTAAGAGAAAGGCAGTGCCTCAGTCCTATCAAAATGTACCCCTTATGTGAACAAATTCAGTAGATTGCATACAGATCCTAAATTCACCACACTTTCCTCTTTTGTACATCCTCATGTCCACAAAGCAATGTTAACTCTAATCGAGAGCCAAGGAAGTAAAACGCAACTCTGGATGAGGCTGGATGAAATGTGTTGCCTCGGTCAAAGGCCAGCCTGTTTCCTAAGACACTTCCCTGAGCAACTTAGAAAAGCTTGGAGA
Organism: Chauna torquata; assembly: GCA_013399475.1. NCBI lineage: Eukaryota > Metazoa > Chordata > Aves > Anseriformes > Anhimidae > Chauna > Chauna torquata. The sequence continues at coordinate 127,355 of VXAL01002062.1, read as the reverse complement.
ACATTTCTGAAATCACAGTGCCTGTCACCAGCCTACACAACCAGAGGTCACTAGGAGTGATGCTAATGTCAAATGGCTCACCAGTCTGCAGCATGATGGAAAGAAAATGTAGGTTTCTTTCCACGCTGGTATGAGTCTCCTGATATGAGCAACTCTAGCGTCAGCCTCCAGCCACACCACAGAGCTGCTGGTCTAGGTCCTCAGATATCATCTTTCTAAAAATGAATGGACCTGAGACTTATGTTAGTATTGCAGTTTTTGTCTTTGTAGCAAGGAGATCTCTATGAATTTATGGTTTCCTTAAAGCTTATAAAAAGAAGAGAACAGAGAGGCAAGAGTACTTTATTGCAACATATCAAAAAATTCAGCAACCTTGAAGTCCTTACTCAGAGAAGATTTCCATTAACTTCTGTCGGGGCTGCCATGACCACAGCTTTTAACTAAGGTGCATATGGATACACAAGCGATGAGGAGAAAACCAGACTGTTGTGTGCAAATGGAGCTTGAGAAGGAAACATGCAATTTAAGATTCATCTAGTAGTTTAAAATTTACTTGAAAGCTGTATTAGTCTAGCTAACTTTTTTGCTTTCCTCCTATAAATTTTAATTATTCTGTTCTGCCTAAGTTTGTGAGTAGCTTCACTGTACCTTTGTTTGCGTCTTTTTTAATAAATTCTTCCTTCTATTATGCCTGTTTGTAGAAGTATTCAATACAAACATATGATGAAGAAAATCCCTACAATAAAAAAGATATGGCCGTGTAGCTAATCTCCAGCAAACAAACAAAATGACAGGAACGGAAAGAAACTCAGTTGTCTACTCCTCCTTGTAACATGGTGTGGTTTATCTGCTTATTATCTACTCATGTGGCTTCTATCACCCAACTCTGAGCTCCTCATAAACGCTGAGTAACTTTTACAGAAAACATGCTTTTATAGAATAGGAAAATATTTTAACTTCCACTTGATACGTGGCTGTCAAAATACATAAAAATAAACCCTAGTGCTGTTCATGGAACAGTTCGTAACCATCTGTCTGGATCTGACCTTGACATGGATAGACAATCTGTGGCAGAACTGGTTTTAGTGCTGGGTCTTCACTTCATAACACTCCTTCATCTTTCCATTATATACACTCTTCTGTATCACAGGAAAAAGCTATGCATTTTCTTTGCATGAAGAACTGCACCTGCTGGTGATCTTAACATGTCCTGTTTTATAAATAAGCACGTCCTGTTTTACAAATACATAATATAAAACCTCATAGTATAAATGTGAAACTTCTCTTGAGCTGGCAACTTTCTGAAGCCCCTTAGGTGGATGGTCATTTGCCCTATGCCACAGGGAGATGCTGGTTTTTGGGAGGTCTCTTTCTGAACATCCCTCATCCAATGTGAAGGAAGGCTACTCCTTTCTTACACAGAGCATGCTTCAAAATGCACGTTAGGCAAACTCAGAACCAAGTCATCCTCCATTTCTCTTGAGATACTTATCTGCAGGAGAAAATGTAATCATCACCATCAAAATTTGATGTTCTTTGTGATATTCTATTTGTGTTTATGTTCTCCATTTGAAAGCATTGATAGGATAAAGATCTGCAGAAAGTTGCCAGCTTGATTTCAAGTACCCAGTTTAAAGGTATTCTGGAATGGTCTTAAAACTACTCTGTAGGATAAAGAAGCAAATCCATTATTCAATCTTACTTTTTGAAAGACTGTGAAATCACTACATTGCTTCAAAATGTTTAATCATACCTGTGCGGGCTTTGACATTGCTCTTTTAACTGACATAATCTCATAGTGTGTCTAAGCCTCTCCACATAGATCTTACAAGCTTTACTTGGTTGTCAGTATCCTTCCTGGGGTTTCATGACCTAGGTACAGTGAATACTTCAGGACATCCAGCACATGGCATCAGACATCCTGATGACACCAAACCCTGCACACTGCTGTTTAATGACCTCTTGTATTATTTTTGGCTGTTGACTTTCTAAACCCATCAAAGCAGATTACAGCCACTTATACTGTGCGTGTCTTCTGAGTCCTCTGCTCTGCTTAATTCAGCAAGGAAATCACCTTATCTGTTAGATAGTCACTGTACCCCAAAATCTCTCTAAAATACATCATAATACTTCAGTTGGTCTAAGAAAGGATCCACTTTCAAAGATAATTACACAAGCTGTTTCAAACATCTTTTTGTTCTTATTTACATAACAGGTCACATTTTACTTCCTTCTCATTCTATTCTGTGACCAATTCGCCAATGTCAATGCAGTCAGATATGAATGCAGACAGTAGAATGCCACTTTCAGTTATATAGTTCAAGGCCACACATTTGTAAAGCTACCCCAAAGCAATATGACATATTAATGTACAGAAAATAAGCCCAGGCAATATAGATACACACACTTCTCAGAGAGGCATAATTCTTTATGGTTTTGCATGCTTATATGTGGGATAAAATCTGCTATGATTAATACAGTTGTGTTTGTCTTGCTTTAGGCAGCCACTCCTTTTTCATTGAAAAGGTTATTACAGCAGATTTGCTGAGAGCTGTTGTGCCCCCATCCTCTGTTGTTGCCTCTTCTCAGGTGAAGAAAAAATAATAGGAATAAATATATACATGAATGTGGTAGCAGAGTCAATGCTCTACCATTGCCCAAGTACTATTTCAGCATACATGACCAGTGCTGAACAGGACAGGCAGAAAAATAGAATAAATAATTTTTTTCAACCCTTTTGCTTGGACATATCTTTGCTCTGGATGTATACAGTCTGTAACCACCAACCAAACCTTGAGAAAAGATGCTGAGTTAAAGAAAATGAAAACTTCTTTAAGTTGATGTTCTGCATTAGCGAAGAGGTTAATGTGAGTAATATATTTAGTTGTTTTGTTTTCTCCTCAAAGACAGATGACATGCTGTATTTATGCAGGAAAATCTACTGCCACCTGACTAAAATTAGATAGTCCACATTTATGCTTTATGTCTTTATCCTGGGAACGGTGTGGGAGTTTAAACCTATAATCTCTGCATATACAGAGAAAGGATGAGGACTATTCTGAATAAATACAACAGCCTCAGAAATTCAGGTCTTCACATTTGACTCATTTTTTAATGAACTCAAAACATAGGTGCTGGAAAGCAAAAGTCTAGGGGGAGAGGAAGGACAAGTAACTAAGTGTACCATACGGGTATTTAATGTATCTGCCAACCTGCTGTTTAACCACTCTGGAGTCTTGTAATACTATTAGCTGAAACAGACGCGTGAACACAGTTATCAGACGTCACTGATGTGCTAAGAGACACTCTGTGCTGGTAAGCCCCAGCACTACGGTTTTCATTGCACACCACTGCTCTGAGTGACAGCTGATTTAGCTCCTTCTAGTCTTACTTTCAGATGGCTAGCTATTTAATAGATAACAAAACACTGCTAGGTGTTTTGATAGATCTTGATAAGATTTTCTGATTTTCCTGAACTTCTGAATGCTTCACTGTGTTCCTTCAATTTTCTTTAAAGCAAACTCAGAGCCCAGAGCCTTTGCAGTCTACTGCTGGCAAAGTTAATGGGGGTAGACAACAGCAGCTCTCAGTAAATAACACCAATTCTCAGTAAATGGTTTGTGTGGACCTGTCAGACAGTGACAATTTTAATTTCTAGCCCTGAGACCCATATTTCCATGGCAGCTTTGCATGTTGCAGCATACTGCATGCTGTCTCTGCTTCCTGTGATAGACAGTAAACTTAGAGAGGCAGGAAGTAAGTACCTAATCCAAACCCGTATCAATGTCATTTTGTTTGGAACTCACCTCACTGCACCCAGCTGCCTTGTGTCTTTCCAGAACCGAGCTGTTACCATGAGTTCATGTCATAAAAATGGGTGCAAGGCAGTATTAAAATGTACTGAAAAGTATCTGCATTTCCTTTGATGCCTATTGGTCATTAACCTGAAAAATTAAAGTACTTCCTCACTTACCTGACATGTCTGTCTGTCTGTCTGTCTGGAAACCTGATATTCTATGTTCCAGGTCTATCATAGGCATGCAGGTTTTGATCACGACAAATCCATGATGACAATATCCCTTGAACAGCCATAAGAGTAACTAATGAGCCTATTGAAAGCTACTTGCTCTTTTGATTTGCTCCAACCTCTGTGCTAAACTCATAAGAGAGTATTTAATGGATGTAAGAAAGTTTTCAGAAATTCCTGACAGGCTGGATCACATCTTACAAAAGGAAAAGCAACTGTTATGCCAGAGAGTATATAAACAGAAACCATTCATCTAAAAGCCAGAATACAGTATGGCCAATTTTGGATTAGGAAAGCTCTAGTTTCTCCTTAGTCTGTGTTATTTCTCCATTATCTTTCAGTCAATACAAACCTACTGCAGAGCAGGTACAGATGTTCCTCTGTTTCTCCATCAAATTATTAACTAAATAGGCAAGACAACAACTGTTCATCTTCTCTGTACATACCTATAATCTTGTGTGTGCATGTTTGTGCACTGGTGAGTATATGTGTGTATGTTCATGACAATGGCTTTTCAGTAAAATTAACAAGGCAAGCCCTGCAGGGCTAATTAGTTTTTACTGCACAAAACCTTGGCAAAAAGTTCTAATTTCCTCCCATTTAACAGCTTGGGCTTGAATTTGCTCCATTTCTGTACAAGTCAAAATCTAGCTTAATTGTTATCAGCCATAATAGGAATGTCAGTCCACAATGAAGAGTGTTCTTCTGATTCAGACCCATCTTTGACTGTGGGCTTGGTGCAAGACTAAAACAAAGGGCTTGAGTTCAGTGTCCTTTATTTAGTCTGAACAGCTGTGATTAAGACAACTTGTAATATGGAGTGATTTCTAAGTTTTATCTAGAAGTAGAAAAAGAGAGAATTTCTGGACTGCTTCTGATGTTAAAGCAATTTCCATTCTTTCCTTACGTTAGATGTCCTTTAATCTTTGCCCATTGTTTTGCTGTTTCCCTAAAAATATTTTTTTCTCAGGTTAGGTCTCAACACGAGAAGCAGACCAGGGCTTTCTAGTTTTAGTAGAACTGTTTCTTCCATATGCCTTATGCTGCTAGTTCAATATATGGCATGTTTTAAGTGCTGAGAATACATCTGATTTGAACTATCCCGTAGCTAATAAAATAAAGTTACTGCAATGTGATTCACTTGTGAAAAATATAGAACACTGTCTGTTCCTATGTTGCTCAACAGAAACAGTAATAGAAAAGTTTATGTAGACTAGCAAATTATTCTCACAGCAGAAGACATATTTAGAGACTCTGAATTAAAAATGAGCACATATGCTTTTATTCCTGGAAGCGTGACATCCACAGTATTGGCAGTTTGGGACCCAGTGTAACAGATTCTTAAGCAGTTTCCACCCTTCTGGAGTACCAGATTAATTCTCCACAGATGAATATGATGTAAATATGAAACACTTGGCTCGAGCTCGAAGCAGTCAAAGTGATTTGCTGACTATCCCACCAGCATTTCAACAGGCTCTGAGCTACCTTATTATTCCTGTCAGCAAACTCTCAGACGGCCGATGCCAAAAGCTTCTGCTCCTTTCCCAGTGCTGTGGCAACTGCTAGCGAGATACTCAGACAAAACAAAACTGACCAGAAAAAATAAACAAACAAACAAACAAAAAAACAAACATAGCTGTTTAATTTCAGATTAAACACTGGCTGTACTCTTGGAGTATTTAAAGAGCTGCATCAACTGTGACAAGTAGCTTTGAGAACGGTCATAATCAGAAATAACACTGTGTGGGTGTGATGCTTGCATGACGTATGTGTGATGTAACTTTTGACTCATAACTGATGCAAAGAAAATAGTATTTTCTTCACTTCCATTGCCATGCTTTAATCTGTATCAATATCCTACTAGCTATTTCTGGGTAGGACAGATTCATTTCTTAACAGCATATCCCACAACATAAAGCTTGGATATTATACTCCTGATGGAAATCATGAACTGGAAAAATGACCACAGTGCAGTGTCACCATTCTTACAGAGGATCCAGACCATTCATATGAGGATGCATCAGGGTGGTTTTTTTCCTTATGTATAACATTTACATTATCACATTGTCACAATGTCTTTGAATCCATTCTAATTTTCCCAAAAGTGTAATAAAACTTTTTGATGTATTCTGCATTTCTGTACCTGCGACTGTATGGAAGGCCATTTAACATCAGTATTCTCCTATTTAGAATAATTCAGCATGTTTTGACTTAGTTGTTTGAAATTTGAAACATTCTTATCTTAAAGGCTGATGAATTACAAAATCTCTCTCTTCTATATGAAACTATCAGCCAAACTGAGACTGACCTGAGTGAGATTTCGAGGACTTAGAAAAAAGGTGGTTCACTGTCTGCTCATTTTACAGGTGGATCATGAGACCAAAGAAGTGCTGTATCTCACCTCTATCTCACCAAACCAATCACTGTACTCAGATAATGAATTTTAAGAGAGGAATTGCAGTTAGGTACATGCTAAAGTTCAGACCAAATAATATATACAAAAAATACACACAAAAATCCACACGGAACACAATATGATGAAAAGAACAAGATATTCCCTATTCCTTCTGTAGACAATGTCATAAAGAATTTTTATGTTAACTCTTATGGTTTCAAAGACCAACTATGACAGTTTCTAAGAAGTGATATGTTGTTTGTCATGTCACCAAACTTAACTGTTCTGTTGGTATACTGCAGTGCTCTTAGGAAGGAGCATGCCTTTGTGCAACTAGCTGCAAACAAGTTCTTCAGAAGCTAAAGACAGTTTAAAATGAAAAACAAAACAAAACAAAAAACAACAACCAATGCATAAGTATTACTTTTGCTGTCTACCAATATCTGGCTAAGTTTCTTTGGAATGCATTTGTTTACTGCTGTGCACTTAAGCAAGGCATCGTAGCCCATTAGATGATAGATATCCACTGACAGAAATCTAACTCATTTCAGCACAAATCGAAGATGCTTTTTCCGAAGGATCCTCAAAGCTTTGTGCCAAATCCAGCTCTTTCCTATCAGTATTTTGGAAAAGCTGCAGCTTTCATCTAAACAGAAGAGGATGGGAGAAGCTATGCAGACAACTGACCCTGTTGCCTCACAGGATGAGAAAATTCAGTGGCCTCCTGAACACAATTAATGTGCAGCAGGATACCAAAACCTGCTTTGTCCTCCCTTTCTCTGACCTCTGTTAAAGCCAGACCTGCTGCTGTTAAGCTTTTGGGAGCTGCATTTGGTGATGCAGCACTGGAAGACTACTTGACAAATCCTTAAATCCCTACCAATGCCACGCAAATGCTCTGCACTATGTCCATACTGCTGAACCAAGATACCTACCTGAGCCTTGAGTTCCTTCTGCAGTCAGTGGAGAAGACCATGTTACCCAAGGCTGTGCTCCTACTTCCCTGGCTATGGGATGGACCTGGAGACAACCAGACTCCTGACTCAGGCATCTCGGCTTGGCTGCTGAAGATGAGATGAATCCTTAGCTCTCCTCCCGCAGTTCCCGTTGCAGGGCTGGGACTGGAGAGCCAGTTCAGCTCCCAGCAACAGGACTCCTGCTGACATAAAGGAGGGCTGAGTTCTGTCTGCTGCAGATTTTTTCATCAGCAATGTTGCAAAATAATGCAGCTAAGCCAATGTACTCAAAAATAAATGGAACATTTCAAAATTAAAGCTGAGAATAAGATTCAGATACCCAAGTAAAATTCAATTAACGTAAAACACTTTGGGGTCAGTTTAAATGGTTCACCTTTACCTCTTCCACTCTACAATTTTTTACAAGTCTAAAAACAAACCTTGAAAGAAACACTCCTTCCACAGGCTGTTATTTCAGCAGCAACAGAAGAAGCTGCAGTAACAGTTCAGTCCAGAAAAACTTCCAGCTACTGAGCACTTAAGGAAAAATATTACAAAACAGGACACTCTGGGATTTATGTCAAAAACATTTCTTAAGGAACTGCTTAGGTTTTCTTTTCCTCTCCATAAGATAAGTGCTGGAAACTGCTGACAAGGATTGTAGCTGAATATATACATATTTATACACACAAGCACAAACTTTTATACACATATGTATAAAAATATAGCGCTCCAAATCTTTCCAAAAAGAACAGAGATACTGTAACTATAATTAAAGAAGTTTACAGGGTGTTACTAAGACATGGTTTTCTAGAATATTTTCCTAGCTGTGGAATGTAGGATAAAGCCCTTCCAACATAGAAAAGAGAGGTCACAGCAAAGACACAAATGGAAATCAATTCTAAAATACAAAAAACACTAACTCTGTGACCTGAGCACTCAAGATTCAGTTAGAAGTACACACAAAATATCTCATCTAAAGGCCCTGCTGTCACTGGTGCTCAGACCTCTCTAGGGCAGTCCAATGCTGTAAAAGTCAATACGAATGTAGGGCGGTGTGATGCATACACACGTCCTAAGCCCGTGCTTTCTGGGTAGATGCGTTCAGAGCCGCACCCGATGGGAACACGCGGCTCGTATCGGTGCAGGGCTGGGGCTTCTGCCCGCGAGATGCTGCTGAGATTGTTGGTCAGGTCACGCACCCCAGCAGCACCGCTGCAGAGCAGAGGCTGCGCTGCCACCTGGCTCCTGGGCTCCTTGTAGGGAACCCTTCAGGCCTTCTACAGCTCTTTTGTCAACCAAAATTACATATAAGACCTTGTGGCTTTGTGCAATGTCTCCAGGCATTGTGCCATTACAAAATACTAGTGAATGGGATTACTCCCTATCACATGACCTGCTAACACTTCAAATGTTCTTTTGATTCCCCTTTTATTTGCACAAGTTGTTAGCCTAAGGAGCCAGACACCATGTCATTTTCCCTCACATGGATCACCTTATTTCCTATTGTGAGAGAAACCAAACCACTGCATATTATGTCAAGTGACATTTCTTAAATGCCATGAGAAAAAGCCTGTTCTTTTCTGTTTTAGATTGATACCTCAGTTTCTGCTGCATTTCATTGCACTGAAATACTTAAGTCTACTGGGTAATAAATATTTCCTACCAACCCTTCTAAAAATCTCTACACGGAGACTAAAATTTGTTCCGAAGACATTTGATTCTGAGGGACAAACAATTGAGAGATTATTTTTCTGCAGCAGATTTCCCAATCACATACTGCCTGTGCTTCACTACCTGAGTATATAATGAAGTCCTACAACAACTGCCGTGTTTCAGTAGCTCTGTACTGCTGGAATGGAATTTTTTTATGAAATCAGTGTCAAGGAAGAAAACTTTAAATGCAAGAGTCAAGATACAAAAAATAGAAGCTCCGTTCATGGTATTTCAAGCTTTGCCATATTTGTACTTAAGAAAATTTAATCTATTCAAAACCCAATATAAAAAATATAGATTTCATTGATGAAAGTTTTGAAAAGTGTGGGCTTTGCCTCTTGGGCACAGGGAGTGAGGGGGGAAATCACTGGACTGTAATATTTTCTCTAGTCTTGAACTCATTCTCTATGGCTGTCATCTTTTATCCAGTCACACATCTGTCTGAGGAACTGCAGGGATGCAAGCGAAGGGGTAATTGGCTTCCATATGAATCTTGGTTTTTAGCTAACCCCTAATGAAATCAGCATCCTTAGGACAGAAGGAGCACTGCTGCACGGTATGAGCAGGAGGACTTCCACATCAGCCCTTCCTGAAAGCAGATCTGATGTAAGACACTCCCCAACATGTGCCTGCTCAATATTTGCTTTCCACAAGGACAGTTATGATTAATGAGGGCTCATTTCTTTGCTATTCGTCAATGATTCACACTAGCATCAAAAGAAAAACATTCTCCTCTATTTCTTTGCAAATATTTTATAACCCTGAGAAAGCCTAGTAGCTAAATGCTTTCAAGGCACAAAAGAACTGAAAACCCAACAGACTCAAAAGATCAAAACCTGGCTTTAGCAAAGAAAAACAGTGGTATCTTGTGTAGATCCAATGATGTAGCAAAGACGCTAACCAGTTGTCAGGGAGGAAAGCAGCATTGTCTTCCGCATTGTTAGAAACGGGCCCCAGCTGTGCTTTATCACCGGCCTCCCAACAAGCCCAGCGCCTGTGATCTGGGGGGCGGCACATTTTTCTTGGCATTTCCCTTGGGTGTCTTCTTATAACTATGTTTCTGCTAATTAACTTCATCTCTGAGCTGTGCAGAGTAACTGCTTTCCCTTCAGAATGGGGATTGACAAAAAGCCCCTACAGTTGCACTTTGATCAGCTGTTTGGGTATGAACAGCACAAGGACATGGATTCAATAAATAAACTTGAGCAGCTGAAATAGCAAAATTAACAACAAACAAACAAACAAACAAATAAACACAAAACTCAGCTCAGAGGCCATTTGACTTTGAAATATCTCAAACGTGCTCAGCAATGCCCTCTCAGTCAGAAAATTCCAGCAGACCAAGGCGGCAGGACATGAAAAGGTAGATGAGCATTCCCATAAGAACATGCAGCAGAATGACCATGCTGGGTCAGAGGAAAGGCTCGCCCAGCTTTTTATCACATGTCTGAAAGTGCCCAGTGACAGGGGAAGTATATTAAAGGGAAGAGCTTAGGAGAGGGACGGAGCCAGGCTCTGTTCACTGGTGCCCAGTGCCAGGACAAGAGGCAATGGGCACAAACTGGCACACAGGAGGCTCCTCCTGAACGTCAGGCAGCATGTCTGTACTGTGCGGGTGACAAAGCATTGGCATGGGTTGCCCAGAGAGGTTGTGGAGTCTTCCCCCTTGGAGATCTTCAAAAGCCGCCTGGGCATGGACCTGGGCAACCTGCTCTGGGCGGCTCTGCTTGAGCAGGAGGATTGGATCAGATGACCTCCAGAGGTCTCAGCCAACCTCAACCATTCTGTGGTTCCGTGATTCGGTGAGATTTTCCCCAATATGTGCTCCCAACCTCAGAAACCTGGGACTGTGGACTTCCACAGCTGGAGGTTAAACCCGTCTCGCTGCATATAACAGCATTCAAGGGATCCATCCTTTTGTTTATGTTCTCCTCAATTTTCCTTCCTTGGACATGAGTTTCACTTTCTGAAGGCTTATTTATTTGCAATAAAAAACTCTGATTAGCTGTTTTACCATTTCTGCTGGTAGGATTATTTTTTTTGTAAGTGCTAATATAATTGAACTCTTTTTTTTCCTACCATATATGCTCCTTTAAAGTTGATTCCAGCAAATTTCCTCAGCTTTGTGGAATCTTCCATTTTGTATTAATTATTTCCATAGTGGTTACTTTTTATTTTTGATCTTAAAATGATGGCAGATTTCCAAACAGTATGCTCATTACTTATAGTTTTTCAGCAGTTATGTTTTGAAACATGCATTTATGGGGTCTAAATATCTGTTCTTCATGTCACACCTTATCGCATGTTTTTTTGCCTTTGCAGCCTCCTTTGTTTCCTTCAGTTTTCACAATCCCTGTCCTCAGCCATATGAAGCAGTGCGTCATACAGCTGTAAGTTTTCATTCTTTCTGTTTGTATCTGGGATTCTGGGTTTGTCCTCACATAGCAAGCTCTTCACTCCTGATGTATAGGAGCTTTCCTCCAGTGGTGGGATTTCATCTGCCATTCATATATACTTTGTAGTCTGGGATTACAGGTTGATGAGTTTCCTTCAATTAAGTCTCTGAAACTAATTCAGCTAACATCCTTGAATAAAATTAGGCATTTCACTTTACATGCTTTATATTTTTAGAGTTAATAAATTTGCACAGCACCTTAACTATACATAGGTCTGACTGTTTTTACATATCTGGCTTAATAACAACTTTGCCAACACTGTTTTTTGCAATTTCCTTAAATTTAATTGACCTTTGTCCTATTTTGAATTAAGGAAAGAGCTTTTTTTTTTTTTTTTTTACTTTCTGTCTATTGGATGGTCACCCATTAGCTTAGGAATTTTTACCTGGCATTCCACTTCAAAATTTCAAATTTCGAAAAAACTTGAAACAAAAATTTAAACCTCACAAGCTTACTGCTTGGCAAATCTGTTTTTGTTATTTTACAGCCCCACATCTTGACCTGACATTACACAGGACTCGCTTTCTGTGTGTAGTGAAGCTACATCAGCCTCTATAGTGAATATTAAATTGCATCAACATTTTCTCAACTCACAGCTGTCTGTTGGTTAGTAAGAACATTCACAACAATGCAAAAAATGCATCTTGGATCTTCTCTAAACCCTGGAAGCTTCCTCTCTTACAGCAGGTTATATTTTCACTTGCAAAACCAGTAGGCAAAGGGACCATCCTGTACAGCTCATGTTTTATTATCACTATCTGTCTCTCTGAGAAAGGAAAAGCTGGTAGCTCTGGGCCTTTCTGATGGGTAGTTGTGACAATAACTATACCTTAATTTTCCACTTGGAACCACAGGTGAGAGGAAGCATTGCTGGAAACATCTGGTGAGCAAGGGAAGCAAGAAGATATAATATACTGATATAATCTCACTACTTTCTCTCCCGCCTCACAATGAGAGTGCCGCAGCTTCAGCTTTGCTATACAAGTATGTCTTTACACTTATAAACAGGTAGTGTCGGACAGTCACACCTTAATACTGTGGCTACTTTATGGGTCCGTTACCGTTACGTGATGGTACAATAGCTAGAAAGCAACGGGGAGACCTTCACGCTGGAAATTCTTACTTCACTGTCAAGTCTCACACTTAAACTACACAGTTTGTGACATCCTGGAGAGACATTATGACGGGTTCTGACTCCCCTTCAGGAAAGGAGCATCCAAGCTCCCCATGCACTATCCACAACCCAGGCTAGGCCCCATTAACATCACTGCCTCTGCATGGAGGCAGCTCAAATTGTCGTGAATGGAGGTCAGACCAGACTAACACCAGACACTCCTAAAGGCTGGTGTCCTTCTGCAAAGAAGGAGGGAGGAGCTCACGAGGGGAGCGGAGGGGCAGGTCTGATCTCTTCTCTCTGGTGAGAGTGACAGGACCCGAGGGAACGGCATAGAGCTGTGTCAGGGGAAGGTCAGGCTGGATGTTAGGGAAAGGTTCTTCACCAAGAGGGTGGTCGGGCACTGGAGCAGGCTCCCCAGGGCAGTGGTCACAGCACCGAGCCTGCCGGAGTTCAAGAAGCGTTTGGACAACGCTCTCAGACATATGGTCTGGTTTTTGTGTGGTTGGTCCTGTGTGGAGCCAGGAGCTGGATTCAATGATCCTTGTGGGTCCCTTCCAACTCAGGATATTCTATGATATTCTATGAAAGAGCACATTAGCTAAAAACAAAATACTGACCTTAACACAAAAGGTAACTAAGTAAAGGTGTGCGAATTGTAAGTGAGCTCATGTTCTCCTAGCAGCTCTTTCTGATTGCAAAATGCATCTCCCAGTTTAGCAAACATCTGATCTCATCTGATGAGCTGCAAGACCTTAATCATATAACTGGTCTGAGACTGAAGGATGGGACTTGCTGCTCTTCTGAATCCAAAGGAAGCTGACTGCACTCATTTTAAGTTCAGCTCGTCCAAAGTACACTGGAAGAGTATGCAGGTTGCAGCCTGTCAGAGGAGATGCTTCACTTCTGCTTACTGAATATAAGGAATTTTCAAGTTAAGAGACCAGAACAGAATTACAGATCAATAGCTACGGGTAAGTATCTAAAGCAAAATCTGGATGCATCTGAAGACTTTCTTACTCTTTTTATCTCTGCTGTTAGCATTCCTTTTTCTTTTCCCACCTACAAAGTCTTTTTACTGACTTTAAATTAAATATTAACCCACTTTTCAGGCTGCATTGTGGAAATCTGATCAAAGGCAAATGGTTACTATGATAAGCAGCAGTTAAATTCCGTTAAGTATAATGTAATTTATGAATTTTCTTTTAAATAATAGCAGTGAGCTAACCATGTCAAAGGACTCTAGGATCAATCAGCATGTATACCATTATACAGATAGACTCCCAACATAATGGCTAAACTATCTTATTTCCCATTAAAAAGAATAGAAACAACACATCTGAGTCCCTTAAGCTTGTAAGCCTGAAAATCTCTGCCAACATTATCAAATCAGAGCATTATTTAATTAGTAATGGTACAGGAGGACAAACTCTGCCTGGCTAAAAGCTCAAATATGTAAGACCAGATTTCCACAGGAAAAAAAAAAAAAGATGGTCCAGGTGTTGGGGGCTGTGTAGAACATGAAAGATTTGGATTTAGCTCCCTGCTTTGTCATGGACTTGCTGTATGACCTTAAAGTAGTGGTACTGTACCTCACTTCCACATTTGTACATTTTGTACTTCTCTGCTCTGTTAAACTACTGTAAATCTTGATTCACTCAATATTACAAGGCACTCTGTACTAAAACAACGACATTAGGGACAGGTAAGAGCATACATCTACTTGTCCACATTTAATTTGTAAGCAAGGCTCATTAACTTTATTCCCAAATACTCTAAAATGTTGATGCTTTCTTTAATAGATGCCTTTTCGCCACAGAGGTGAGTTTGTGACGCTAAATCTTTACAAGGGGTGATTTACACCACAAAAGAGCTCACAAGATCATATTAAATTTTTCTCAAGCACGGTGTATGTGCCTCACTGGGGTACCTTTGATTTGGGCTGGAGTGGTGACATGCTTAGGTAACCTCACACAGCTGCAAAGCACCTCACTTTGCGCAGTAACTGTTATATGCCCATGCCTAACACAAACACATGAGCTGTCAGTAAACATAAGGGAACAGTTGTCCCCTGCTTAGTTTAAAATTCTGTACTACACAGTTGGAGAAAACACTGCTTTACATTCACAGAAGGAACAAGCTTACTCACACGCAGGTCAGTTGTCAGACCATCTCTCATTAGATAGCTGTCACTATGCTGGAGTTCTGTGCTAGGAATTAAGACATGGCAAACTGGAGAAACTTTGTATGAAATCCTATGGCCACTACCTTCGCTTTTTGACCAAAAGGCCTGACAATAGAACCAAAAAGTTATGTAAGATATCTAGCTAGGGATTTTGGTAATGAGTAATATTGCCATTGCTTTTAAGTGCAAAAAACCTAGTATGTACTAGGACTTCAGCACATTTAGACACTATTTTTCTCTTACTCCCTACCTTGCACCTGGTCTTCTTTTCTGCTGATCTCTTCTAGCCTTGGGGAAACTATCCGATGACTTAGACTGCTTACTGCATTTTTCTTGAACCCTTACTATATGAAATAATGTCAACCCTATAGCTCAAAAATCAAGCTACCGAAAAGGACGCAAACACAGCTATCCAAATTACACGTTATTCCAACTAACATGCATCTTGCTGCAGATACAGGTCTCCTCTCTGACACATGACAAGCCAGCCAGTGCAGTGCAGTGACCCTCTGCTCCATCCCCAGGGCAGCTCATCTCTGAAACGGGCTGCTGCTCAGCTGCCTCAAAAGAAAGACCTCGCGCTCAGCCCTCAGCTTGCGCGGGGCCTTTCTGCTGCACAGCGGCTGAGCTGAGGCTCTCAGCATCACTCGGGGCGCTAGCCTGGGGATTTTTTTATGGTCATACGACTACAGAGGAGATTATACGCTGCTGTGCAAACAAAACAGTATTCACTGGCACAACTGCTACCTCAGATTTTGTGTGGAAAGAGAAGAAAAGACTGCCTTTGCTGTTCAGACACAACCTGGCTCTGTTTTACTTCTTTTTGATCTATTATCTCACTCCATTTTTTCAGAGTACTGTAAATCTCCTTTAACAGCAACTGTGTTTCAAAATAGCACCCTTAAGCCTAGGAAATCTACTGTATTTGTAACAACTCACCAAACAATGAAGTATTTGACATCATCGTATAAATTTATCAGGTTTCTTCATCCACTTTAAAATGTATTTTCTTTTTTTCTGGAGTACTGGATCCTATTACAGCAGTGCTCACCAGAGCCAGTATAAGCACCTCAGCAGACTTAGGTGAACATCCCTCTAGAGGGGAGGTTTCACCTTAGACAAGTTTTAAAACAGCAGTTAAAGTCATATTAAAAAAATGTACATTTTAGCAAAAATGGTAAAAATATTGTGAGAGTCTTCTATTTAGACCTTAATAAAACAGAAATACAGCACTGTGGGGTTTTGCTCGACTCCCTTCTAATTAGCATGTATAATAGGTAAAAGAAAATTGTACTTATACAGGCATGCGGAATGAAAAGTGGAAATTCAGATAAAAAACATCATTCTTCTTTTGAGTTTTATCCAGATACCTCTGTGCAGGTTCGGTGTCATTTCTGTGACCATGTTATCTGCCTATGACAGAGCAGTGGAGGAGACAACTGCTGCTTTCACCAGCAGTGCCTGAGCTAGACCAAGCAATGATTCCCGCATGTGGTGGTGTGCACATTGACCTGGCACAGGGACTCTCCTGTTACTGTATGCCTTTGAAGGGTTTCTCCTCCTCAAAAGAATGCTCTTCAGCTCAGCCCAGCTCCCGATGTACAATATCCCTGTTTACATAACTGGAAGAGTGGCAAAGACTCAGAGCTTTTGTAGGTTTTCTTCCCATCTTCCTCTTTAAAAAGGGAAGGGGAAGAGGCATGAAAGAGAATTACAGTTCTGACTCCTGCTTGCGGTGACAGAGGTGGGCTCTCCTGCAGCTTGCACACCGACTTGACTTCACAAGCAGAAGTCATCTGCACCCGCACAGCGCCCGGGGCAGCTGCATGGTCCCTCTACAGAGCAGCCCGGAGGGAGGACACCTCCATGAAAGACAGGCAGTGAAAACACTCCATGAGCAACTGTGCCCTGCTAACCACTTCTCTGTCACACACAACCTCCTTCTCTGGAAGGTAAGGCTAGTTTTCTGTTTCTAAATCAAACGGGGAAGGAAACAGATGATGCTGGACTTATAAATGCCGAAGGTGAATTAATGCGAATGGGGTATTGCTGGAAAGTAAGTTTCAGATGTGTTAGTAGGGATTCAGTGCAATAATGGATACTTTCAACGTTAGGCTTATGTTTTCAATTTCATACCCCATAAACTAAAAATTTTATTTTCAAACAATGACAGAAGTCAGCCCAAGAGGAAAGGAAACCTATGAGTCAGGCACACCAGCTCTCTTCAAAAGAAATTCATTTGCTTTCAGAAACAAAAGAGAAATATTTCGAAGAGCTTATCCTCCACACAGATGTTACTACTAACATCAGCGACATAATATTGCAGTAAAAAGTGTTACTCTATTCTGTCCCTGCTGGTGTTAAAAAACACTGAGAAGGCCTCCTAAAGAGTATATCTAACCTTCATCTATTCTCTGTATAATGAACTCATCATACAGAAAATCCTTCGGTCCAAGACCTCTCATCTCCAATTAGCTACTCTAGTTAAACTTTTGAACATACTTACATCCAAAAGTACACATACAAGTATGTAAAAAAACCTGCATTGATTCTTCCTGAATCAAAAGACTGAAAAAGGTTCGGAAAAACTAAGAGGAATTATTCATCATCTCACTATCACTGTAGCACCTACAGCATGTTGGGTTAATCTCCTGTATGTAGCTTAGAATGAATCCATGCACACCAACCTCATCATTGGGCAGCAGAATATAACTGCCTAAAATTCTGATTACAATAAACTAGCATCAGGCTTACTGAAGCATATGCAAGGATTGTCCTGAGGGTTAAATGCTGGCTAGCAAAAACACTTATAAAATATAACATTTACCATAAGAAATGACATGCAACTAGCAATTAAGAAATTAGTCCTATCTGTATGTCTGTGGCACTGGGCTGAATTTTCCCATTTAAAAATGGCCAACTGAACCGTAACAAATTTAAGTGACTTGACCAAGATCACATCGGAGTAGATTTTGGTCTGGTTGAAATTTGCTACCGAATATATTTTTAACTAAACAAGTTTTTTCCTTGCCCATCGCCACCACCACCTTTACTGCTTTGTCAGAACTTCACATCTTCATTTTCCTGTCTGGGTGAGGTTCCTCTGTTCATTTTCCATGGTGCACCCACTTCCTCTGATGAAAACGCAATCATGAGGAGAACCAGGCAACTCGGTACAAAAGGCTAAAATGGGAGCAGTACACACATCCACTACCAGATCGGGTGGAGTAGAAATATTTCTGGTGAAAATATCTCAATTCAGTGCTCACTAAGATGTCCTAACATTCAGCTAAAGGGGCAAGGGGGATCTTCTATTAACTGACACATGAAGAGAAAGTGCAAGCATTTACACTGATCTCTCTGCAACTTCCTACCAGGTCACTACCATGGCCTTATAAATCAATTTAGAATTTTTTTTGCTTTGTTTTACTATTTCAAGAAATCCACTTTTTTTAAAATCAACTTAAAAAAAAACATTTTAAAGACCCAAAGAAAATCTACTACTAAGCATTCAGCTCACAGGATTTAGTTTGCATACCTTCTAAAGTGATTGGCCAGCTCTGTTCAGCTTTGTTTCCCATATCATTTATTGACATTTGAAAGAATAAACAGTAGAAATGTAGGGACTTCTCATTCTATTTCTTTTCAAAAATAACTGGGATTTTTCTCAGATTATAATGCCTTGCTCTAGCATGAAATCACACATCATACTTTTCTTCTGTCTTCAAGCCTTCACATATTATTTACTACAGTAAAATAGCACCAAGCTCGATTTCTAAATCTATTTGGAGAAGTATTCACATTCTTCCCAAAGCACAAGGTACAAACTGAATTTATCCACAGGACCTTCAACCTCACAGCTTATCTACAGAAGAACCAGCTCTCTCTTGGACCTGGTGCCAGTCTACTGACCTCAGCTCAGCAGGCAAACAGTAAACCACATTGCAAAGGCCTGCAGTTACGTAACGGGCTGTAAAACAACACAGAAAGTCTTGAGTCATACTATAAAAAAAAAAAAAAGCCTTTTCAGTTGGAGATCTAGAAGTGGATAGTTATAATTCTAGCCACAATATTGCAAGTGCTTGCCATTCTTGCAATTACCTTATATATTGCCAGTAAAGAGAGTACACTGTACCACGCTGGCCTAAAGGGCCCCTAAGAACAGAACACGCTTCTGATCAGATACATCCCAAACTACTAAATAGCCTCAGTACTAAATTATGTCTCAGTCATTTGTTCCTCCTGCTCAAATTCTAAAAAAGGCTGTAGGCCAGTCAACAGAACCGGCCGTACACCTGTGCACTCTTTCTATACTAAATGTTTTGCCTTTTTGTGCTAAATGCCGGTAGGAATGATCTAAAGGTCTTTGAAGTCAATGCCAGTGTTTTGACAGAGTTGAGGAGCATTGGCCAAGTTTTCCTGTGCTATCATCTGACAAAATGTATTGGCATACATACGTAGACCAAGATACTTCTGAAACAGTTTTTTCAAATGGCATTTAAGTTCACGGAAGAATTTATACTAAAAATTTTAAAAGATAACACATGACAACATAAAGGCTTTGTGAAAATAATAGAAATGGAAATGAGTTCACAATTCTTCTTAGAACAAGTCTGTAACACTTTTGAAATGATCTCTTGCAGTCTGCAAAAGAACCACCTTAGGTACTTTAATTTAGCAATATCCACTGTCCTCCAGAAAAACCTCCCCAAAAGCCAAACACATGCTTCAGTAAAGCAGAACAGACAGCTTGCCGGAGGATCCTTCAGTAAGCAATTCAAAAGTAGATTACAGTGCTCCGGAAATAAACTACGTGAACGCGAATTGGCAAACAAAACTCGATGCCAGTGCTGTCTGTCACAGAAATGTGACTGACTGAAGTACAAAAACTGGGACCATCTCAGGAGTTCACTGAAAATACCTTTGGCAATACCATAAATCAAGGCAAGCTGGGCTGACTGTCACAAAGTATGCCAGCAGCCACCCCTTCCAATGAGGCATTCTGCAAGTGGCCAGTGACACCTGTAACTGTCACTGCAACTTGGCTGCCCTTGGGACAGCTCTGGCGCGTGCCATACCTGAGCTATTTAAAGCAGTATCTAGACCTTCTGGTCGCATCAGGAGGGGCCCAATGAAAGATGAGTGAAAACACTGACCCCTGAGCAACATGTGCTCCAGCATTCTGCAGGGAAGCTCGTTACTCCCTTGGAGAAAAAAGATATTCCTTCCAGAGATGTTTTGTGAAGAACTTCACTCCTGTCGGACTTTTATTTAATTTGCCTTTTAGAGGCTAGAACAGAAAAGCCGAGATAATCCTAGGGTTTTTTTATTAGCCCAGTGAAGTGCCACTTTTCAGGCAGGAGCTTAGCGAAATACAATACCATTTCCCACAAGCACCAGGCATAAAATATTCTCAGCGAGGAATGAATCTGAGCCTTGAAGATCAGTGAAGACTCGTCCAGCCTCAAGAGTTCACCTTATCATGCAGATAAAAATTTCCTCGGGCTTCAGGTTGCATCCCATGTTTTACTCCTGCCTTTCTCTGTTTGAAAAGAAATCATTTATGACTTTTTATAGCAAGTAGCTATAAAATGACTTAAAAATTCAGCAAATATGATTCAGACAGTTTGTAGGTAGAAAATCACTGCCCTGATTGCCTCCACCATCTCACACATTTTCTCATTGTGCAGTATTGTGAGTTAACAGAAAAATACATTTGGTTGTCAGCATTATATATACTTACGGATAGGAATTGCATGACTAAAAGCTCCAGCAATCCCCAACACACTTTTTGGAAATAAGGGCTAGTTTGTTAATATGTAGACTTAACCATTCCAGTGACTAAATGTGCTTTTTAAAGACAACTTTCTCTTCCATTGCCACAGTAGAATTGTCTCAGAATGTGGAGCACATGCATTCATGCACTCATAATGTCTTAACACTCACGTCTAAAAGATACTCTTAATGGAATGACTTCAAATGTAGGGCTTTTGTCTGGGTGCCAACTGGTACAAATCAAATAAACTTAAATGGAAACACTTTCTTATTCCACCTGAAAATCTAGCCTTATTGCTTGTCTCCCCAAACAGAGTTACCCATGCATATAAAAAGCAGGCTGTGGTGTCTTCATAAAAAGGCTCTACTGGGATACTTTTTCGATCTCAAAGTCACTCTGAAACAGCTGTGCCAGTGACACATGCTTGTTTTCAATATTCCCTCAAAGGACTTGGGGTTCAGCACTGTGCATCAAATATTCACGTATCTTCATCAAACAGAAGACTTATGAGTATGCCATATGTCATGCTAAACACCATAGGGTGTTTTTCTTGTTTGTTTTTGTTTTTGTTTTGCCAGAAGTAAGTAACATGCAGGCACCTCTTTGGCTTTCTGATCACCTGGGAGCTGTTTTTTGCTCTTCTACATCTTGGAACAAAATCAGAGACTCACACAGAAAGGCCAGTTTGCAGGATAGCTTATAGATTTGTGATGCTCTCAGCTTTACAAAGGGAAGACAGAGCCTGTTCATCCAGACAGTAAATGCAGCCCCTTGCTTCCAACAGATTTGGTCTGGTTAATCCTTCAAATAACATCACCTATGTGTCATTTAATTTATGACTATATATCTCCCTGATGTCTGACTGTTTCCAAACATCCATGTGAGAGAAGACAATGCACTGCCAGAGGCTTATGAAAACACGGAACGGAAATACAACATTTTTAGGACATATGATCTGCCTCTCGGTGAAGTGAAAGGCACAACACTCTAGTCTGTCCACTCAGGCATGACGCGGCTTAAGTGACATGTCACAGCTGAAAAGCCAGCTCATGAGATGCCTCTGACTTTACTGAGGGGCATGGCATAATACACAAAATATGACCATCCCAACCAGCAATACTGCAATATATCTTTTAAAAGATATTGATGCTGGACTAGACTCAATTTAGGGTAACAACTATCAGAAATAGGGATATGAGGAGTGGTTAAAAACAAAACAAAACAATTATTGTAGAATTAAATTGCTCTCTTAACTTAAGAAGCACACATGGGGCTGGGGTAAATTGGAATAATGCTTTCTATCCATTACAGGAAAGGGCATGCTTTATAGAATAGGCTGTTCCCATGCAGATTGTACCCCCTGGTAATTCACTGTAGTCTTGTATATTCTAAATCCTAGCACATGTTTCTGTGCAACAGCCATTTTGTGATTCTGTGAATGGTGACACAAATACTGACACATTCTAGTCATTATTTTAAAACATCATTTTGTAAAACATTACCAATTAGATCTTAATACAGAGAATGGATTTCCCCAAGTTTTAATATAACTATTCTCGGCTTTTTTCCTGCTTCAGCAAGACTCATCATGAACCTTCTTTAATCTTCCTTTGTGTATCCCTAAAACCAAAGTCACAGAAGCCCTTCCTCATACACCCAGGCAGGAAAGGTGCTTTTCTTCTGTCCATGCAATGAATGGGGATACTCCCTGGTGCCAGTGTTTGAAGCCAGTGATAGACTCTCTGAATACGACTCACTGCATTTGTGCCCCTGGCTTCCATAATTTCATAGAATCATAGAATGTTCCGAGTTGGAAGGGACCCACAAGGATCATCAAGTCCAACCCATGCCTCCACACAAGTCTACCCAAAAATTCAGACCATATGACTGAGTGCATGGTCCAAACGCTTCTTCAACTCTGACAGGCTCGGTGCCGTGACTACTTCCCTGGGGAGCCTGTTCCAGTGCGCGACCACCCTCTCAGTGAAGAACCTTTTCCTGACATCGAACCTGAACCTCCCCTGTTGCAGCTTGACTCCATTTCCTGGGGTCCTATTGCTGGTCACCAGAGAGAAGGGATCGACACCTGCCCCTCCGCTCCCCCTCGTGAGGAAGCTGTAGACAGCGATGAGGTCTCCCCTCAGCCTCCTCTTTTCCAGGCTGAACAAACCAAGTGACCTCAGACGCTCCTCATATGTCTTCCCCTCTAGGCCCTTCACCATCTTTGTAGCCCTTCTCTGGACACTCTCCAATAGTTTCACGTCCTTTTTGTACTGTGGTGCCCAAAACTGCACACAGCGCTCGAGGTGAGGCCGCACCAGCGCAGAGCAGAGCGGGACAATCCCTTCCCTCGACCGACTAGCAATGCCATGCTTGATGCACCCCAGGGCACGGTTGGCCCTCCTGGCTGCCAGGGCACACTGCTGGCTCATATTCAACTTGCTATCTAGCAAAACCCCCAGATCCCTTTCTGCAGGGCTGCTCTCCAGCGTCTCGTCCCCCAGTACATGTAACCAGGGTTGCCCCTTCCCAGGTGCAGGACCTGGCACTTGCTCTCATTAAACTTCATACGGTTGGTGATTGCCCAGCTCTCCAGTTTGTCTAGATCCGTCTGCAAGGTCTTTCCACCCGCGACAGAGTCAACAGCTCCTCCCAGTTTAGTATCGTCAGCAAACTTACTCAAAACACCTTCTAGTCCTACATCCAAATCATTTACAAAAACATTGAAAAGAACTGGCCCTAAAATGGAGCCCTGGGGGACCCCACTGGTGACTGGCCACCAGCCCAATGTAACCCCATTTACCACAACCCCTTGAGCCCTACCCGTCAGCCAACTGTTCACCCATCGTATTACGTTTTTATCTAGCTGTATGCTGGACAATTTGTCCAGCAGGATCCTATGAGAAACCGTGTCGAAAGCTTTACTAAAATCCAAAAAGATTACATCGACTGGCTTCCCTTGATCGACTAGATGGGTGATCTTATCATAAAAGGAAATCAAATTTGTTAACAGGACCTGCCCCTCATGAACCCATGTTGGCTATGACGTATGACTGCATTGTCCCCCAGGTGCGTATCAAGCAGCTTTTTTACTGAGAATTAAGTGTCAATAATAAACAGGTCAGTTCAAAGGACATTTTACTCATTTTACTCTACTGGCAGTTTTTAATAAGTTCTACTATGCAGCAAGACCTTTCAGCATAGCACAGATAAGACCATGCAGCTGGAGGGAACCCTGTTGTAACTGAGGTATTAAACACCTCCACAGCAAGATGGATCAGATGGTAGCTCCATTCCCACGACTCTTAGGCTGACCAAAAATGCTGAACCATGGGTTACGTGATACTTCACAGAAGAAGTAAAGAAGGTAAATAATCTTTTAATGACCAATTCAGCAGTGAACACACACAAGCTCTTAAAACAAAATCAATTAACTCCTGCCAGTCTACTGTGTTCCTTGATATGATATCTATTGAAAAAAACTATATTCACTTATCTTTCAAGATATTAAAACACTTCAGTTATTAAATATGAATGACTAGGATCAAATATAATCTCTTTATCTCATAGTCACATTGACTGACTTTATCGCTTGGCACAAAAAATTACTTCACCTTAAAAGCAAACAAAGGTAATAAGTATGCTGGCCAGAAATGATGGTGAGATGGAGATACATGTTTATTACCAGTGACCATCCTAGTTTCACCAGCTGTTTGTCTTTAAAGTAATGGGAGTGACAAAGCAAACTATAACATTCCTGATAGAACCTTCAGATAAAGGCTCATAACGGGTTCCCAATGACATAAACTGAAACCAGAGGTCAAATAGAAATTCAGCCTACATATCAGCTGGAAAATACCACTCATTTTCAACAAAAGCTATCATGCCCTGAGGTATGCTATATACAATATAAATACCTGTGGGAATTAAAATAGTACAAAAGACATTCCTTGTGCTTTAAAAAAGACACAACCTTAATTCTCTGTTATCTTCAACCTTGGTCTACAATTAAATTGGAAAGCACATAAAATACAAGCTTTTGTAGGAACAAACAGAACAAAATCAGGATGACACAAAACATTCAAAGTAAAAGTAAAAAAAAAAGTAAATAAAGTAAAATAAAATAAAAGTAAAAAAGGACATACACAGGAAAAGTGTTTTGTTCATGTAATGTAACAAAGGACGCAAACATAAGAAAATTTATTTCTTTCACTTGAACACTCTTATATACTTAGAGCAAACATTCAGCTGTTGACAGACTCCTTTCTTATCTGTGGCAACTCTTTGCAATGCATCCAACCAGCTGAAAATTTTCCTGAGGTCCTCTGAGCATTTACGATGTGTTCATCGACCCAAAAGAACCAGTAGCATACCATTAATTAGGGTTTGCCCCTGAATGAACTGTGTATGACAATCTAGGAGTTAATTTATAAGGTGTTGCAAAGGACTGCAGAAATGTTTTATATGACACTCAGCTCTATTCTGAAGTCACACATAATGACTCTGCTAATTTGCAGTTATCTCAAGATCACTTTTAAGCCGCTCTAAACAGTCTAAACAGGAATAAGAGTCAGTGTGAATTACAGGTAAAACATACTCCTGGAAAATAAGAATCAGGTCCCAAACATGTAATAGGACTGCCCTCTCTCACCAAGTAAGTGTGACAAGCTAGCCATAACGCACACGGTAGCTAAATAAATGTCAGTGGACTGAATTCCCCTTGTCATGCTTCCTTTTATTTTTAATTTAAAAAAATCTTTTTTTTTTTCACAGGGCATTAGTTACTGAATGCAGCACACAAACTCCTCACAATTTCCAGTCAGGCTTGGGATAATTATACTTTCTGCAATCCACAATTCGCTAGTTAGTTGATAAATTATTGTGCTTTTCACAAAGGAGGAATACTTGTTACAGCCAGTAATGTAAAATAAAAGAAAAAAAAAGAAATCACCAAAATCAAATAAGGACAAATGAGCCATGCAGTGAGACAAACAGATTTAACATTCAATCCCATCAGGTTTCATGTAACTTCAAAGAAGGTAAACCCCACGCTGCAGAGACACAAAGGCCAATATTTTTCTCTTCTGTGTATGTACATCAACAGGGGTTATGCGAAAATCAAGGATAGAGTGTGACTGACTAGTAATTTTTTTAATGACTTAACTTATTTATACTACCTTTTATGTTTGATCAGTTAATATTCACACTGAGCTTTAAGAAAATATTCATGTGAGAAAAGAATTACTTGCACAAGAAAGACCTGTAGAGTCAATCCTAAGCAATTACTCTCCAGTGATATTCAACCTGTGATATAAGATGCTGGAACACAGAAAAAGGAAAATGATATTGATATTTATTGATACCATTACTGTAAGGTATTTAAATACTCTCATATATACCACTGATAGTGGAAGATGACTGAGACAGTTTCAGATATCTCTAGGCAGAAATAGGCTCTGTATTTCTCCTAGATATTCCACTTATATCTGACCTCATTCATTATATTTATAGTAGCTCATCTGCACTCAAAACATTCCATATTTATTTAGGATTTAGTCCAAATGAGTCTCATTGATATAAAACAAGTGTGAGAAAAGAATCACGCTCTTGAATTCTATAAACAAGAATGGCAGGAAGAGCTCATGCACTAACACTCTGAAAAAAACATTAAATGGAGGAGTTTGCTTGATTCACAGTTGTTCCCAAGCAAAGCTCCTCTGATTTTAAGTGCGCTGCAAGGAACAGGATGACATCTATGTCATAAAAAAGGCCTCAGCTCAGCTAGGTTCATCCTTAATATCCCTATGCAGTCCAACTGAAGTCAATTCACATCCACTGAAATCAATACTCATTCTGGTGTTTCTCGAGGACTTTCAGGCTCAGCTTGTTCAGAGTTACTGCTTCTCTAAGGAAGCTGTTTCAGGTCTACAAACCATAACTAAAAGACCAAATTATGATATTTTTTTACTTCCCAAACAAAATCTCTAAGGTGAACATGACATCTCTGGAGAAAAATGGATATACCATGACCCTACTCTGGAGAAGGTCTATTCCTCTTCAGACCTCTGTGCCATAATGATTCAAAATATGTTTTTGTTTTTGTTCTGCTTCACTATAAATTGGTAAAATAACTTTCTTCAAACAGTTTTCACAAAGTACTGGCTATACACAAAATATATTTAAATGCCTGCTCTAACAACTCAGATGCTACTCTGGAATGAAAGAACACCAGGCTTTCACAAAACTCTCTGGTTTAGAGACCAGGGTTAGGAATTCCCTGGGATGCAGAATACACGAAATCCCTGTTCTTCCTAATTGCCAGCACTGCTTCTCATTTCATATCATTTTGTATGTCTCAAACAGCCAACGTTCTGGACATTCTTTGTCTTAATCCTACTTAAAAAGCTTATGAATGAGAATGCAGGAAAATGGAGCCAAATCCCGCTTTCCTTGGTCAAAACCCCTACTCAATTCACAGGGAGCTTTGCAGGAGTGAGGACTAAGCAAGAATTGCAGTACCTAGAGGAAACTGGTGACTGAGATGAAGGGCATGCCCGCATTTGCTAAAACAAAAAAGCATACCTCTGTTGTGCAGCAGAATTTGATCTATAATACCCCCTTCTTACTATCTAACCATGGCTTTCATTCCTTGTTACACACACCTATTGTCATTTCCTATTTATTGTCACACATACTGTAAAATACCAGCTGTTTGTACGCTCTGACCTTGCTGTGGCTCACCTTGCTATAAGTGAAGTCAATGCAAACCTTCACTGACCTCCAGAGGAGCAGGATTTGTCCTGTGATACCTAATCCAAAGTGGGACTCCCCCTTAATTCAATAAGCTTTGGATCAGACCTAGAAGGGATCTTAGCAGAATCAAGAAGCGGCAAGGCACATCCACATATCAAAACCACACCTGAGCGTTTACCTCACATTCCTAATCTTTTACGTGAAAGAGATTAAAAAGCAATCTATTCCTGTCAACTGCTTAGGTGCTACACAGTGCTTGAATGACAGACCAGGCATCTGTAGGGTAGCTACGTACATTGCCATGTTTTCATCTGTTTCTTCAGAAGTTAGAAAGGGATCAAATATTTCAGTTCTAGGCTTCACGGTAGTATTTCCTACTTTGGTTCCCAACTTTCCACTCTAAAAATCCCACCATCCTTCCCTTCCTAGGAGTCATCTCGCCCCTGAACTAGAAGCCAGACAAGCTGCTCCTTGCCAAGCAGACCTCACAGCTGTTCAGTTCAGCTGTCAGGAGCGGTGTAGATAAGCCCCTCATCCCTGGGAGCATGGCTGTCACCTCAGCGACATGCTCAGCTTCCACCCACCCGGGGGCTGCAGTCCTGGGCTCAGGGCCTGATGCAGGATTCACAGGACAGTGGCTGGTTGTTTTTACTCCTACAGAGGAAAGAAGATGGTTCTGCCTCCTGTTTTGGGACAAACTAGCAACTTACCATGTAATGAAACAAAAGATGAGAAATCTGAAAATGACTTTATCCAAACACTTCAGATAAGAACCTTGCCACGGAGCCTCACACAGCCTGTGATGGCTCCAGACTGAGAGTACATCTGACTGACTCCAGCGTATCTTGTTTTACATGCAGCTCTGCTTGTTTGCTTATGTTCCAGAAGCCTGAATGTGCTGTGACAGTTTTTGCTCTCCTTTATGCTGTGTAACCACATCATTCAGCCAAGTTTCTACAGCCTTCCTTGAGGTGCCATGGGTGTAGCTGACTATGATTTTGGCTCATATAAATATTTACAGATTGAGTATCACTAGAAAGAGAAACTGAGTGCATATAATATGGTGACTTCCAGCTGCTACAATCACAGGAATCACGTGAAATGGCATTAACTTAGACAGAAGGCGACTGAAATAACGCAAACTAGCTATCCATTGCAACACGTCCACAAGCACAACGTGAAACTCCCTGTGGCAAGGAAGCATAGAACGAAAACATTCAATCAAACCAGGAGAAGAGGGAAAAGTGAAATAAAAAGGTGAACAATACATATTTAAACATCGTGGGAAATGAAAGAAACAGCCACCTTGATTTGCAAAACCTGAGGAGAAATCCGGCCTGATATACCCCTGAAGGGGGATTTTCTTAAAAGCACAGCTGGCCTAAGTACTGTCAAGCAAATCCATGATTGGGTATTGTAATCCATGAAGAGTTGGGTCAGTGGCAAGCACTCATGCAAGTTTAACTGCCCTATACTTCTGCATTTATCTACCAAGCCAAAGAGTGATTAAATGCTAATCATAGACAAAGAACCTTAGAATCAGTAGTTTAGTTTTGCCCAACTCATGTGTTCCATCCTACTGACCCCTAACTTAAAATATTCTCAGGAAAACACTAACTAAACAAGCGTCTCAAGCCCTGTGAGCAACAGCCTTCTTCTCTATGTTAAAAAGAAAATGAGAAAAGGTTCTACAAGCACACACTCCATTTTCACTTCCCCCAAAATCTGCCTGCCAGGTATGGTGTGAGATGTAGCTGAGGCAATGCCCATGGTGGGTGATGTCCTAGCTCGGGCACAATGTGTCCCAGCCTTGTGGCTCCACCAGGAGCTCAGTCCCTGTCTCCTGCTCACCACCACGTGCCGGGAACCCAGATCCACAACTGAGCTGCCGCTGCCTCATTTTTCATGCATACAGCTGTCCGAGAGAAGGTGATTTCTGTTACAGGTCACATTGGGAGTGTTTTAAACAGTGTGGGACTGAGAAGCTGGTCCCTGATTCCTGCAAGCTGTGTAGCAGCTGTGTCACAAGAGTGCTGCAGGGGCTGATGGAGGCTAACTTGTACCAGGGGACCATAGAGTGCAACACGGCTTCCCTGAACCCTTTCTGGCACACCTTATGCCCATCTGCTTCCCCTCTGCTCCTTCTCCTAGAGAGGAACATATGGCCCAGAATATAAATCTCCAAAGCAGAAAATGTATTCTTATAGTTTTGTAAAATATTCTGAATACCCTCTTTTTTCTCCTATCAGCTTTTACTCCAGTTATGAGCCTAATATTCTGGCATCATAAATAAAATTTTGAAAAAAGTCAGCCCTTGCTTAAAGTTACACAGTCCACAATGAAAAGCTAAAATAAAATTAAAAAAAATCAAATATTGCATCTCAATAGTAAGAAATTGCTATTACAGGAAAAAATCCTTGCCATGAGACTAGTTTTTGTCTATTCCACCATTATATTTTAATACTTACCCTAGTCCAATGGGGTTGCATCCAATAAATTAATGACAGAACAAAATAAAGCCACAGTTAAGCTTAACATGAACATCTACATACGGAAGATTTTCACTGAGTGGTTCAAACTGGAGACAAGCTTCCACAGTTTTCCTCATATTAAACAATACCTCACGTCACAAACAGAACAGAAGTTCCTCAAGAAGCAAGAAAATCTTTCTTTTAAATAGCAGCACCAAAATCTCACCTTGCGTGTGTGCACTCCTGCAAAGGGAAACTTTTCCACTTTATGACTGAGACTCTCATCAGTTTGCCTGTTTAAAGACAGCAGTACTGGAACATAGTTTCTTTTATGTGAATGTTTCCTCACCTCTGTCTGAACACATATATTATAACATGCATATGATATACACATATGTATATTTGTATATATACATATACATGCATACATATATGTTTTTATATATACATGCTTTAATACTTTCATACAGAACACTGATCACAATAGTGTAAGAGAAAACATACTGCAATCCCTTCCCAATGTAAACCCATGACAGACAGCAGCTGTTGACACTATTCTTTGATTATCTATCACCTAGCACACCTGATGAGTCAGTGACATCACATCTACGCAATACCTGTAATAGAACAGGTATCAACACCGTAACTGACAAATGTGGGCTTAATAGAACACATTTCTCCTAACCAAATGCATTTCTAATGTGAAAGTAAGTAGTGTTCTCTGGATGCATTTTTATCGAAGAGTTTAATGTGAAGTCCATTAACAATCACACAGATGTTTCTGTTTATGTACAACAAATGTAAAGTATAGCACTTGCCTAAAATCAACTAAAGTCAACAGGATTCCTTCTGCTGATTTCAGTGGGGTTTAGAACAAATTTGGGTGTATTCACTTCATGATATGTAGATGTTGAGATTCTTCTTTTCTCTGAATATTTTAGTGAAAATTATTGATTCATGCATGTCAGATACATGGGTCATGACATCATTTTCTCCTGTCTGTGCATTAAACATACTGTTTATCCTACCTTTGCTGCCACAGATGAGTTGGGTTTCTCCAGCAAGTCCCAGAGTTTCTTCCTCTTCTCTGGGCAGCAGGTGTTATCAAACTCTTCCCCTTCTCTCTCTCGCATTGTCTCTGCCTCTCTCCTCAGCTCCTCATTCATCTGCTCCTTCTTCTGATGGTACCTTGCCTGGCAGCAAGATTCTAAATATATCTCATCAATCCCCCAGTAATCAAGCTCCTGGCCAAAAGAAAGAGCACACATTTCTTCCATCATATGTAGTTTCCCTGTCCTGTAGAAATTCAAAATGGAAGTGAAAGCCCCTGGGTGTCGATCAAAAAAATATTCATTTTCACTTAGATTATAGTCATCACATACTTCCAGCAGAGATTCATGAGTATTACAGTCTCTGAGCTTTCCTAATCGTGTCCTTGGAAGTCTGTCCAAAGTCCTCCACAGCACTTCATGGTTGAGCCCACCAACATTTATTTTAACTCTCCGTGAGCAGGCTTTGCTCCTAATGATCTCCACTGGTTCTGGAGGGAGAGAAAGGGTAGACCTTGAAGACTTCTTGTTGATGCCTGGTGGAGCCTTCTCAGCCATTTTAAAAAGGGTGCAGTTGTAATGCCAGAGTCTTTAGGAGAACGAGCTTGGAGACTGCAAATGTTTGGACAGAGCTCTTTTCAGATCGACCGACCCATTCCTGAAGCTGAAAAAGACAAAAAATTAGAATGTTGCAATGCAGAATATATTCCCCAAATGCTCACTCTCTCTCCTTCCACACTTTCATATGCAGATGAAAATATAATGATGGTAATTTGCTCTTTCTACAGTGAGACTCTTTTCTGGTAGTATAAAGAACCACTGGAACAACTGGTATGGGTAAGAGCACTATGTTTAAGGAAAGAAAAAAAATTTACTAGAATTTCTGCATTCATAAAAATCGAATGTGACAGTTTGTACAGAGAAGTTGTTTTGTTTTGTTTTATCAGTTTGTGATGCAGCCATGTCAGCTAAATCTGATTATTTAACAATTAATTTGTGAGGTTGGCTAATAGAAAGATTGTAGAGATAACCATAAGGAAAAAGTGAAATGGGGCCTACCTTCCCTTTTAGTGAAAATGTCAAATTTGGGAGATACATTCGGAAACTGAAACAATTAGCACATATCAAAATCTCCTGTGAAACCAAACCGCCTCCCTCACCCTCCCATTCCAAATCTTGACTTACTATATTATTTCACAGCCAAAAATTACACACCAAACAATACAATTGCCATGCTGACAAGTCAAATTTTCTACCACCAGACACTGCTGATTTCTTGACCAATTTGGTCAAGAGAATTCTAACTCTTCTGAACCCAACTGAACAGTAATACAGGTTACGTAGGCAAGGACTGTGCATGCCATTCCCCAGCTCATCAGAAAGGCTCTTCTCTGTTCCACTTGTTCACCTGTTAAGTTGCTGCAGGGACAGGATTGCATGACAGCAATCAGCAATCTCAGTTTTAGTAATGTGTAAGTTCATCCTCACTCACTGTGCACAGCACTGCAACGAACTCTGAACTGCAGCTGTTCACCACCAAATTTGGAGTATCTGTATGAAAAAGAAGGAAACCCCACCACCACCTGTACTATGGTTGATTATCTGACACAGTTCTTAAATAATAACCTAGCAATAGTATCATGGCCTAAAGGGATGAATACTAGGAATGCTTTGATAGGCTTCTCTTACAAAGTAGGAAAGTCCTCAGTAATTTTCATGAGTTGACGTCTCCTCCTCCTGTTCTCTGCAAATCAACAATTCAACAGTCTGCTGCTTCTTTTAAAGAGAAATAACTGCAGCTTTAAAAAAGCATTTGATATGAACAAGAATTTGATCCTCTTTGCAGAGTAAGTATGAAGGTTGTGATGAGAGGGATTTTTACCTATAATTACATCAGGGACAGACACCAGAGAGGGAGAAGACTATTTCTACTAAAGGACTGTGATGGCACAAAAACAAATGGGTACAAACTCACCATGAAAGGTAGGTGGAAATCTGAAGGGGAATTAGAAGGTCACAAAGATTACTTAAAGAGCAGCAAGGATCTAGAATAATCCTCTATCAAATGTACCCAGGAAAAATCAAAGAATTATTTCAATATGGTATCTGACATACTCATGAAAGGGTTGACTATGTTCCTAGTATAAAATTAAAAATACTAGATCTTATTACATCTAAATTTTAAAAGGTTTCCTCCACCAGCAGATAAACTAATAGTAAGGCTCAGCCCCACATGATACAGGTATTAACAGACTTCCATGTTCAAAAATATCAGGGAAAAGGAAAGTTCCCTATAAAATTACCCATCAGAGTAATATTTACACTTACATTTTTTTTTCTGTTGAGTACATAATGCACTGTCATGTTAAGCCCCATACTGGTGACAGCCCAAAACACCACCCTGTTAGCAGTTTCACTGTCAAGCAGAACCTACTTCAAGCAGACAAGGGCCAAAAGACTCTGCCTCTTCCCATTCTGCCTCCAGCACTGCACTGTAAATCTCTCTCCTGATCACCCAGTGTACCCCTCTGCCTATTTACATAAGAGTTTAAGCCTGTAACATTTACCTTCATTCATGAACAAGATAATCTGATAACTTCACTTGCAAAGATAAATGTCATATCAAAACCAAAGCCCTGACATCAGTAGGTTTACATAATATATATCCCTTTCTGTTTTGTTTTTTTTTGGTTGGTTGGTTGGTTGGTTGGTTTTTGTTTGTTTGGTTGGTTGGTTGGTTGTTTTTAATCTTCTTCCCCTTAGGCTCATTTTTTTGCCTGATATTACCCTCCTCCTCCTCACCTTAGATGCAAGGCGAAGGTGTAGGAGGTGGGGGGTACTTCCGAGCTGCAGCACAGGTGGCTTGCTGTACTCCAAGAGCCGTGCACCATGGGGCCTGCTGCCACTGTACCAAAAGACCAGCTAGGCAGCATGAATTAGCCCCATAACCCAAGCCCATTCAGAATCAAAACACAGCAACTGCCCTTTTGCACCCCAGTAGATGGAGGGACTCAGGTCTTCGCAAGGTTTCTTCACTTAAGCATCTCCTAGTGGTCTGTGATGCATTTATCTGTCTTCTGACATAGAGACCATCACATAAATACCAAGCAGTTGTAAGAGGATATTTGTCCATACAACCTTTTATGAAAAAATTTTTTCAGACTTTAATGCACAAAGATGCTTCTCCTTTAAAAGATGTCTTACATAACAAAACACAAGAATTTAAGAAATTCATAGAGAGGTTCTGTCATTCTCTGTGAAATCAGTCAAGTCTTCAGGCAATTTCTGCAGAGCTTCACTCATTTATACACTATTGAAACTCAGGAATTTCTTCCCTTTTTTTATTAATATATGTTCTCTAGTATTAGCAATACAGAGTAAAACAGTAGAAATCAAGAGGTTGATCTGATTAATCTTAGGTTAACCATACCCTCATTTGCTTTTCTGATTACAAAAACTAAAGATTTGCGAGACTACGCATTGTTTTAGCTTTTAAGCAGTGTAGTTACCACACAGATTTGTTAAACAATGCAAAATTATAGTGTCACCAATACTGGTCTACAGCTGATAAAACATTTTCTGATTTGACAGTCTAATTATTGGCTGCATCTTCCTACTTGAGGAAGTGTGGCTTTTCTAAAAAGCTTTAAAAATCCTGGTTAACTGTGGTCATACTGAAGTCAGCAGTGAAACACCATTCAGTTAGTGTTTAGAAGACTGGAGCCAAAGTGCTATGTATGTACCACGGTATGTACCAGTAATCACAACATGGAGCACTTTGGAAAGATCAAAAATTAAAAAAGCATTTTCCCAAATGAAAAATCTTGAAAAGTGAGGGCTATTTTGCCATTTTACAGAGCTCATTTCATTGAAATATATACAAGCCACAGACTACAAAACTTCAAAAAAAATCCTTTTAGTCTGCTTCCTAGAAGAAAAAGGTGTCTTTCTTCAAACCTTCTTTTGTTTTCTGCTAATAATTTTTTAAAATTTCTTCCTGTGCAGCTTTTTCCCCAAATATGGACTAAAGAGCCAGTCTCTAACTATGCCTCTAGCAAAAATCTAATCAAGAGCCTCTACTTCAACTACATAACATATTTAACTTTACAATCCACATTATGAATTTTACATAAAAACACCAGATCTTTCATTATAACAAAATTACACAATCAATGTTACCTTTACAATTCATTAAATAAAATAACTATTCTGGCTTTTAGCTATGCTACTAATTCTTCAGACACTGCAATTTTTGTCCTGAAAGGGTTTAAAATATTTTTTGGTTAAGTTTATGGCCTCAACCTTCTGGCTGTGTGCAAATCCACCATATGCCTTTTCCACCATAGGAAAGTGAGAAATGCTATTAGCCCTCAGCAGGCAATACTAGTCTGCTGCTTACTAGCACTGCGTAGCAATCAGCAGAGAAGGACATGAATTATAACCACAAATACGTACTAAGAGCAACTCCCAGTAAAACAGAGTTTCCTTCCTTGCAAAAATTAAATGACTTTGCAAGACAATACCAATAATACTGAATAAAATTCTTCCAAATCAAAGCCAATTCTTTGCATTAAGTAAAATTGCGAAGACTACTACTCAAAAACCTAGGGAAAGCCAGAATGAAGGTTAAGTTTCATCCTCCACACCATATGCATGCAGATTTTAATGGTGTGATCCCCCCCCTCCCCCGCCCCCCCAGTCCTTTCTGGATTATGTGAGTGGGTAACTTTTTGCCATTTCTTTTTATCTTTCTCATTCAGTGTTTGGCCTCTGATGTTATTCAGTATGTCTTACTGCAAAGCCAACACTATAAGCAAAGTGATGAATTTCCCTCAGGGTGCTCTCACTATCCTACCTTAGGGCTTCCAGGGTATCCGAGAGTTTACCATCTCAACATCGCTACCAGGCTGTTATTACCCTTACTTTATAAGGGAGAAATGAAGGTCATAGATGCCTGACGTATCCAATAATTTTGGCTGCTCAAATTGAGACAGTTGCTTTTTATCAGAGTCATTAGCATTTTTATCACATTTGATGGGCACATCCACTGCAGCAGATGAAACCCTCCGGCAGAGGAACTCAGTTGCCTGTGCCATCACATTGCTAGGGCATTGCCTGGCACAATGCAATTAGGACTCTCTCAAATAATTTGCAGGGATGGCTGGAGAGTCAGCATGCTTCAAGGTCTGCTCCCAGTAAGTGGTTTGTATGCAGCCATCTGCTTTGGAGCCTATATGAGTTTAACCACAAGGACACTGGTCACTGTGCCAGCTGGCGTGAGCAGCATCGGGACCTTTCCACTGACCAGCCAAGCCATACCCCATATGCACAAGACCTTGCTCCACAGAGATTCACATCCAGACAGGGGAGTGCAGTGTCTCTGGAAACACAGCCTGGCCCCCAGCATAAGGAAAATACCAATTTGTTAATATTTCTGAAAAGTTTGGCATAATTGAGATGTCAGGTAATAGGCAGCAGTTCTGTAAAGCTGGAGTCCAGTTCCTTAACCATAAACTTCCCACATCACAGCTATCACATTTCTGTTCTTTGTTTCAAAATATGAAGAGCTGCAACTTCTTAATGGTGAGCTGAGGGATCTTTATTAACAGTGTTTTCTCTTAATTTCAGTCTTTAAAAAAATGGCTGAGATCACAGCTAAAACTCTGAAGGAAAAAAAAACAAAACACTCAAATGAGGCACTCATTATTTCCAATTCCCACCCTAATAGGAGTCACATCTCAAACAGTTAAAAATTGGTAAGCTGAAGGCAGAGAAGTGCCCACCTGGCCTAGTGGAAGGTGTCCCTCTCCACGGCAGGGGCCTGGAACTAGATGATCTTTAACGTCCCTTCCAACCCAAACCGTTCTACGATTCTGTGATTCTACGAAACATGTCAGACAGTAATCCTAAGCACCATGTGTATTTCTCAGACACATCCATATGCAGGAACGCATACACAGCAGGGAAGAAGTTGAGCTCTGATTGTACAAACTACCAGTGACAGCTGTGTCTGCACTTAGGCTCAAGTCCTCACAGACAAGAGGCTGAAGAGGCAAAGTCAGAGCCTAAGCCCATGTCCCCTGTGACTGAGCTTCCCTTCAAGGAATGGTTGGCTGGTGCCAAACCATGACCATGGCCAGAGCCATGGCAGGGACTGTAAGAGAGCTGGGTTCTTCCCTGAGCTAAGACAAAATTGCAGCGGTAGCCTTGCAGGCTTTTGTTATGGCTGTGGATGGGTTGGACTAAGGAAGGTAAGATTCTGCTTCGAGAATAAATCATGCAAAACCAGCTCTGGAGCTCTACTATGGCCAACTGGTCTAAAATGATGATTATTTCTATTTCACAACAGACCTCACAGATGATTTATTTCTGGTATCTAAAAAATTAAATATTGGCTGTATGAAGTCTCAGAGATCTACAGGAAACATTCAAAAAAGATGGGGCCTTTTATAGATGAACTTTTCAAAATCAATGAAATCAGTCTGTCTGTTAGCTCCCTGCTCTCACCATCTTGACCACAGAAGTGTCTTTTAGATGGATGAGCTGAACTTAACCAAGGAGCATCATGCTCAGAGGCTTTATATATATCTTAAGAACCTTGTAGAAGAAAAGCCAGACAGAAATAGGTAAGGAGACAGAAGACAGGAAAAGGAGGGAGTGTAACTGATAAAATGTATGTAAAATCTTGTAGTCACAGAAGCTTGGCAGTTTTGGTTTATCTGATTTTTCCAAATATCACTTTTAATTACTTACTGGAACTGTCCTCCAGTAAAGCGTTGTAGGTGGACCCTAGCCTCCACTAAGGGTGATGTGGACAACTTTAAACTAAAAGGCTGAACACTCTTGACAGCATTCAGTGTAAATTTACGTCAAGATTCTTACAGGATTTGGGCCTCAAGTGTCCCTTTTTGAGCAGTACCTCGCAGAAACTCTGAAGCTGAGAGCTGGATTTGGAGCACTACTCTCAAGGGAGTGGTGAATGACTTGGCAACCTATTGTCCAGCTTTGGATGCCTGTACAGCCAATACAGACAAGAAGTTACAATGAGCAAAGCAAGCAATCTGAGTATGTACCTAACCCCGTAGGCTGCTTGCTCTTCAAATCCCCTGAGGTTTTAGACACCCTATCAGTGATGAATGGATGCTATCACAAATAATACCACATGGACCACACGCACATACATGCATTCAGCACTAACAGACCTCATCTTTTCATGTATTCTTTTGGCTTTTGGTTTACGCTCCTGCCCCATGAAAAATGCTCATGAAGGCAGTGCACAGGAATTCCAGTGCCCTCCTTGTGTTTTGGGGCATCTGATATACTACAATGGCTTCACAGTCTGTCCCAGTGCTGAATTAAGATCATCACCAGCCTTTACTCCAGACGAACTCTGGTTCTTTGTCATTCCTTATTGGTAATACTCTGCTGCTTGTGCTTTTGACAAGTGCAGCTATATGATCTTTACAAAACAATCCTGGTGCGTTCCTGCTCAGTTTACAGAAACAGTTGCATTTCCATTGCAGTCCAGGTTGAAGCATCTCTTGTTTAGGATGTAATTGTCTGTGGTGTCTGCACTTTACTATTTATGTTTACAATTGGTTGCTAAGGACTAAGTTATTGCTTCACCAAAGATACTGTCTTTCACTGCATGTTTAGCCTTCCCTGGAAATTTCAGTGGATGAGCTGTCGCAGAGAAGTACAAGGCCGAATGGCAGCTCATTTTCTTTAATTTCAAACAACCACATATTACAGAAATGTGATTATGTAAGGTCCTCATTTCAGGGCTAAATCAGACTACATATTTATATCCTGGCTAGCACTCTGGATCCTTGGTTTTCATGAGTGCTTCCATACAATTCTTTGAGGATGTACAGATACTATATACAGGATACAGTAATAATAGTAAATACATTACTATTAATAAATTAGAGCTTTGAATTGCAACTCATCTACTAGTTGAATTTTTTTTTTCAAACTATATTGCAGTGCACTGAAATGATGGAGATTTTTAACAGGGCCATTGCTCTTTAAGGAAACACTGTTTTAAGCAGTTTTCCTAATATATCTAGTTTTAGGGCTACTCTAAGTATGTTATCTTAAATCACCCTTCAATCTCCCACTGCTCCCTACCAGTGACAGGTGCTGCCAGCTAGCTGAAAGCAGTGAAGAACTTCACAGATGTCTTTTTGTTCTCCTGAACAAAAGCTCGCACAGTGTGGTACTGAACTATGATTCTGGGTTTCCAGGCAGGAAAATATTATACAGTATACAATATTATACTATATATACAGAGAATGATGTCTGAAGTAACAAGGCAAAATGAAAAGGGTCAGATTTGATCCCTTTTTGAATGAAACTGCTTCCAAAACTATGGCCGTAGCACTTTGTTCAGAACTCTACTACAATGTTTGAATTTTCTAATAAACATGCAACCCCACCATCCCATCTACAATTAAGGAAAGCATGGTCATATTCTTAAGTTGCTTCTTTGGAAGTGAAAACATTTGGGTTGAATTTCTGCCTCTGCCAAAAATTTCATGTTGAACCATTTCTAAGTGGACAGTTCCCTAATTCAGTCAAGGAAAATGGTAGGCCTAGACCTACCTAGGCAACAGATAGGAAGAGATAGGGCCATGGTTTTCACTTAGAGGTGGGTATATATACTCGAGAGTTGCTTGTCTCAATCCAGTGACTACCCAGCAAGAGTACAGCCTATGTTCTTACCTCTGGTGCTTCACAGAAGCACTGAAGCTGGAAAAAATGAATCAAGGCCTGGATTTCTGGGTGACTCAATTCTGACAAGTGCCTTTATACACAGCTGGAAACGTCCCCAAGGTCATAACATCAGCAAGTCTTCACAAAAAGCTTTTATCATTAAAAATTAAGGTAAATGTCAGCACAGGCTTGATTCGGGAGAGTCCAACCCTTCAACATTTTGATGTCTTAACCTGTGGTATGCCTCAAAACAAACCCAAGTTAGTCACCCAAAGTTGTCACGTGAGGCCTGTGACAACCTGTCATCTTATTTTGCCAGGTGGCCATCCAGAAAACAGACAACTTTGATTCCTGACCTTATCTAAGGTGGTTTGATTCTACATACTGCACAAAGATATAGTTGGTTTGGGGATCTGCTGTTCTTAGAACTTCAGTTTAACACTGTAGAGAAGATACACTTCCTTTTCATGCTGATTTTTAGTCTTACCATGAGTAGAAACAGAACAAGTTTTGGAAAGCAGAATGTCAAGCTTAAGGGCAGCAGATACCAGAAGTAGGGATATTTTGACCCCCAAATTGACCTATGAATGGAAAAAAGTGAGGACTCACTGTCATGCATAACCCCATGCAACAATGGCAATTGCTGTAATCCTGAAATTAAGACAAGCTAAGAGGAAAATTTTTATAAAACTGCCACTATATATTATATACCTCTATCAAGCCAAAATGTATTTTTAAAAGCCACAGCTTTTAAAACTCATAAAACTCATTAAAAAATGTGCTTGACCAGAGCCATTAGTTCAGGGTTTCTAATATTAAACTCCCCAGACCCACACTCAAAGAAGGGTGTCGGAACCTCTAGGGCAGGATCAACACAGTGCTTCACAGTCAGAAGGAAACACTCTGAATGCCCGTCCACCCACAGTGCGCAGTCAGAATCAAAAGGGAGGCAACTCACCCAACTCATAGTCTACGCCTGGAAGCCTCCTCTTATAAGAGACACATAAAACACAGCCCTTCAAAAAAACTGAGCAAGGTCCAGTCTATAAAATGCTCTTAGAGTTGGTGATAACAACCCATTTATGTAATTGCCTAGTTATTAAACACTTACCCAGGGTCTACATTAGTCCCTGTGGAGTTAGTCCTGTGGTTCATACTTCAGAGGCTACTGTTGCTACCACTAAGACCTAGAATGGCTGTGTGGACGGAGACCACCCTCCCTGTTCCTACTGAGCCAGAATGACACAAAGCAGGTTAGAAGGGGATCAAGCATGAAGCCGTAGCTGTGGAGTATGAGCAACAATTTGGCTGGAGAGAATCTCAGATTACGAGAGGTGAAATATTTGTTTGCATCATGTTAATCTAAGAAAGGCCTAAAAGGTCATTTTCCCACTCCTGAGTGAATAACCTAACCACAAGCCTACTGAACAAAAGCCAGACATCTTTGCTTCTGCTAGCTGATCTGAGCAGCCAAACGTTCTCATCCTTTCTTTACTTCAAGAAGAGCAGAAGATTCTGAGCGCTGCTAGAGCTACTTTGATGAAATGCTTAAATAGGGACTGAAGTGACTAACTATAGGTAGCCAGACTTGTCCTGAATATAAATTCAAGCACAAGGCCTACCCACTGAAGAAATTTGCTCTATGTCAGCAATAATAAGACTGGAAAAAGCATGAGATGGAAACATTCTAGAAGGCAAGACCTTCTACATAGTACTACTGTCAAGGAGGATCAACTTCGTGTGCTATTAATCTCGGTAACCACTGGATGAGCACGTACAATAGTGTCATTCATAGCTTTATTATTTCAACACTAATTAGTCCAGTTCACTGTTTTGAGTCTGCTTACATACATGAGCAGGATTTTTCCAGCTGCTGCAGCCTGCCAGCACCTTCTCCTCAAACTGTCCCAGGATCTCTCTGCTATATTCAAATTCACACTGAATGTATGGTCATAAATTATGGTAGGATTATTCAGTTATCGGAGAATACAACCAGTCGAGATGAGATCATCAACCTTGCAGGTAAACCAAAAACTCACGCTTTAAGAGAGCAGAAGACACAACTGAAACCTCTGTGAAAAGCAGCATTGTGGCCTCATTTTGAGCTGTTCAGTTTGGTTATTATTTTTATCTTCATTTATTTAAAATACAGCTACTTTTCTAAAAGTTAACAATTGATGAGGTACTGTGAAAAACTGTTTTATGAGCTGCCTCAAGATGTCTTACTAATGTTCTGAGGTAAATGTATTCTGTATTTGGACTGTACTGCCATAATTGATTTCTCTTTCTTAACTTGTTAGGCAATCAGGGGGAGAAGCTCATCTCCAGTGTCAAAGAAGATTACGTTTGAGAGCTTTGTTCCGTTAATTATCAGCACAGCTTTGCCTTCACTTCCTTGTTACATGGTTTTACCTAAAGAGCTGATGTTTATTTCCTAACTAGGTAATACCCGAATATGATGGTAGCACGAAGAACATCCTGCAATAGCAAGCGTGACTTCCCAGGGAGACTAGCACTGGCCAGAGTAGAGGACTCTCCTGCATCACGTGCCAGTGCTGTGATAACAGAGCTGTTTGGCCCCTCTGTCTAGACTTGAACTGCATCTGCCCTCGTGTAATTTCACAATATACTGTGGTCCCCCTGTATATGGTATTATGAGAGGTAAATTGGTAGATTGCCATTGTTCTTTGTAAAGATGACAATTGCTGCTTATCACAGACTGCTCCTAGATACTTGGAGCATTATGCATTATGCCAGCATGACATATATTATTTATTAGCTAATAGATTGTTGGTTCTGCCTCTCTTGCTGCTGCCAGCAGTGATGCTACTAACTACTCTTTATAGTCATCCGGAGGAGAAATAGGGCCGTATAGATGCCAGACATCTAAGTCAGAGCTGATCTGCCATTATAGCTAAATATAGATTTCCTGCATTAGAAACAAATAAATTAAAAACCTCACAGATTTTAGTGGCCTAAGACTTTTCCATTACTGCTTCCATATTGCTCATGTGGTCACCATAATCCATGAACAAGTGCATTCAAAATAGTATTCGTTATTTACTGATCATGCAGTTAATATCCTCATACTTTCAGTGCTGGTGAAAAAAGTAGCAATACTTCAGCTTACTGAAGTAAGCTCAAGCCCTGAAAGAAAGTAATGTATTGTACAGTAAACAACTGAACTCTAACTTTGGGAAGATGTCGATGTGTGACTTGTGCTGAAGTTTTTGCGTGCATTGTAACGCGCATCAGGAAGGAGAAAAAGCAGAATAGCCTTTTCTGTCCTTCCATCTTTAAT
The DNA here is from genome assembly GCA_013399475.1 of Chauna torquata. NCBI lineage: Eukaryota > Metazoa > Chordata > Aves > Anseriformes > Anhimidae > Chauna > Chauna torquata. Next base: position 84,441 of record VXAL01002062.1, on the reverse strand, counting down.
GGAGAATACAGAAAGCTTAAAGCTTAACATATTTTAAATATCTTGACTGATGTATATTATAGTTAAATCTTTCATTTAGTGACTTGTGAAGCTATACTGGGACTGTCTTTATACCTATAGCTACCCAAGATAAGAAACTTCCAAATTTTGTTCAACAAAAAAACAAGTTGTTCAGCTTCTCTGTTTGCTTTTTATATTTAATCATATGATTTAATATATATGCATTTTACTTAGACTGAATTTGAGCATCACTAAGCAATCTATTTATTACAGCATGCAATATACTATCCAAAAACATATACCACTCTGGAAAAAACTCAAAATAATGAAATTCTTTCCAAATCCTTTCAATGCAGCTAGAGAATTATAGGTAAAAAAAACACAGAATGCTATGAGATTGCATAAAAATCTACATTTATGATAGAAAAAAATCAAGCCTACAATGTCCCAAGCAATTTATTTTCACAGTACCCCACAGAACACTGTTGTACATCTTCGAGATCTCTGCAATTAAAAATTAAAAAGTTTATTTTGATTAACAGTTAAAGTATGGTTAGGAATTAGACACCCATTTCTACCTGCTAAAATGTGAGTTAAAACCACATGTCCCAAAGATTCACTATAAAATCCAAAAAATTAAATACTCAGTGCCACTACCTCAGCAATAATAACCAGAGAAAGATGCCAGTTACTCATGAGAAATCAAAAATATTTTCTCTTAGGGTGCTCATATCCTGATAAGAATAGAAACAGCACAACCCCAACAAATTAAAAAACAGCCTATTTTTGTTGTGCATCCAAGTTTATCATACCCAGACAGGTATCAGGTTAAAAATCTTATTTCCAAAAATGAAAAAAATCTCCCATCGCAATAATACAGAAAAAGTCCTTTCAGAGGAGGTCATCATTTAACTCTAAGAACTGTGAGCATACTGTTGCTGGGTCAGAAGGTATTATGCAATGACATGATGAGTTAATAGAAATGTTTGCCGAAAGTTGCGCACGGGGAGATTTAGATTAGATATCAGGAAAAACTTTTTCTCTCAGAGGGTGGTCAAGCACTGGAACGGCCTGACCAGGGAGGTGGTGGAGTCACCGACCCTTGCAGTTTTTAAGAGGCGCCTGGACAAGGTGCTACAAGATATGGTTTAGTAGCTTAGTGGGTTGTATTGGTGATAGGATGACGGTTGGACTAGATGATCTTGAAGGTCCTTTCCAACCTTGTGATTCTGTGCGATTCTGTGTGTGAAATGACCCCTGAAAACACATTAAAAAAATCATGTGTGTCTTCAAAAGAATGTGTGTGTGTCAACCCTGATGAAGCTGAATTGGAGCAGCTCACAACTTTAAGTGCTTCCCTTTCTGGCTCCCTGCTTTCCCTCCTGGGTTCTGCCTGTGGAGAGCAGCAGGCCTGTGCTCTGAACAGCAAACACCTCCAGAAGGGTCTGCTGAGGGGTCCCACAATGCTGCAGCATTCCCAGCCACTGCCCAATTTTCCAGAGACCTCGTGTCTCATTCAGCAAGACCCCTTTACTCTAAACCATGCAGACTGGAGACGAGACAGCCCCTCCCCAATGTGCTGTTTATGTAAGAACAACATGCGGAGTAAAACGCTGACTGAAATGTCCCCCAGCAGGTAGCTTTAAATATAGTTGTGCCTTGAAAAATATTTTACCTGCATATGCACTGACATGAAGCTCAAGGAAGTCATGTAAGATCAAGATTTTCTTCTAAAAGTCACAGTAGCAAGCTGTTTGGCAAAATCCCAAATGTTGGCAAGAAAGCTATTGCAAATCTCAACTCCTCGCCTTGCCTTGAATGGCAAGCCAGAATTTGCCAATTAACTTGCACTTAGGAAAAAAAGGCAGAGCATGAATAAATAAATACATATGATGTGGCATTGTTACGGCAACAGTACATTTCAAAATGCTGGAGCCAATGGAAATGCTAAGAGTGATGCATGCTGCTCCAAACATCACTTCTTCCTCGTCTTCAGCTGAAGATGTTTTCATTTCTACTGCCTGCATATGTCTGAATGAGGCCAACCTGCTGAGCCCCACTGACAGCGTCCAGCTGAGAAAGAAGGAGGCTAGAGCAATCTGAACACTGTTGTGAGAGCTGCATGTGGAAGCATCATAAGGAAAAAAAGGCAGCTGCAAGTTCCAGTAAGGCTGAGCTAGGAGACTGTTTATCAGTTCTTGTTTGAATTAAAAAGACAGCGGTGTTAAGAACCTGCAACAAACTTCTTTTGTGCACTGCACCTCATCTCCAAAGCTCTGACAGTACATCTCAGGTGATCACAGAGCAAACAGATCTCAGGAGCAACATGTACTGACCGACCCTGCTACCCTGAAAGCTTCTAGTGAAACTGCTTGGCAGGAAGATCGCACCCCAGGCTTGATAGGACATTGAGATTTCAGACTTTGCCCAGCCACTCAGGCTCTGTGCTAGCTCTGCACTAACTCAGATACAACTTGCCAGCTGAGCAAACTCAAACACTTACTGTTTTTAAAGCCAAACCTCACCAGACAAGGCTTTTCCCACTCCCAAGCCTGTCCAGCCTCGCTGGCTACTCTTCCTCTTCTAAACCAGCCCTGGCAGCTCTTCAGTGCTACAGGATGGGGTCACTGAAATCTTTAAGTGTCCTTATAGTAGCAGGGTCTGCCTGACTATGTATTTGCTAAGGAATGTTGCCTCCACCTGATGCTATTGACGCTTTCTTTTTTATACAAGCATTTAAAAAGTGACAATTTTGGCAGTGATCTAGAGATGGTCTTATCTCTGACGAATTAAAATGTCCAAGAAACTGCAAATACACTGCTTATTTGTATTTTAATCATTATGTAACTTGAGTTGAATGAAGTCCAAGACCAACTATAAATACGGTCCGTACATAGCGTATAAACAACGGTCTACCTTCACACAGGCGCTGAAATACTGATATGACATACTGAATGGTTTGTAGAAACCATGCAGGGAACATGCCCATTTATAAAGACGCTTGGGTTTTTAAAGCCAGGGGAATGACAGCGTGCAATGTATCTACAGAGAGAATATATGCCAGTATATTTTAGACTAGCACAATGCTACAGTTCTTTCAGCTTTGACAGAGAGGATTTTTCAATCACTAGGTACACGGGGTAATTCAAATGACAGTTATCCACCGAGACACTGAGGGTTTATATCATCAGGTTCCCCCAACGCTATTAGAGCATCGGAAACAAATGACGAGCCTTTATCTTTAAAGCTCACCCACGGCAGGAGGTAGAATACTATGAAATGTCATTTCCCCCCTCTTTTAGCAGCTCCGAAGGAACAAAAATACAAGCCACGGTTTCCAAAGCGCTCCAGCCTGAGGACTGCATTATTCTCCCTCAAACTGATCCGAGCAGCCGGGGAGAAAACCGCGTTCCCGGCCAGCCCGGCCGAGCCTGCCCCCTGCCCACCGAAGCCCCCC
>VXAL01002062.1:1346-80353 GCA_013399475.1 Chauna torquata | reverse complement strand
GCGCTAAGCCCCAAGCAAGGGGTGCACACGCACGCCCAGCCCACGCCAGCCCCCAGGCGGGCTGTGCACACACGCATGCATGTGCACACCCCCCTCCGCTGCACTAACCCCCGGCAGGGGCTGCACACGCGCACACACTCGCTCTCACCAGTCCCCCCCAGCAGAGGCAGAACTCCCCCACGTCCGCTACGCACACGCCAACTTCTGCTCGGCGCGCCCACCCGCACCGCCGTGCCTCCCCAGCCCCACTGGCACCGACACGCAGCCCCCGTGGGGGGCTGGCAGCCGGGAGCCCCGGCGCTGGCGGGGTGACAGGGTCCTGCCGAGGGCTGAGCCCCCTGGCAGCGCTTGCAGGGCCCCAGCGGTCAAGACCCCCGGCGGGGCGGGGGCTCGCTTGTATCGCCACGTCCCGACGGGGCAGCTGCCTGCGATCGCGGCTCCCGCTGCTCCTGCTGCCTCTTGCACCTTCGCATAGGGTTTAATAGCTCTTCTTTATTGCTTTTTAATGGGAAGTCCTTTATCATTCCCGATAATGTGAGGAAGTCTGTCTCCCGCATTCTGTGCGTCCCCTCTGTATTTTAGGAATGGGATTACAAAGCTGCTCTCCTTTTCAAGCTCTCCTGTCTTACTTGGGTTTCATAACAGTTCCTATGTCACTTTGCCCTCTGCATTGTGTTGCTCAGGCTTCACCTCTTCCTGTAGCTCTGAGATTCTGCCCTCAGCGTTGCACATTTCTCTGCTGGGATGAAGGCTTTCAAACACACTGCTTCTCAGCTTCCTTTTTTTTTTTTAATTCAAAGACCTTCTAATTCTTTTGAAAGCTGTCCAAGAAACAGATTGGGCAGTATTGCCGCCATAATTTCAATTAAGACCAACTAAAAATTAGGTTAAACTTTGAATGCTCATTTACTATGTTAATTTCCCCCCATTTTATTTGCTTCCTTGACCAACAGCTTGGAAACACAGAGATAAGTGATTTTTAAAAACGGTCAACCATCTTTTGCCCGCCTAGCTTCTGAAGTTTCCTGAATGGGTACCACAGCTTGAGACAGGCTATTTATTCATGGTAGTCCTAAGTGGTGCTGATTTCAAGATTAGTTTTCTGTGGAAATAATGATTTGTGTTGAAACCTCCAGCAGAATGCCCTTTGTCCAAAATCTGGACATCAGTGAGGTAGACATCTGTGCCTATGAGGATCACCCTAGTCCACCCTACGGGAGATTCTCTTCCTTGTGTTATACGCGGTAAGCAGAGCTCTGTGACTGCCCATTCCTCTCCCTGACCACAAATGGAGTTCAATCACCAATTAAAATGTAGGTGTCTGTGTATTCCATACGTTGTACCCCTTCTGTGTGCACGTGTCTACACATCGCTTTACTCGTGTTTGAACCCACAGATCAGTTTCAGCTGAATGTGAGAGGTGGGTAAAACTCTCAAAGACAATTAAATTCCTACAGGTTTGAGAAAAAGAAGTCAGTCAGGTGAAGAGGCTCTTTACACGTCCCTTTGTGCCCAGAGCACGGTAAAGGTGGCATCAGGAGCTCATGAGGTGCTACATACCTGAAAACCTGCACGTGTATGTCACAGAAATGAGAAAGGTTCAACCGGAGCTTCTGCCTTCTTAGATATTGCAGTCAGCAAAGCACATGGTACAGAGCTGCAGGAAAGCAGAGTTCATTCATTCAGATGCTCATGAAATGCTAGGCTCTCAGGAGCTCCAGTGCTCCTCTACTGCTTTGCATGATGCAGTGAGTGGCTTTGAAGGCTGCACGTTTTATAGAAGCAGACAATGTTTTCATGAGATTTTAATATTTGAGGTTTTGGTAATTTTGATGAAGGGAGATTCTCTTATTTCTCTCTCATTCACACATACCCAGACGCTAACAGGACTTGCTTTTGGGGAAAATTGTCAGAAAGTGCAGTCAATAGGAGTTTCCACAGTTCTACAGCTATGCCTATGTGCAAGCTCCCAAAGAAGCAGTTTGTCTGCTTTCAAAATGGAAGGATTATTCTTGAACAAAAAATTCTGTACTGAGCTGGTGAATCCACAGTAAAAATACCTTTATTCTGGGAAAGAATTTTTTCGTACAGAAGTGTATTGTTATACCGCAATATATGTTTATTTCACTATATCTATTTTATTCTATTTTCCTTCATAAACAAATGCTAAATGCTCTTGGCTCACTCATTTTCTAGTGTTGAGGCTTCTCTGTTCACACACGCTTATCTTCTGTTCTTACAGCAGCGTGTTTGCAAGTTGAAGAGAAGCCTCTGAGCTTCTTCTATTTACCAGAAAACTAAACAAAACAAAACAAAAAAAGCAAAATGTATGGCCGTGCTGATGACCAGTGACTTCCAGACTGTGTGGGAAAGATTTAGTGCAGGGGAGTTTTGTTTCAGTTGGTCACACAAGGGGAAGAAAGACACAGCTTGAATGAAAGAGAAATCTTTTTCCTACCGAGCCTTCTGTTGCAGGATTTTTCTCCCTCATTACATCTAAGTTCTTCAGAGCATCTTTCATTGAAGACTCGTCTCATAAACATGCTGGACCTCTGCCTTCTCACTTCACATCTGGTTTGCACAGGTGAGCCCACTAGGTCTCTGTGAGGCAAGGCTTCCCAAATGCCTCCCTGGCATTTTGCATCCATTCAGGCCTCCCTAGAGGAAGAGGAAGGTGTGAATGGAGGAAGATGGGCAGGTACTTGGAAAGATATAACTAAATCTTGAGTTGCAGCAGAAGGATCGTTCAAAACTGCAATCTAACTGTTACAAGAAAGTCATCTTCTCCACCGCGGACTGTCTTGACAGCACTAGTGAACTCATGTGACCCACACGTGTGCTTCATTTGGAAGAAAGAAGAATTGATTTGCATTTGTCAGGGCCCTGAAGGCACTACCAAGCCTGCTGGCCCTGCCCAGCCTCCCCCGGGACCTCCCCTAACCCCTGCCCATGGCCCAGGACCCCCTTTCAGCACTTCCCTGGGGCTGTCGGTCCCTGCCCCAGCTGCAGGAGTGCCAGTCTCTAGCCCTCCTGCTGCCCCTGCCTCAGGGGCCTCATACCTGCACTGTAGGCACCTTATCTCCTGGACATAGCCCATGCAAGCACGCTGTAGCTCGTCTCCAGTCCTCTCTCTGGCTCTGTCCTGGATGGACTCTGGACTCCTGCAGCAGCCTCTTTTGCTCCTGACTGGAGCCCATGGTTGGACCCTGGAGCTGCTTCATTGTTTGCCTTGTCTTGGACTGTTGATGGACTCTGTTCTGCCGGCCAGCTGTGGGATGGTGCCCCAAGGGTGAGGGCACTGCCAGCACTTGGGTGCTTAAGCTCCCAGCTCACCTGTCCTTCAAGAGCAGTCGGCCTTTGCCCTTCCCCTGGCAGTGGAAATTTCTGAATGGTTGCAAAGACACACCCTGTCCACAGGAGCTTTCAGAAACAGAAGCTGTATCTTTACTGTGGAAAACTAGCAAGGGCAGCCTCCCCTGCGGAGAAGGGCATGGTCCCCTTATGGGCTGGCTTCGTGGCTATTACTCGCTTGTAGCAGCAGGGATTACAAAAAGCACCGGTAATAGAAGGGCTGCTGTCATCAGCATCAAAGTTGGCCTGTCCATCAAAATGGCTGAGCATTTTCTTGAATGCAATCACCATAGTTCTTGCAATGCCAAAATGTAATGTCAGGTGGTCTGGAAATGTCTCCTGATTTCACAGTGATGAGTCTAAAAAATGACAAAAATAAATAAGTTCTGTTCTAGGCGAAGAGCAATCCCCATCGCAGCACACTTTCTATCACCCGAGACCTCCAGATATAAACAAGTCAAACAAAGGCAGATTCTTGTCCAAGTCTAATATTCTCTTAAAATAAATCACATTGGAAATAGCATCTGGCAATAGCATAGCCCACCACAGTTCAGACCATGTCTGGTCTGGATTAAGGACTTCCTGAATCATGGGATAGCTCTCCTTGCTTCCCGAGGAGTGTTTTTTGTTTTGATTTGGTTTTGTTTTGTTTTGTTTCTTTTTTTTTTTTCCAGGTTTTTGTTTCATTTTATCAGATTTCTGCAACTCAGAATATGTTTTCTGTTCCTCTTGCCATGGATCAGGCTCCGACATGCTTTCTCCAAATCTCAGGTTCTGGAGGGGTTCCTGGAGGGCGCTCCAGCTCTTCCATAGGATGCAGTGGGACAGCAGTTTCAGTGTGTTTAAAGGCTGTTTTGTAGACACATCTAGGAATGGTGTACTGCCAGACACAGGGGCAAAAGTGGCAGCTTTTTCTTCCCTAGCACAATAAGTAGAAACTTACAGGGCTGAGTATCACAAAGACAGTTGTGTAGCTGAGCAAGAGCATTGCCAGGAAAGACAGATCATGGGCAAGATGCCATTGTCAAATTNGTAAAATTAGCCACAACTTGGATGGGTTTTGAGGTGGGTTTTTTTTTTTTTTTTTTTGGCTGTTTGTAAAAATTGATTCATTGTTCTTTTCTTCTCCGGGTGGAAATTTAATTTTTTTTTTTATTTTATTTTTTAATTCTGGACAAAGCTGGACAAGAAAATAGAAATTACTGTCAGGGCTAAAATCAATTTTAGACACAATGTAACAGAAACAGAAAACAAATTTGAACTAAACAAAGACATATCAATATGATTATAGCTGAATCAGAGTAGTACAAGCTGATTTATTTCAAATTTTGGGCATCTTCTCCTATTTAGAAGTCTACTAGATAGGATTTAGTGGCTGGTGTTTTTTGTCAAACAGATATAAAGCCTGCTGAATGGCTGCTGGAGCTCCAGCCTGCAACATCTGGATGTAGTGCTCTCCTTCGTGTAATGTAAGATGGTGATTTCCACAAACTAAGAAGTGTGTTTTTAACATTCTGTAATGGGTTCCTCCAGCTTATGTTTTGATTAAAAAAAAAAATAAAAAATCGTATTTTGTAGTGTAATCTTCATAGTTGTTTTTTTTTCTTTTTTCTTTTTAACATGAGCTGAATGTTAATCCTCTCTGTCAATTAAAATGTTATCTGGTGTTATTCACAGACCTTTAAACTGAGATCCCTTATTTTGGCCCGGCCCCATGCCAGGCCACAACCTGGGAAACGGTTCAGTTTTGATTATGAGTCCCAGGTAGGGTGTATCCCAGGTTCAGACTTGCTCAATGCTTTCTGCAAGTTGCAGCGGCTTGGTCCAAGTTTCTGACAAAAGAGCAGCCAAACAAAACCCAATCCTGCCATTCTAAAGACCTGGTGTTTCCTGACTATATTATACAGGGAGAGCCCTGGCTTGTTCTTCCATCCCGGCAGAGGCTGAGCCGCAAGAGCGAGGCTCTCCCTTCCCGGGTGGCCCACCATGGAGGACATCCTTCTTGAGCTCCTTTGGATGCTTGTGGTACCTGCCCGGGGTGTATGTGACAGGCAGCTCTTTGTCTGCCTTTCCCCAGTCCAAGGAGACGGGAGTAAGAATTTTTAGACTTTTCATTTTAGATTGTTTCTGGTCTGAGTCACATGTGATTTAATGATGGATTAATTAAAAGTAATAGCTTAGGCATAAGCAGAAGTCTTTTTCTGAGCAGATCGAAGCTGAAGGAAACAGAAGCCAAGGACAAGAGCTAGAGTGAGGGTTGTTCAGCAGCTGTGCAGAATTACCGGCTAAATATCTTTATTAGCAAGGGAGAATGAAACACCCAGGAGCCGAGGGTTTTGCAATGGGAAGAAGCCAATTGCAGAGAGAGGAGGATCAGACTGCGATTAGTTGTGAGAGGTATCAAGCTTCTAATTATACGGGCAATCCCCGCGCTCCTCCCCTGCAGCCTGGCAGAAGAGGACAGAGACACAGAGCTGAAAGATGGGGCCCCACATTTGGCAGGAGAGCTCCCTCCATATCTCTCACTCTAAAAGGCGCTGTGGGGGAACTATAGGGAGATTAGTTTTCCCAAAACACAGGTTGACCCTTTCCCTGAGCAGTTGTGTAGGTATCTGGGCACTGGGCTATGTACAAACAGCACAGTCCTGCTCTGACATTGTAACGGGAGCTGAAGAAACAGCGGCAAGGTGAGTGAGCTTCCCCGAGATCAGGCTGAAGCCATGGTGGACAAATCTGATAAATTTATGCTACTGAGAAATGTGGTAAATTAAACGTGGATGATTTGTTTAAAACTTGTTGTATTCACGAGTGAAGTGTTAGGACTTTCTACTTTCTTTCACATTGTTATTTTCATTTTCAACTTGTTCCCTGTGGGTTAGATCTCAGGTCTGAGATGCCGAAAATCTGAGGACATTATCTTTCTTAATGAAATGTCTTGATACTGCTGGCAAATCCAGACCCAAAATTAAGACCATGTTTCTTCAGTTGTGACTAACACATTCCCTGGAACATTGTTCTGCTCCCAGCCTGCTGTACACAACTAACAAGATAAAAGCTCCCCACATTATTTTCAACTATTTTTCAGGGTTTGTGCAGATATTTTTCTCCAGTTGGATTGTATACGAATCTGATAGAGTAATAAGGCAACTTAATTGCTCTTTTCTGTGGCCTTCACCCCAACGGTTCCCTACAGCCTTTTTATCCTTTGTGATGCCTGTAACAGTGCTGAGTGATGTGTAAATGGGGCACTTAGCCCAAGTGGAACCTCATTGAAGACAGACAATAATGAAATTGCTACCAGACAGTGGTTTCAATTTGTAAACTCTTTTTGGGAAAGAACCATATTTTTTCTTAGATCTGTCTGAAAAGCAGAGTTTGCTGTTCATGAGAACTCTTGTTTTTTCCAATGGAGTGGTAGCAGCTCAACTAACAAAACCGGCAGCTTCCCTTAGAAGCTGCAGAGGAATCCCAGAAATGGTGGTGTGGGGTGAGCCCTGCCTGGACACAGACATGGTGAGCCCATCAGAGGGTTTTCAGGCTTCAAACTCTTGCTGTGTGATCTTGAAGGCTTGGGAAGTGAGGACTCTGTCTGGCTTCCACCTCACTGCTGCAAAACTGGAGGACAGTCCTGATTCCGTGGATGGTTCCCAGCTTTCCAGGGATTCCTCAGGGACATCTGAACATCGGCCAAGATATGGGTGTCTGCCCTAGTGTGAGGGGCTCTAGTGCACATTTCATGAGACCAGACAAGCCAGGCTCTTGAGCAGATTAGATGATCTTTGGACGAAGTGGTCTTTGAAGAGCAACATGGCTCCCAGTTCCAAGGCAGTCAGCCAAGAAGTAGAGTTTGAAGCTGAGTTTTGGGATGATAAAAGTTCACCAAACTGAAATAAATTCAAATTAACATCTTGCTACTAACATACTGGCTTTGCTGGAACATTTCAAGAAGACCTATGTTCCTAACTAGCTTCAGAAATAATAAACAGTAAGGGACTAACTTTCTGAAATACTTTGCTAAGAGTTTTAGAGATTCTTATTGTGAACATATCTTATGTTGCTCTGCGTTAGAGTCTGTGAAGATGAAGATGGTGGCTCTGTGGGGTTTGATTAATACCATGGGGCACTATTTAAGTCAATGAAGTCTAACTTGTTTAAAATTACACGTCGAGTCCTCAGATTTCCCTGCAGTATATCAAATCTCAATTGGCAGGTTACATGTCATAGTCTCTTCTGAAATATTTCATTAGATATTTTTATACTTACTGTGCTTACTGTGGCTGTTTTGTTGTTGTTGTTGTTGTTGTTGTTGTTTTTAGTTTCTATAGAGTAGGATAAATGGCATTATGTTTAAGAAACCCCACCTTGGAGGTGTAAATTTACATATTCACCTTTTCCTAAATTGGCTAGAACACATTTCTCATCGTCCCTATAACAACAACAACAACAAAACTACTCAACTTGTATTCTTAAATTGCTTATGTAAGTCATTTGCAAATCAATGGAAGAATGCAAAAATGCTTCATAGGTACCACAGCGAAACACGGTGTTTTGAGGACTATGAACTTATCTGGTGTCTTAGATGTGGAAGCTGATTAGGACTGGAAGCAGAGTCATGGAACTTCAAGTTCTTACTATAAGGTTAAGCAGGTTGTTTTCAGGGTGGGTCTTACTTTATGCTCTAGTGCCCTTTATCTCTTACCACCTTCAATTCTGCTTGAAACGTATTCCCACAAGCTCCACCACTTCACTCTCCTGAAATGCTCCTTCTCTTGCACAAGTACACTTGGTATCCTCCATTCATTGTTTCCTATTCCCTAGCTGCTAGTAACACACTGTAGATGATTCTGAACTGTATGCACTGAAAGGCCAGTGCTTCCACTAAAATAGGCAAATAACATTAAAGGTGTATTGCAGCCTCAGCAGAAACACTAATGTGGGTTCCTCTCCTCCCTTGTCACTATTTTTCAAGATACTTGATAAGACGTTTGAAATGGACTAACGGATTTAGAAGTGATGGGGAAGAGATTGTGGGGAGGAAAATGGACCTGAAAGGCAAAGGCATAGATTTTTCCTTGGGAAGCCAGGCTGATCTGTCATATGCAGAGCTGAGGGGGCAGAATTTTTCAGAGGACCCTCTTGCTCACTGCTATCTGAATGCTCATTTGTATCACTGCAAAGTGACTTTGAAGAAGGTGGGAAATCCTACAAAATCAGTTTTGAAAAATACTACATTCATTTTACATGGATTGCGATAACTGCTCAAGATGCAAGTAGCAGGAAATCAGACCTCATACTTTGCTAGTGACACTCAAAACAGACTTTGGTGATTATTATTATCTTGCTTATTATTTGAATTTACTTGCAAATGACTTAGACAAATATCTCAGTTTATGAATTTTTTGCCTCGTGCACGTTTCTTGCTTTAATTGTTCATTATTCATATTTGCTATTTGCATAAGTGTGGAGAAGGAGACGTATGCAAGACGCTTCAGGCTTGAGCTGTTCACAGGATGTGCTGCAGAGGGGCAGAGATAAGCCATGGGGGGATATAGCTCTTTTTCTCTGCTTTCCTGTCATCATTCTTTCCTGGCTGTTACAGTGAATACACTCTCTCTTTTACTCACAAAGACAGATGTTAATGTCAGATACGTTACTTAAAGTGTAGCTGATCTATCAGAATAGGTTCTTTGTCTTGAATCTTTAATTTTGTAGGCAAACACAGTAATTCTGACAATAAGTGGGATTTGCTATGGATACTGCAAACTGGATATACATCATCTTCAGACTGATGAATGTTTGTGACCCTCCAGGCAAGAAACCATTAGGTCATAAACCTGTGCAATCAAGTGAGGGCATTCAGGGTGAGCCCTCCATGTGAACTCTCAAGTGACCTTTTCTACCTTTCGAAGAACCACTCATTTTAAGAATCTGACTATTATTCAAAGGAATTCCTGCTATCATTTAAAGGCATAACTATGCATTCTGTAGACTGAAGATGAATAGACAATTTTCCTACCTTTCTGGTAGGAAAGTACTTTCATCTCTTTCTTTTCACATATGAGAGACTAACTTTCCCTGAGCTAAAGAATAAATCCAGGCAGACCAAGAAGCAGAGTGGTAAAATCTGTTTCTAATTCTGTAAACTAGAGGTAATTTTAAAGTCCATACTTGCTGAAAACAGAGGTGGATTAGCTGAAGTTGAAGTCTACAATACTGGACTTCTGGTTAGATGCCTGAATAAATATACAGCACTTTTCTCCTCTAAGTTCCTGGTTATTTAGTATGACTAGGAGCAACATTTGAACCTCTTTATAAGGAGAATGCTTCCCAGAAAATACTTTATTTCTTTCAGTTATTATTATTGAAAATACCTAATGGTTCTCACCATTTGAATATTTTAAGCAAGTTCACTCAGAGTAATGCAGATCTGCATTATTCTATTTAGCTCCTTTTAGCAGAATAATCCTTTAGTGAGTGAAAAGCCCTAGGGCAGCAGCTGGTTCCAATTTTATAATCTTGTGGTTTTCATCAGGTAGTGGAAAAAAATTCTGTAACTATGGAAAAAGCAGCACTGTGAGCTATTAGGCACCGGAGAATTCACCCCAGAGAAGCCCTTATAAATACCGTAGTCACAGAAAAGACTTCTCACGAACATTACAACTTAGATTCAGTACTAACTATCGGATACAGATCTTCAGGAAATTAGCCTTCATTGGTTCTGATGTTTGAAGAATTGCTGTTTGCTACATTATCTCTAAGTAAAAATGTGTTGAACACCACTCATGCTTTTCTTTCCAACACAGATCAGAAATGCATCCAATTGTCTGCAGAAGAGCGGTTACATATTTAATTTGGCTGGCGTGCAGGGAGCTGGCATCGAGAGCTACAAGACATCTGGGACTGGGCTGTTGTAAGGACTGGGTCCAGCATGAGGAAGCCTTCACAACCCTCAGCACCTCACGGCACTATGTCCACCTGAGATGGGGGTGCATTGTTTTTCCTTCTTTTACTGCACAGACCATTTCATTTCCACTTGGAGTATATCTACATAGTGCAGCAAAAGAGCAAGGATCACTGTAGCCACAGTGCTGAGACGCATTAGCATGGCTGGACAGCTTTCAGTATGGGGCTTAGCTCTTGTATTTTGTATACCATACATCTACATTCCAGGCTGGTTCCAGAGTTTGTCCCTGCTTCAGGATAAGTATGAGACTCAAAGGTAAAACCATTGTTTAAATGATAGCGTATTTATCTTTCGATTTACTAAATTGATTTTCAGTGTCCTCAGCATAATATGCTACTGCTTATCCACTACAGATACTGTCACACTGTAACTGAGGCTGCCACCAGTGCTAGTCAGATTGGAGGTATCAAGCCATTTATCAGACCATGGCTGAACTCTGAAATAAGAAGCATTATTTGCCTTACTTCCTTTTAACACAGATTTTGTAAATTAAATGTTTTAAATATGATGAAAACATATCATTTTCCTGAATGGTTTCTTGACCAGGCTGTTTTATGTTTAGAAAGAAATGTGCCTATAAGTGAGAACTATATGATCTGGACAGTGCATATAAACTGGAACAAAAAAATACCTTGCTTAAATGTACTTAAAAGTTCACCATCATGATTAATGGTTTTCTAAGCTTTCAAGAGTGCCCCAATAACCATATATTAAATCAAGAATGCTTTTTAAATATGCTGTATTGGCAGATGTTCATTAAATGTATCCAGTTATTACAGGTGTATATATTTCCTCAAGTTCTTTAAAGATTAATGGTTACACATTTGCATCAACCTTCTTACAGAAAAAGTCCCTTTATAATGCAGTAGTAAATATGTTTTTGGTATGCTTAATTTTTGAGGCTTCTTGAGCTGGCCCGATCTCATTGCCAGACTTTAACCTACAAAAACATGTTATGCTTTGCTATATTTAGATAAGCAATTCTGCTTAATCTGGCTTTCCTCCTAGATTACATACATTATAACTCTTTTGAGCTTTCTTATTACAGTATCAGCCTAATGAACTGTTCCAGTATATTGATTCAGTGACATAAAATCAGTGAAAGAATTTGTTAGTTGGGGCCTGAGCTGTTGGCTGCGCTCAGCCTGATTTGCATCATGCCATGCCACTCCATGAAAGATGCAGGTAGGCACAGCACAGGAACAGCTTCCAGCAAGGGGAAGATGTCATACTGGCTCTTAGGACAGAGTGGCAGGCATTAGACACACCATCGAGGGACAGAGAACATGTGCGTAGTATGGTGAGTCACAGGTGCCTTGAAGTTCTTGACGAGCTACGTAAATGTATGCATCTCTTAGCAACTCTAACTTAGCAGAGACTGGAAGCATGGAGGTTTCAGCTGTTAAGGTCATGTTGGCATGCTCACGTATGCCTTTACTAGAGTCATATAGTGTACTCCTTGGACATAACTGAGGATTGAGGTCAACACGTTTAGCTGGGCATCTGGACAAACATTAAACTCTTTTGTGAGCAGTAGATTAGAAGAAAGTGCCCACATGAAGATCCATTCTCTGGAAATTTTTTGTGGTGTATGAAATGGTTGATATATATGAATGTGAATTTATGATATACGGATATATGAAATGGTTTATGATATATGAAATGATAAAATCACTGATGAAATGAGATCACAGAAAGGAACTGAATCAGGCCTGTGATCATTCTAAGTGATTTGTATTTCCTAAACCATTATAGGTGCTCTAAAATTTTTTTTTTTTTTTTTTTGTTCAGGAGAGAGACCTTCTTGGGATCAGACTCTTGGTCCCTAGTATCACATTCGAGTAGCTGAAGAATGGAGGGAGAATATCATGACAAGGAAAAAAAGGCTTAATTACAGAGTGTTTAATTTGGGGAATGAATCTTTCTAGCCTGAAAGCAGAATAATTTGATTAATTCCACTATCAATGCTGTGCCCTTACATGTGTAACCTCCATGCAACTATAGGTGCAGTCTGTCAAATGGCACGTACTGATAAAAATGTCAAATTCATTAGTCAAATAATCTAAGAGTTCAAGGCTAGTAATGAATCATTTCTACCATCATCCTTCCCATCCACCTCTTCAAGTCTAGCAGGAAATTAACCTGTCTTTGAAACAAAAAAGAGTCAAAAAAATAATCCTCGAAGCATCACCAAATGATTCCCTTTTTTCCCACTGATGCATGGAAGAAGCATTTCCTCATCCCATTCACATATATTAAGAGAAATTAGTCATTTATGTGTTAATAAGGAGTTTCTTTTGTTGCTTTTTTGGCTGATTTGGTATAGAATCACAGAGTCATAGAACATTCTGAGTTAGAAGGGACCCACAAGGGTCATCAAGTCCAGCTCCTGAATCCACCCACTACCTAAAAATCAAACCATGTATCTGAGAGCAGATATCCAAACGCTTCTTGAACTCCAGCAGGCTCAGTGCCATGACCACTGCCCTGGGGAGCCTGTTCCAATGCCTGACCACCCTCTTGGTGACGAACCTTTCCCTAACATCCAGCCTGAATGTCCCCTGTCACAGCTCCATGCTATTCCCTCGGGTCCTGTCGCTGTCACCAGAGAGAAGAGATCAGCACCTGCCCCTCCGCTCCCCTCGTGAGGAAGCTGCAGGCCGCCATGAGGCCTCCCCTCAGTCTCCTCTTCTCTGGGCTGAACAATCCAAGTGACCTCAGCTGCTCCTCATACATATTGCCCTCTAGACCCTTCACCATCTTTGCAGCCCTCCTTTGGACATTCTGTAATAGTTTCATGTCCTTCTTATCCTGTGGCACCCAAAACTGCACACAGTACTCAAGCTGAGGCTGCACCAGTGCAGAGCAGAGCAGGACAATCCCTTCCCTCGACCAGCTACCCACGCTGTGCCTGATGCACCCCAGGGTACGGTTGGTCCTCCTGGATGCCAGGGCACACTGTTCACTCATAGTCAACTTGCTGTCAACCAGAATGCCCAGATCCCTTTCTGTGGGGCTGCTCTCCAGCCTCTTGTCCCCCAGTCTGAATGCATATGCAGGATTACCCCATTCCAGGTGCAGAATCCAGCACTTGCTCTTGTTGAACTTCATATGGTTGGTGATTGCCCAGCCCTCTAATTTGTCAAGATCTCTCTGGAATGCCTATCTACCCCCAAGGGAGTCAACAACTCCTCTTAATTTAGTGTTGTCTGCAAACTTTTTTAGTATGCATTCGAGTCCTACATCCAAGTCATTTATGAAAACATTGAAGAGAGCTGGCCCCAAAATGGAGCCTTGGGGAACCCCTCTAGTGACTGGCTGCCAGCCTGGTGTAACCCCGTTTACTATAACCCTTTGAGCCTGACCCGTCATCCAGTTGTTCACTCATCATAGTATGTACTTGTCTAGCTGTATGCTGAATGTTTTGTCCAGAAGGATATTGTTAGAAACAGTATTGAAAGCTTTTCTGAAATCCAAATCACATTTGCTGGCATCCCTTGGTCAACTAGATGAGTAACCTTGTCATAAAAGGAAATTAAGTTAGTTAAACAGGACTTTTGCTTCGTGAATCTGTGGTGGCTATGACCGATGACTGGGGGGGGAACATATCACTGCTTTAACTAAAGCTGAACCTGTTGCACGTGTGCCCTTCCTGATGCTGTTCTTGTTACTTCTGTGGCATGTCTTAATGTCTTGGCTGTTGTTGCAGATCTAAAGCTTAGACTTTCAGACCTTCCTGTGTGTTTTATTCAGCTAACCATTTTACTGCATGGTTTCTTGGGAACAATTATACACTGGTTTTTTTTTTTTCCTCATTTTAGAACCATGAATTCAGATTGCAGACAGTCAGCTGAATTTGCAAATGCTGATGTGGGGTACATCTCTGCTCATGGCTCATTTTCTCATCACTTTGGGAGAAGTCCCTTTTAGGTTTACTTTAGCACTCAAGATGCCGTCTCAGTATAAGACACAAGGAGACCAAAATACAAAATGTATTTATTGTGTTTACTCCCATCACATCACAAATTGGGGGCAATTATTGGTGCATGCCTGGAAATTAGGTTTTGTGGATAAAAAGAAAAAACAACATTGAAAATCATGTAATTCCTAGGAGGTAGACTGCAGAAAAGGAGATATTTTTGCCATGGACATTTCCCCTTTTCCTTTGACAACAGGAAGGTGAACTTCAGGTGTTTCAAAAGTTACATTTTTTCCTTGTTGCAGTAAATATTAATTCCTTTCCAAAGGAAAGAGGTAACGCACAAAGAAACCATGTTTTCAGATTCTAAGAGAAAGAATATTGGACTGTTGTCCCTGTAATAAAATTCAATGTATCAAGCGAATGAATTATTATTGTTTAGTGAAACATGTCACAACATCGATTGAAGCTACCCATTAGGTCAAGATGTCAGACATGCCTTTGTGACACTGTACTAGGAATCACTGTTGAAATTGCAAAATCTGCTGGTAATAGCAACTGAGCTCGAGGTAAACATTGTCCTTACCTCATGCCATAGTGACATTAATGGTTCACGATATCACTCAGTGATCAAAGCCTTCTGGGAAGACATAGACGCAAAGGGACAATAATCTTGGTGATCCATCTCCATTTTTTATCGAAGAAAATGCACCAGATTTGAAATTGGCTGGGTATTTACTTTAAAATATCTACAGAAATTCCGATCTGTAGGCTTTTTTATTGTCTGTGAAAGCCTCACACAGACCTAACCAGTGATGACTGTAAACACGAGATCCATCAGACTATTTTGTCATTCAACCATGATACCAAGAAAAATGAATAAATACATCTTTATTTAGTACCTTTCATAATGTAAGAGTTTTTCTGAACCTACATTTATAAAAATGCATCTTTAAATTCAGATGGTGATCAGGGCGCTGATCCTGCCGGTCTTGTTTAAGCACTCCTGTACGCAAAGTTTCTTGTTGTAGTAAATCTTCTTGACTGGGTCGTTAAAAAGCCAAATGTTCAGGGTCAGATTCTCTTCATACAAATGCCAGCCAAGTGCCAGCTTCCCTGCTGTGTTCCTTGGGGGATTTTTCTGATGACTGATGGGATGTACTATCACAACCTTTCTTCCCTTGTTGTTCTTGTCAAGAAAAGTCAGCTTTAAATTCCATCTGGGTTTTGAGGACTTTATGTAGACACCCTGCCTTTCTCCCCATCTGACCATCAACACCCATCTAGTGCTTATGTCTTGGGAACATTTTGGCAAGCTGGCAACCCACAGCAGATATTCCACTCGTAATGGCCTTCTAATAATCTCACAATCTTCCAAACCAGCTAGAAGGCATCTCTCCCACACCAGGTTTTACAGCTGGTACAAATGTAACTTTGCCATGGCTCCTGTGGTCATCATACTGGAGCTTTCTGTATTATTTAATGTGTTTCTAACATGTTTCTGGCTGAAAGCAGAGATTTTAGTATTGCCACACAGTAGCATCCGAATGCCAAATTCAGTTCACAATACCTTTTGTATCTGTTTTTGCAAGTCTTGGGTGCAAATTTGGTGTGTCTAAAATGACCAGTAAGTACATACCTTTCGATAACTGTTCATTCATTTTGTAAATAAACACTATTTTGAGGCTTTACTCATAGCCTTCAGAAGCTTATTTCCCTCAGGGAAGAGCACTACCATTAAATGAAACTCTGCTTCTTCGTTATGGAATTTGTAATCCTTTGGGGAAAAACTTATTACAAAACAAAGGAAATAATAAGTCTTCTTTGTACATGAAAGACGCTAAATTACCTCCTTATAGTCACTGAAGTCAAAGTTGTTCTAAGTAAGAACTTTTTTTTATTGCCTGCCAATATTTCATAGAGGGTCCAAAACTTATATTAATTGAAATGTGTGATAGATTAAATAAGCCTTAAATTCAGGGGGAGAAATAAGCTACACATACGATTCCCTTGTTTATATATAGCTAAAGATGTATCAAAACAGAACTGTCCCTTATACTTTCATAGAAGTACCGAGCACAGGTGGTCCCCAAACTTGTCTGACGGTACCATAGTAACAGTTTCACAATACTGGTGATTTCTAGGGACACTCCGTATCTAGGACACTGGTCAAGTAATGTCACATTTTTGTTTGCAAAATTGTCGCGCTTTATCACTGACTCAGTTGAATAACTCACCAACAATAAGTGTTGCTATTTATTAGTATAGTCTGAAGAGCAGCTTCCTGAGGAAGATTGATGTTGGAGCTCTTCAAAATACTTGATTTTCTCTTGCAAACTGGAAATGCAAATGTTTGTACAGAAGTGTTTGTTTGGAGACAAATGAAGTTTCCTAGCACTTGCCTTTGATACATCATCTCTGGTGCTTGGTAATAGTGAAGTACAAGGAGTACCATGGGAAATACTACAATCTAAATGAACCAATAACAAGATAAATCTATAGGGAAGCAGCCCTGTAATTAAGACCCTGCAAATTCTGATGTTCCCTTCAGCAGTTTGTGAACGGGAATAACCACTCCATTTTACACATGCAGCTGAAGAGAGGCCATCAATGAAATCACAGAATGGAAATGTCATTACACCACCCGTTCAGAGTCATTTCGCAGTACAGGACACTGCAGGTTATATAAATGCAATGGAAGGTCATTGAGAGCTATGGAAGAGTTTGTCTCAAGATGAATGCCTTTCTGCGTTTTAACTATATTTTCTTCACTGTTCCCACCACCACCACCACCACCATCACATTGTGGTAGTAACAAATGGCTCCATCCTATTGTTACTCAAGCAGGCCATGAGTTTAAATAATAATTTATTTACACCTGCTTCTTCTTTTCATGATTGTCACTTCCACAAATAGTTTTCTTATTTTAACACACACATGCTTTAATGTACTGAAGTGTTTTGAAGGCATAGCCAGGGACCAAATATGAAAATGAACTCTCAACAAATAATTTCATCACCACCAGATATCATGATGGTGGAAAAAACATCAGCAGCCACTCACTGTATTTTATATTTCTCTGGGCCTTATCTGACTTGTGCTGAAGTTGTTGCAAATATATCCATTAACACTGAGTAAACTGATATATTATCTCCATATTATCATCTGGGAGAAGCAAATATTGCTGTGGAAGGAAAAAACTCACATCTTGGTTGTATAAAAATTCCTCCAACTGGCACTGGAAGAAGAAATGATAGAAGTGCTAGTGATTAACATGTTCGGAAGATTGCTAATTTTTTATGATATACAACAAAATCCCAGAAGAAAAAATTGAAAGATATTGGGAACTAACATGTTTGAATAGCAAACTAAAGTTATAATTTATGACGTGTATAAGACACAGAATTCTTTTATGAAGAATTATACTTCTGAGTGTGTTTCACTTAATGCCAGCTTTCAAAAGTTAAGGCTAAAAAAACTAGAGGTTTTAGGAGGTGCAATTCTGCACTGATTGTTAATCAGTGTAATAATAATAATTCCCAGTCTCTTGATTACTAAGCAGAGCTCAGCCATGTTCTATTGCATTACCAGCAATGGGTTCATCTGTGGCCCTCCTAAAGTTAAGACAAAAAAACAGTTTATCACTCTCTCCCTTCAAAATCAATAAGATTTTAATATAAAAAATGATACATACATTACAAGACATAGTGCATTTTCTGCATAATGAATAAATATGAACTCAAGTTGAATAAATATGAACTCAAATATATCTAACAACTTTTTTTTTTTTCTGAGTCAATGTTAACATTTTCGCATCTCAAAGTCCTTTGATATGGACACAAAATGCTTAAGTTTGAAAATTTTGCTACAGAGCCACATGGAAGTTGTAGTTCAGGCCTATAGTCTCAGACATTGTGACAAGACTTCCCACAAAATCTCTCCAACCTTCCATTTCGTTGAATTATAGTGAATTAGTTTTCACAGTGCAGCATGGGAACTGGGTTGCCTTAGTTTCCAACAAAACAGGCATATGTGATCCCAAAAATATGGTTTTTCATTGCTTTGTTCATTTCTGAATTTTTCTGGTGTTGTCCAAAAGTCATAATTTTCCACACGAAATTGTGAAATGATGATGTTCAGCAAAGAAAATTTTCCCTAAAACTGTAAATTTAAATTTCTGATCAACTCTGACATTCACATCATCATGGATCACCTTGTATGAGAGAACTTCAAGTGCGCTACTTCCAATGTGGTAGGCAATTAATATGGTAATGGGCATAGCGCGTCTCTAAAATGCACAAATGCCATTCCAATAACTTCAAATTTTCACTTGCTGAAACTTGGACTTAGACTTGGCCTATTATTTTTTTCAAGTGAAGGGGAGAATAATGCCTTATGTTGTGTTATGGCACTACATCAAATTGTTTCTAGCTATCAACACTGAAATCAGCTGCATCCACAGGGATTTGGCCCAAAGCTTATTAAACAGTAATATTTTTGTCAACAGATGGATTTTATGCTGCTGATATCCTGACAAGTCACCAGAATGAATCTGAAGATTCCCAGCCATAACACAATCCTATTTTAACCTTGGTTATTTTTAAAAACCCAGTTTAAAAAACATGACAAGCATCGATGCTTAATGCAAATGCCTAGCAATGTGTGTTACCTGGTAACCAAATGGATGGTGTGTTGCAGAGGGAAGTGACAATAGCAAGTGAACATATGCCAGATCAGCTTCTAGCAGATATAGAGATGGTCACCATGGATTTTGCCACATTGAAAGAAAAGATCAGCATGACCTGTTATCATTTCATGGGAGAGGAAAACAGGATTTTCCTTTTATACACTCCTATAAAGGCAGAGGACATTCATATTCTCTAGTATCAGAAGTTGCTAGAATTGCCACTTTTGTCTGCCTATAAAGGAGAAAAGTTCTCACAAGTAGGAAATAAAATGTACAGCATTTCCCTAATGAAAAAAGCTTAAAAAAGCAAACTGTAGCATCACAGCAAAAGCTGGCCACAGTACAAGGTTCCTGAGTGACTGGCAACGCTTGTTCTGCTTGATTGGCCAAAACAGAGAACTATTTCTTGAGGAAATCAGGATTTCTTTTCTTTAAGTAGGTTCAAAGATTCATTTCTTTGCCCTGGCCTTTCCTCAACAAATTATAGGCAAATCTGACTTGCTGGAAATTCATCATGTCAAAGACGCAAGGCACTTCTTTTGCTTGGGAGAGGCAACCTGAGAGCTCTGTCACACAGGGATTCACCAGGGTCAAGTCCTAAAGCTGAAATAAAACTTTAAGCTAGTGATCACAGTATCAGAAGTATGCCTTTTTCTTTTTTCCCCTGAAAACAGGAAAAAAAAGCACATTTTTTTAAAGAAAACTTTTACTTTAAAATGTTTTAAAGAGATTATCAAAATAGTCTACAAAATAAGTAGAAATCGAAAGGATGAAGATGAGAACTAAAATATTGGAGCATCACAAAAATATTTCTATTTAGGGAAACATTGGTATGTGTTTTTTATTTCCCAGTGATATACAGGAAAACCACAGTTTATGCTGCCTTTGAAGTGTTTGGGTTTGCAAAGCAATCTTAAAATAACTACCAAAAACGGCAGTTTTCCTGAAGCTATTCTTGGCTGCTGCCTTATGTTGCATCATTTTAGACTAATGCTGGGAGTAGAAGTGTCAAAGGCCTAGGTGAAGGAAAGATGACGAGTGCCAGACAGTCTGCCATACCTTTACAAAAGTGACATGCAGTTCTGCACTCACATAGTTCATTTTTTAAGTCTGTACCAAGTGGCATAGTCTGCACTTTCATATGAGCTGCAGAGTCCAGTGCTTTCCAAGTTCTATGGTAGATTTCAAATTATCTTGCTTACTGGGGAATGCGCTGCAAGTATTGCCAGCTTAGCAATATTTTGATTTCATCTATGAAACTTCAGTGGAGTCCAGCTGTTAGAAGAGAAGGCACTCAGTTAGATCACTAACACAATTAGTGATAATTAGAAAAAGGCCAAAGCCTGGAAGAAGGAGCAGTACCCCATTCCCCAAGGAGATGCTTCTTCACAATGGATGCTTTCTGGTTGTCTCTGAAGACCATAGGAGCACAGTTTTGCTTGTTCAAAACACAGTTGGAGCAGCCTACTTCGTTAAGATCCGCATCTATCCGTTACTCAGTTATTTTCCAGATTTTTCAGTCTGGCCCATTTATTAAATATATCCCAAATAACTAATCAGAAAGCTTTTAAGAATGTTTACATGCAAAGACAAGGAATAAATTATTCAGTATCCGAAATCTAATCATGCACAAATTTCTGGAAAGTACTTCACTATGTGCTTACATCCTTCCTCAGCAAAGCAACAGGCACTCACCAAAGAAACATGGTGCTTATGCCATCCAACTCTGCCATACATACCCAGTTACAGACCTAGCCTGGCAATGGTTTTCATACTGCTAATCTGCTAATTTCCATATAGATTGTGTAAGGAGAAAGAGGCTGCAAAGCTGCAGGGTGCAGGAGCCATTGGATGTTGTGCTGCATACATCCGCATACAGGAAAAAACAAAGAAAGGCATAAGGCTGAAACAGTATCTGACATGAGGTTAAGCATGTGCCTTAATGATGAAGTGGGGCCTCATGTCCTCTGTTTAGCTCTCCTGATTATGGTTTTCTCCTTCCCTAGACTGTTCATATATTTCACTGCAGATGATCGCTGGATAAAACTCAGAAAAAATCCAGAAAGGAGGTACTTGGATACTCTTGCTGCTTGCTTCCCCTGGCCTTTTTTGCTGGGCCTCCATTCCAGCCTCCCAAATCTCTAGGAAGACTTCTGTCCAGACCATCCTGCCACTGTTGTCTGAGGTTTCTCTCCTGAGCACATGAGTTAGCGGTTCCACCACTATAACCATGTTTTTCTTGTATTTAGGGCTGGCTGGCACCTCAGGCACCTAAACAATAGACTAAATGTCTTTCCAGGTATATGCTTGATAATACTTAAGCACATGAAATCAATGTTGTTTGTACATCAAACCTTGCACCGGCTTCTGCTTTGTGAGTGGCATTACCAGGAAGTTACAAGTGAAATGTTGTTCTTGGATTTTAGGAGGCAGGTCTGATTCATGGACCTACCAAAAGTGGGAGTCTGCTGGGGGAAAAGTATATAAAAAGCAATCAGAATGAAAAGGTAGGTGTTGCTGTTATTTCAGCATTTGGAAGATTAGCACCACTTTTTTATGCTGGGTATGTTCAGCTAATATTGTGATGGCAGTCCTACAGATGCTTTCAATAATAAGCAGAGAATATTTGGAAAACCATTTTTGTCTGGAGTCTTTAGGCAGAGATCTTGACCTGGTAACTGTACAGGGAAGATTTATGTTCGTGCAGCACAGCAGTTTCTAAACATGTTCCCAATGTTATTTAAGGAAACTATATTCCTACTCTACTGTGGTTTATTTAATCCCTATGTAGATTCAGTCTGATCTTAGCACAGAGAGGTGTTTTTGTCGTTGCAAGTGAAATGAATGGAGTTGCTTAATATTTTTGTTAATGAGGACACCAAACACAGAACTTCCATTGGAGCCTTTGGCCATAGGGATTTGTTTCTAGCAGCATGTCATCTCCACTTCAGTTCTCAGTTACATTGATGGCATTACTCAAGTGACAAAAATAGCAAGATTATTGCTCATGTATGTATGCATTGGAGTTATTTGCATGAGATTGACAGGGAATGCCTGCCTGTCCTTAAAAACAAGCCAAAAAAGGAAAATATCGTATGATGTTGCAAAATGGCACGTGAATTACCTCACTTTCTCATCTCAGTCTGTCTCTCACTACGACTCATGTTATAGACACAGTGGAATACTCTAAAGCTTGAAATGGATCTACTACTTACAGCCAGAGGACTCTGTTAAGCTTGCTAATCCATTGGAAAAATAGCTCATTCCTTTGACCAGTGGGCACTCTCCATTCAGAACAGGCTCCGCACTGAGATTTTGTACATGAAAACATGCAGTCACAAACAGACACACACACACATTCCTACATATGTGTATTTAAATATTTTGTGTTTATATATACATAAACACACATATGCATCTATATATGTATTTTCTGTATATGTACGTATCTTATGTATATTTGTATACTTACATACAGAAACAAAAAGGTATTCCTACAGAATAATGTGGCTTTGAAGAAATATCACTTTTCTGCAGTCGTGGCAACCAAGCATTATGGAGCTGCCAAAAGGAAAGCTAAAATGACTATACAGAGTTAAAACAATTTTCTTAATCTTAATGATCTAAAGTGAGGGGAGAGCAAGGGACTAAAAAAAAAAAGAAAAAAAGAAGAAAAAAAAAGAAAAAACCCAACAAACAGCAGAAACCAAGATATAAAACGTGATTTTTAAAATACCTACCAGTTAAATAGGTCTGGGCTTGCCATTATTGTCATGTATGTACAGTCCTGCCTTCTGAAAGACAGGACAAGACTTTTGTGAGAAGTTTACCAGATGTAATTTTTAAAGTCTAATTACAAAGGGAGAAGAATCTGACAGATTTCAAACATTAGCAGAGTTGGGTGCACGCCTACATGTATGTGTAAGAGTATGTGTGCATGTGCATGTATATGATGAAGAAAAGTAGGAATCAAAGAATCTGAATGATCTGGCCAAAAGACATACTTGTCTAATTTTTGCTTGGTATCAGGTTGTTACTACCAAAATTTACGGAAAGTCTTTTGAAGTCAAAAACTAAAGGAGTCACTTTATTATGGGCTGCAGAGAGAGCTGAAGGCTTGCCGGTTTCTCTCTGAGCTATATTTCAGCTGAGGTCACGAGAAATCCTAGCCAGTAGTGAGCATTAATGAGAGGCTTGCTGGATGTTTATGGCATTGAGCTTGCAGCAGTTGAGGAGATGGCAGAAGGTATTAGCAAAGGAATTATTTACTAACTTCTCAGGCAGTTTGTGTTGTGGTTCATTTCTGAGTACTCCTCTGACTCTTGTCATTTCAGCTGTGATCTCAGTGTACAACAGAAAACACCATGAACATTTGTCTGACAAAAGAAAAACTCTCTTCTGTCTTTCTATTGCCTTTTGGGTAAATGAAACATACAGGAGAAAAAATTACCCTGGGTCATTACTTCTGTCCCCTGCTAATCGTAGTTTCTGGAAGGCTGTTAAGAGCACTGAAAACTAAATGTAAGATTTTCTTTGCATTGTATCTGTAACTGTAGCTTCTCAGGCATAGCAATTTTAAAGGCAAGGCATTTTAAGATGCGAGAGAAGAGAATGCTAACACATACAATCAGTTTAAGGAAATTTATTAGTTGAGTACTTCCTTTCATGCCCTCTGGTACATAAGACTTACACACATACATCAATTTATTTTATTCTTTCTAAATGCCACATTTTTAAAAAACAACTGAAGCAGTACTGAAGCCAAAAACTTGGCAAGCTTAAAAATGTAGTAGATGTTTACAGAGGCAGCAAGAATAGCCAGTTATAAAAGCAAACACTAAGAAAAATAAAGTTTTTTAGATGGATAAAGCCCTCAGGTTTTATAGCTCAGTTGTAATAGTATTTATCAAATGATCTGATAGATTGTCTTGGAATAAATTCTGACTGTGGAGTGTCCACAAGCAGATTGCAGCATCCTTTACTGCCTCCGTATCTAGTTATCACTCAGTGATATATTTACTCCTCTTAATGGCTTGCATACTGAGATGACTTCAAGTGCAGATTTTCATGGGGGAAGGGAAACTCAGTGTCCCTGATGCCAAGTATTAAAACAATCAAGTAAAAACATGCAGATGTGCTACTGCCAAGGCCAGCCACAGCCTGCTACATGTATTTTCCCAAAGCAGATCTAATTTAGTCTTTACCTGCATTGTTAACTTAGCCAGAAATGCTTTGGTAATGTGGCAGAACATGAGACGTGTAATTTAAAACAGATCAGTGGTACCAGTGCTTCATTACTCTCTCTTTGACGCTGGGCAGGGTAACCCGCTTCAATGGCTATGCAATAGCATAGCATAGCATGAGTATTTTCCTGCTCTGCTGTTAGCAATACAGAATTTTGAACCTTCACCTGGGACTGTCTAAAGCAATTATGCCCATTTTCATTTATACACGTATTTAACTATACTGTTCCTAACTAATTTTCAGTTTGTGACAACGCACCCCTTGGGTCATGGGGCCTATGCTGTTGAGTCAACCCAGACTGCTATGGAAACTCAAAGCTTTCTGGGCTGGGCCAGGGCAGCAGAGCTTTGCACCCTGAATAAATGACTGCGTGTGCTCATCATCTGAAAATCCATTTCCTTTGAAAGTCAGTGGCTGTCTGCACTTGTACATCTTCTTATATAAAGGTCAGAAATGATGTATGGGTATAATACATATACACACTGATATCAGTGTGTAATTACACAATGGACAGTTTAGCAATGTGTTTTTTTTTTATTTTTAAAGGAAACAAGGAATCTTCTAAAGTCTTTTCAAAGGAGTCTGAAACACTTCAACGTACATTGTTAGAGAATTGTTCTTGAGTGTGGGTTAATCATTTTGCTCGCTCAAATGTATTTATAACCCTGGACAGTCCCAGTTGGAAACAACGATCAGAGGAAACTATGAGAGTTAATTACATCCATTCTGCCATCCGTGACACATTAAATACTTCCGCTGGTCACGACAATTTTCAGATTAGATCCAGCATCACCTACTGAGGCAATTACCTTTAATTTTTACCTTGCTAGAAATATTGCTGCTATTAACGAGGTTAAATTTTATATAATTAGATCTGCTATACAATTAGGTGTATTATGATGAGGATTTAAAGTGATAAACACATTTTACTAATTTGTTGTTAAGGAACTTTTTAAATTATTTATTTTTAAACAATAGTGTGTTGTCTTTTTTTTTTTTCCTGACTGAACTGATGGATTGATGCTGACAATAGTATTCACCCAATTTCATGAAGTTTTAGCTCTACCATTTATGAAGCAGCATTGTCATATATTCAATATTGTTTCAATATGAATATTTGATTTCTTAAGGAATCAGTCAGTTTATTTTCATGTGATCTGGCAGAAATAGTTTTCAGCCAGATTCCTATTCCTGAGACAGTCATTCATTATTTTTCTTTCATTCTCAGAAAAATAATACTGGAAGTTTTAGAAATGTTAGAAATATGTCCAGTGACTGAAATTCCTACACAATTCTCACTATTGATCATTCTTTTTATGGCAATGTCATGTGTTTGTCTGAGTTATATGTGGTCCATTTGACACTCTACAAACATAAAAAACAGATTAAGTTTTATTTTTAATTTAAATGCAACTGGGTCATGTATGCACAAAGACATCATTTATGAAGAACTGTTGAAACCAGGTTAAGCTCAAAAGCCACGCAATCAACTCACCGGTTCTGGCAACAGTTTTGTTATTGTTATTGTTTCTGTTGTACATTGCAAACAAATTTGAAGGCTGTTTTCCTATGATAGCCAGCCTGGAAAAATATGAATTGAAAGTTTGGTATCATCAGAATCCAGACTAAATGCTTGTCTAAGAATGCTTACCTCATATTCAAATTCAATATTGTAAAATTCAGCGCTGTAGATGGTAGATATAAATACTATAAATTCAGTGCTATAAAATGATAGGAGCAATCTCATAGCCACTCACTGAGGATTGTTTTTGCATTAGTAGCCCTGAAATGTTAGAACTAACTATCTGAACCTAAGCCTATTCTGATTTTGCTGCAAAGCTGCTTTTTGGGCTGGGTTAGCATTCATAATGTGGTGCTGAATCAGCCCAGAATTTCTCCTACAGTACAATCAAAACATTGTTCTCAAAATTTGTTTTTCACTATTCAAAACACAAAGCCTGCAAATATAAGCCAGCTGCTGAGCAGCACCAGTTCAGTGCTGAGGATAGCTACTGGGGTGTCAGGGCAACTGGGCACATCTGTGATCCTCAGTGCAGCCAGGGGGTAGGTGGAATCTTCATGAAGCTCTCACGATGTCTCAAGCCCCTGAAGGGCTCTAGGGCATGCTGATATTCAGGATACATTTTGTTGATGTTATCTTCGTGGTCAGACATGTGGGAGAATCCAAACAAGCCAGTTCGCATGGGCTTGGTGGTTGTTTTTGGTAAGTTTGTAGTTTTACATCTTTTGAACAGATTCCACTTGACTCCACCTGACCAGATTCCAGTCACACTACAGAAAAAAAACAGTATTTGTAAACATAGCATCAGACATTCATATTCTAGTTCTCCAGGTTATGATCTGCAGCCCACTGAAATTCAGGAGAATGGGATTTAAGTCACGCTGCGATCCCTTCTGTTGGCATCTTGGGTTACCTTTCAGCTTGTAGAAAATAAGCCAGCCTTTTTTGACATCCAGAAACTGAATATTTTACATGAATATCTATTTTAAGCATGATATTAAAAAGGCAAGTCTAGACAATATTGAACAGAAACAGACCTTTACTTATGCCATAAAGGAAAATGGGAGCTGTCTCCTAAGGCTAAAACTATGTATTAAATATGACTTATGAAAAAAAAAATCTCCATTAAAATGAAATTGTGCAGTGGACTGCACTATTAATACTGAAATTAAATGTGAACAAATAAGACAAGGAACTGAATGACTAAATAATCCATTTTAAAAGGTCATTTTAATAGTTCAGAACAGTTATATGGGATAATTTGGGATGGAGAAAATATTTTGTTTTCAAGCTGTGTAGAAATAAAAACTTATTTGTTGCTATATGAACGATAGCTTTATGTGAAAGTATAATGCTGGAATGTGAGGTAGAGTGTTGACAGGTTTGAACTCCCTAAAACTATAGAAGCAAGTGCAGGAAAAGCGAGCACAGACCGTTTATCTTTCTAAGTCAGATCAGTTAAATTCCATTCAATTTTCCAGATGACACTTCAAAGACTGGTTCTGGAATTCTGGATGGGATTTTGGTACTCTCCAGTCCCTGACTGCAAGTGCATATTTTGCTGTTTGCTGTTTCTTATTGCTTTTTCAGTAAGAAAAATAACTTTATACATCCAATGAAGATCTCCTCTACAAATTACTGGATTTGTCTGCTGTATATCTAACACATAAGGCAGAGCTGAGTATATTTATGTGACACAGCACATAGTATACTGTCAGACATTTCTGAATAAATACGTGTGCATGCGCTTGTGTTTGCAAATGAATATTATGACAAGAACATTTTTAAATGGTCACATAGTTGTGTGCTTAGTCTAAGTTTCAGGATGGAGTGGAAGAGTCGGACAGTAAATAACATGTCACCAGTTTTTTGGAAGGTGTGAAAATCATCTAGAATTCAGACTAATGGTAGTCAAATCTCCAGTTACAGAATACCATGAAACTGCAGACATTTTCTGACACACCTCTGTAAAGATTATTCATTCACAGCTCTACCCTCTGATTCCATTTTCCTACCACCTTTGGGTTATAGGACCTTACCAAGGAATTGATGGTTGGGTTCCCTTCAGTGAAGGTAAGCTGATTCATGCCATAGGCTTTTACAACGTGAAACACTGTGCTTGACCTACACAGAGATTCATCTTCCGTATTGAAGTGAACCACCGCTTCCAGTGGCAAATGCACCCTGTGCTGCATTGGGCAGTGCCCTGTTGGGCGTCTGGAAGTCCCAGGCAAGGGCTGCAGTGCCCACACAGAGCAACTCTGCCCTGCATGCACAGGGAAGCTGTAGTTCTCATACATCCAGAGTGTAAGGAACTACCTGTTCAGACATACAATACTGTGTGAGAGCTACCATTTTTGGACTATTTGACGCCAGTAGATCTGCATTGGTATGAAAATATAACTGAGCTTCATTTAGCGGTTACTTCTCCAAGAGAAGTCATCTCTCTCTTTGGCTTTGATGTGGCCATGATGGCATTTTTAAACAACTTTGATGTCCCCATATTAGCTAAAAACTCAAGATGATTTTTTTAGGAAAACATTCCTCCCATGTTCCAGGAAGCCTTCAGACGACCCTGCAAATGAGGGTTAGCTCATGCACAGTGCACAAATACTGTGGTCTTTCTTTCTTTTGAGGGTTGGCTCCCTGGGTATGGCGTGATAGTTACAATCTCTTGCTCATTTCTGTTGCTTCATGAACTCTGTATACAGTTTAATTGCCAAAGGCCCAAAGCTGCTGCCTCTCTGCAAAAACATATTTCTGATTATTTTACCGACATTTTTGCCAGCTTTCATCCTAGACGACTGGATAACTGAGTCCAACTCAGTCTGAAATTTGGACTGTTCACAACAGTTTGGGTAAGGAAATGGAGTCAGGTCCTGACTTGGTACAAATTGCTCTATAGATCTAAAAAGACCCCTTATGGGTCTTTTTAATGGAGCCTCAAGCTTCTAAACATGTGGAGATTCTCCCATAATTGATCTCAACTGGATGCACAAGAATGAATTGTAACATTACATTGGAAAATTCTTAAAACGGTCCAGATGGCTGTAAATCAGGAAGGCTCGTGTTGACTGCTGGCACCGAAAGTGAATATTTGACTTTAGGACAAGACTTTAACCTTTTAAATTCATGCATTAAATTGGAGTACACTCACCGAGATGATTGGGATGTTAGAGGGCTCAGAAACTCATCAATGTTTACAAAGTTCCCTTCAGATTTTGGCAAGGAGATATTATAGAATTCTAATGTGTCATATTTCTGTAACAAAATCTTGAACAATTTCAGGTTCTTGAATACCTAAAATAGCTGATGAAGATGAATGAGATGATTAAACAAAGGGAAGCTTAATATAACTTTGTGGTGAACATCACTAGTAATGGAAGAGGAAATGCACAAGAGTACATGACATGTTAATTGAATGTTAGCAAAACATACATTTATTAAAAGCTTATTGTGCCTGAATATGCCAATGTTCTTTGCAGTTTGTTATAGCTTTTGAATAGTCCTCTAACAAAGGGGTGTTGCCACAAACTGCTGTAAGAAACAGAAGACTTTACTGAATTATTTGTGGTCCCTGCTGAAGACTACCCACCATTCTGGACAAATGGGAGGGGACAAAACAGGCTGCAGAAAACACCAAGCTAAAGAACCAGATGTTCTACATTTTTAAGTCCCAAGGATACTGGCCTGTATTCTGGGCAGGTTAAAGAAAACAGTGGATTGCCTCTGGGCATCTATTTTCAGGGATTTTATAATTACACATTAATTTTTCATTCCAGAATAAATGACAGAACTACTTGAAGCAAAAATACTTGTTAAACCTAAATGCTCATTCTAAGAAAAAGAAAAGCAGTGTTTTCTGAGTTATCACAGAGATTGCAGCTGATTTTGAACTTGTGTCTAGGACTACAGAAGCAGATAAGGGCACCTGGGACACCTCAGTGGGACCTGAAGAAGAAGACAGCTGCTACCTAGATGGGAGTGCTCAAACAGTGGGTCTGATGGAAGGACAGAACATCTGGCAGTGGCAAGCACATCTGGCAGTCCCAGAAGATGGGCTACTGGCCTCGAGTTATGAAGAGGTATTTGTGTTCTTGGTGACAGTGGAGTGAAAACAGAGGGTGTAGGAGAGAGCTTGAGGAGAGAACTCTGTACTGCAACAGTAAACAAAGTCTTCAATAACCTCTGAGATATGACTTCCCTTAATTGCTATATAATGTGAAGAGAGCAATGCACTGCACATTGTGCCTCTCTTCTTTATAATTGCCATAATAACCTTTCCAGGAAGAAAAGTAGTAAGTTTTATCAAATTACCCTTTCTGATACTTTTTAAAGATTTCTGTATCATGCCAAAATCCATAACATCTTAGTTTTTTTGATGTCAAAGCACTACCAGTTGATATGGTTGTATTTGAATTGATAGTTCCTGTTTTCCACTGAAATATTTGAGTGAAACACAAGCAAACAAGTAAATAAACAGTAAAAACCAATTTGTCATTTCAGCAACAAAAAAATATTCCTTACGATGATTTCCTTCTATCTTCAATTCAGCTCTGTTTTTCTGAGTTTTCAGAGATTTTCCCAATATGAATTCCACCTTGATAAACGGTGAAAACATTTCTCCATGTGTGGAAAGCATGTGGTTCTACTAAGTATTGCAGATTTTCTATTTTTTTAATAAGGCTTGAATGTTTTACTACCATGAGATTGTGTTGTTAGTATGTTGTCATGGTATATAAAATGTCTTATTTCTATAGGGAGGCACACTCTGCCTTTCTTTCATACCTTTAATAATTGACTATTTTTTGCAGTCACTCAGATTGTTCCAATTTCCATCGGTGTAAACCAAAACAGAATTTGACCTAATGGGCCATATATATCTGTACTATAATTCCACTTAGCTTAGTGGCTTAGTTCAAGGGTCATTTTAACCTTAAGTATAGTAACAATTGTTTTTTATGTAGTGCTGAATTTTGAAAAGATATTCCAAATAACTGTGTTTCTTTTCATTACAGCAGAGACAGTAGCTGAGATTTCCCCAGCAATATCAGAAATAGCAACAGTTTTTACTTGTTCCTGTTTCAGTGCATTTCAACTTTAAAACAGCTTTACAGTTCTCAGAAGAAGGCTTTTTCATAATCTGATTTATAGTGATCCCAGGCACTTGGCTGAAAGCAAAAGGGTGGGGCGGGGTTCAGGGGGTGGGGGAATGGGGGGTGATAGACTCTAAAGGACAAAATCAGCTAGGGTTCAGTTCTATTTATAAACAGGAACACCATAATATGATGCCTTCATTGACAGTTGTCTCCATGCCAAAATGACATTATGACCAGTCACAAGTTTTGAAATGAATTCTAAAATATTCAAAGGAAATTAGCCTTTGCTGGTCCATCCAAGCAGATCAATTGCTACAGCATTTTATTTCTATTGGGTGATCCATACAGTAGACCATTTGCGTGGGACCAGACTGTTAATTACATTACCTATCATTTTTAACAAGGATATGCCAAGATATACTCCTGCCATATGTTACAAAAAGAGTTAAGTATTATAGTAAATACACGTGTTTGGCATTCTTTACCTTTCATGTGCTGTACAAAGAAAAAATGTCTGAATTCTCACAATGCTTTTGTGAAGAAGAGAAATAACAATTACACTATTTCAGGAAAAGTCAAGTTGTAGCTGCAACTACGTGTGTTTTTAAGGTGTGACATCATCAACATCCAGCAGATCCTGAAACATCTCCCCTCTACCCCCTGTTATCTATGTTGTTATCCAGCCAACAATTCGAAAGCATGGGAAAACACTTAGAATGCAGAAATATAAAAGCCTTCAAAATCTTTATATGTGGCTATCACAAAACCTCTACTGCAACCTTCCAAAACCTAGCCAGAAAATATCAAACTATTCTTTTCTTAGAAAGAAAATGATAGTGGATATAACACAGATTGTCTAAGCTGAAAATACAATTAGTGCATTCATAAATTTACACACTGATGATTTGGTCATTATTGCTGTAATTAATATTCTGTTTTTAACCATTTCCAAGCTGCTGGTAGAGCAGGGAGAATTTTCAAACCAGCTTTTTACTTGCAGATTACTGTCCTGCTATGGTCTGGTTTCTCTGTCCTGAAAGGGTAGACAGTAGTAAAAGGCAAGAAAAGTAAGTCTTCCGTTAGGTCAGGCTGATATTTTAAAATGCTATTGCATGTATTTGGTTAGTATCTTTTTGCAATGCAGCAGGACACATCAATTCAGGTTACAGTATCTTCCCCTCTTTCTTTATGGCAAAGGCGTAAAGACAACTAAGAGCATCTGAATACAGAGCCTGCCCTAATAACGTCAAAGGGATTTCATGTGTTGGAGTCAGATGTAAATCCAGATGGAGCCGGACACTTCCTCAGCTGGACTAAGACAGGCAGACACTGTTAGATGTGGAAACAAACATCTACAACCTCTTCCAGTTTTTTTGCATGAGATTTGTGAAGTATGAACATTTTTACACCTCTATGAAGTGGTCGTAGGCACACCCCATCATAGGGGGATTAGCATGGGAAAAAATCCCCACCATACTAAAAGTTTCTATGTATTGTAATGACCAGTACCCCTTTTAACAGTGGACTAAACTGGGTGCTTGGAGAACATAGGACAGTATATGTACTCTCCTAGTCTCCAAGTCTCAGCAGCTCGAAGACTTCCTAATACAAAATGTATTTTTTATATATTCAGACCCCTCAGTGGAATCCTCTACCATGAAGTAGCCCATAAACCTATGTAAAATCTAAACATTTTCAGTTTCCAGGAACCAGGAGATCCACAGCTTACCTGTGTTCCCTTGTCTAAAGAGCGGAGGTCTCCCTCTGTTCGCCAGGGACCTGCCTCCTCCTAGTACTGCTTGAGGTCCACTGGCTCTTGTGCTGGAGCAGACAGTGAACAACTCATTCCTCTTCTTTTCACTGCCATTTTACATACCTCGGTCATATCCTCCTCCAGACAAAACAGACCTTGTTTATTAGTCATTCCTCCATGGAAAATGTTCTGTCCCTGTGACCATCCTTTCCGCTTTTCTCTGTGATCTGCTACTGCTGCTGTTACACCTTTCTGGAGATGGGAGAACCAACTGTAATGCCCATAGGACAACATGTCTTCTGTGCCTTGTCCGTTCTATGCACCAGACCTCACTGATATATGGTATGACATTGTAGAAAGCTCACACTGGGCTCCCACCAGTGCAACCCCTTCTCCAGTGCTGTCCAGCTTCTGTGGGTAGCCGTCATGAGCAAATTTGGGTATAACATGTGACAGCTGTTTATCTGAAGGTGGCAAGCACATGGATTGTTGTGATTAGTCTTAGTTTGGGCAAAAAGGACTAAGTTTCCTAACAGATATGAGATGGAGAAATGATTTTTTGCAAACTGATACATAATTGAACAAAATGAAATTGAAAGAACATTACACGCAATCAGAACCAGGTGGTGGTGTTTCACATCCAGTTTACACATATTTAAATGACTGTAGACAAGGAAAAATGGTGAGAATAATGTGCTTGGCATTCCAGAAGAGGAATCACAGACCGCAGGTTTTGATTTGGACCCACTTCCGTATAAATGCACTAACAAGGCTGCCTTAGCTCTTAGGATATCTTGCCTGAAATTTTATCCAGGATTTCTCTTCAGAGTTTGTGTAAGTAAGAAGAATATGCTATGTAAGAGAAGAAAAGATTTGGTCTGGTGGGATATCGTATAGTGAATCATCTTCAGAATATGATGCTCTAAATGTGCGGGCTGTTTGAATTCTCTAGTGAAAAAAGTGAATAAGCGTGCACAACATTAAAGCTTCCTGGACTCAAAACCAATGGAGTGTTTTCTAAATCAATCCCTAAGAAAACAGCCAGAGAAACATAGACAGCCACCTGCCTGATTGCCTTACACATCAAAAATATTGTCTTCGCAAACAGTGAAGCATATCACTTTCATGAACAAGTTACTGAAGTGGTTCATGCCGTATGAAAGTCACTAATAAACCACTTAGAAGATCACAGCCATTCCACCATTTAAAGCTGAGGAAGGAAATTTCAGTTGGCTGAAATTTATAGAAAATAATATACTTTCAGAACTTCATATTGATAGAAGAGAAGGTTAGCTAGAATTGCTTGAAATATTTCAGAGGAAGTAAGTATAGACATAAAAGTTTTAGGCTGCTTTCCTTATCTTTACCAGAGGCACATCCTGAAAAATGGATGCCATATCCAAAGATGTTGTTCTGGAAGAAGAGACACATTTTATGTGTGTTGAGTCTTGAAATTTCTGTTTCCCCTTCAAATACAAACACATGCAAAGCATTTTGCCCTTTTCACGTTTAGCATGGCAAACACATTAAGCATTTGTATTCTTTAAAGGATACAGCATAATTTTCTAGTTACAGCATAACATACAGCAACTCCTTGTTAGTCAGGCTGCAAGTCACATAGTCAGGAAACAAATGCATCAACCTTTCAGGATGAATTAATGTGTCTAGTGCTATGGTGCTAGAAGTGCAGTCAGTACAAGAGCCCTAAACAGATCTATACAGGTCCCAGATTTTTATGTATAATTCTTTACAGTTTAATAGCCTATTTCTGAGACTGATAACAATCTAATAGGAAAGAAGAGGTGCTTCACATAGTGCATCCAACACAAGCTGTTCTGCTGGAAGCATCTGTCTGGTACGTAGGCCAAAGATAACGGGGGTAAAATAGGCATCTGCTCAGGTAATGAAAATGTCATGGATTTGTTTCCAAATAAAAGAGGAAAGCCAATTTTCAGTGCCAATGTCCATAGTTTCCCAGAGGCTGTGGGACTTCCCCCTTTTCCTTTAGGGAGGGACTGCTTCTACCTTCCTGGAGCTTTCTCTGGGTACTTTATCCTGTGAGCTTGTATGCCCTCTCTTCATCCATATCTGTATGCAAAACAATAATTTAAAAAATGGTAAGAAAGAATTAAAGAACCGTCTGAATGGAGCAGGAGCAAAGTATGGGAATGGCATGAGTAGGTCCAACTTAAACAGTAACTATACTGAAGAAGGGAAAGCTGCGGCTGTGACAGCACAAAGCAAAGAAGATAGCCATTTGGAAGTAATCAATAAGGATAAAGCAAGGAGCTGAAGAAGTCATGGAAAGAGAGAAGTACGAGGATACTTCCTGTTAGGAGCTGTAGCTATAGGTACGCTGGAGACAGCAACCATCCATCAACAGCTCGCTAATAGGGAAGAGAAACATGATTTTTTTACATGCAACCTGTTCCAAACAAAAGGCACTTTGGGTTTCTCATTACAAAATGTGATTTATGTGATAGTAGAAATAATTTGCACATGGTCAGGAAGTGTCTAAGAACTAGAACTTTATCTCCCACTCCCAAAAAAGACTGGAATCTCTGGTAGGAGATCCATCTGAGGCACTGCCAGTAACTGATCTGGGGATGGGGCATGCCCCTAGGGATCATTTCTACATTGGTTTTAAATAAACCTCTCAAATGCTGGGTAGTAAACTTCTCTCTCAGATGGGCATCTTTTCAGGGTACGAAAGAGTTCAGCTGAAATTGTCAAGTGAATCAAACCAGGCTTATTAGCCTGTAATGAATGGTCTATGTGAGCAGAATCAGGTGAGAAGAAAAGAATTACACAGAGCAAAATGGGCACCTACTGTACTACTAGTTGTATAGCTAGGGAGCTTATATAAATTATAATGTATTGGATTTCAGACAAGGCCACCGGATCTACCCCGCACAACACTGATGAATTCAGAAGGAAATGAGAAATATTATTGCAGTGCAAAAAGCACTGCAATCCAACCTGTACAGAGCTACCCCTTGCACAGAGCTGATTGTGTTCATCATTTAGATGGGGAATTTCAAAGCCAGGTGCCCCACTCCCATTGAAAGTAACTCCTTTAGAGCCCTTTGACAATGCAAACGCTAGCAGTTAGTGCAGCTTTATTTGACAAAACCCTTTTGCAACATGTTTTTTTCCCTGCTGGGTTCTGGCTGCACAGTCCTGGTCTGATTGTATTACAGTA
Organism: Chauna torquata; assembly: GCA_013399475.1. Classification (NCBI taxonomy): domain Eukaryota; kingdom Metazoa; phylum Chordata; class Aves; order Anseriformes; family Anhimidae; genus Chauna; species Chauna torquata. Next base: position 44,612 of record VXAL01002062.1, on the reverse strand, counting down.
TCTGCTTTCAAACCTGTATTCGTAGTTGATGGAAGGAAAAGCACTAATATTGCACAAATAGAAACTGCAGGTTGAGTTCTTCCATTGCCAGTTTTTAATTGGTTTGTGTTTGGCCTGAACGGGTATAATAAACACCTTACAAGAAAAAATGTGCTTAATTCACAAGGCTTGATTTGGAGTTAGAGGAGACTAGCGAAAGGGCTCTGGTCAATCACTTGTCTTTTTTGATATTAAAAATGAATGTACAATGTTTCACAGCCTGAAGAATTTAATAACTTAAATAACGTCAATGATGTAACTAAAATTAAGAACCGTGAAAACTGCCGAAAACCGGAAAAGGTGACAAGAAAGCAATAGAGAAATGCTATATGTCAATATGTTTCTGTCTGTTTGACTGATAGTCCAGAGTTCTGGCAACCTAAACAAATGGAGTACATTAAACAAAGGGGCAGTAGAGTTAAACCCAGTTAAACTAGTGCTTGTTGCTTTATAGATGGTCACAGCATCAACATTCACACACGAAAGACATGGACACTTACTCTTTTTTACAGATCTGTCTGCAAACTGGGATTTTTTCAGCTTTTCTGTGAAATAGACATTGTTACTCAATGTCTTAGCTTTATTCGAGCCTTGGGTGCCAAAAAAGAATTATTCAGATATCAGGAGTCTCCTCCAGCAGGGAAGCAGCTCAGTATATGTATGATACATTGTCAGTGGGTCACAAACAGGAGTCACACATTCAAAAATCTCCTCTGAATCCCAAAGGCAGCTCTCCCATTCGTCTCACCCTATGAGACATCCTAGCCAGAGGGATAGCTAAGCATGAAAACAAAGGTAAAAAATAATTATGATTGCTAGAAAGTGACAGAAAGTTGCAGGGCCTGTCGGACTTCTTTGGTGAGCCAGCAAAAGCTGTGATGTTCGACAGCCCTGTGTGCTATGTAATGCTGCAAGCAAACCCCAAGGTACAGCCCAGCCTGCCCAGTGCTTCTCTTGAATGACAAGTCCTGCAACTCCAGTGGGCACTCAGCCCTGATCTCCCCCAGGAAATGCTCTGCGTCTTGCAAGATCTTTCCTGCAGAAAGTAAGTCATCGAGTGTCACATAAATAATATATTTAGAGACCACTTTTCTGGAAAAAATCTGTTTTGATCAAACTGGATTTTTGTTTTATGATTATTAATTCACAGAGGGATTCCATTTTTCTCAAAACTTTTTCTCTTCACACTTCATGTTTGGCAAAGGTCACCTTACAGAAATATTTTGGTACTCAGTTATAAATGACCTCACCCACTTTTTCTGGGTCACTTTAATGAAGCTTAATGAGACTATCTCTTCACCTATATACCTGACCATACAAAGCTATCTGGATTTATTGTTCAACTTATTTTGGCTTGCAGAATTTACGTGGAAAGAAAGAGGTTCTTGCCTTTTTATCAGCTCTCCTAAATCACAAAACCACTATTAAATTGCAAAAGGTTAATGAAGTCCAGGCTTGTCTGTCAGACTCCAAAGTGGGAAAAATGTCAATTGCTGTTACTTTAAAATAAAATGTCATTAGCACATCTGTTTAATTATGTATGAGGGACATGGTTATCAGAGAGCCTCTTGGCTGCCATTAGTGAGCGAAGGAAAATTTTGAAGAGTGAAGCTAGAAGTCTCTGGCTAACCCCTTGCCTCCTCTTGTTGCTCCTCTTCTGCGCATGCACAAAACTATACATAAATGCATTGTGATCTTTATTGGTTAGAGGAATGAACCAAAGAATGTGAAGCAGAGAAAAAGGGACAGAGATCTAAGGAGGACTGATTCTAAAGAGAAAATGTGAGGAGCGGAGATTTATCCTCTTCTGTTGCTTCTGAACTTCATCTGCCTAAAACTTGGGCTGACACATGCCAGACCCTTACCCTGCACCTGATATAGTGTATAACTTTCTGGCTTCCTTGAGAGCTGCCTGGGTCAGCTTTTGGGAATCTATCGCTGAGGAGGGACACAAGGCAATATGAAAATGGCACTGGACAAAGCATGACATTTATAAGCATGTGTTATGGTCGGTCATTTATGGTAAATGTCAGGTATGTTTGGAAAAGGGCTGTTTAAAGCTTGTGACTGGAAACTGCAGTTCTTCACAATTTTGCATCTGGTCTCAGAACAGAATGAAGGGATGATGGATCAACCGGGACTGAAGCAGAAAAATACCTACCTGTTTGATCTTGCTAATGTTCCTTCAGATTTATCCACCTCGATACACACGGGCAGTCAGTACAGTCTCCACGCAAGACTGCTCACTGTGCATAGCAGCATTAGGCTTGTAGCTATTGATGGGTGTTTCTGTCAAGGCTTGAATGTCTTCTTACATTTGCCCAAAGCATGAGGACTACATGTTTGACTGACATGACATTTTGCCAGCAGACAGATTGTCAAATGCCGGATTCAAATCCTAGCTGACCTCCGTGCTAGCCCCAGAGGTTTCCTGGTATAAATCTGTTTTCAGTTGTTTTTACTGTTACCAAACTTGAAAGACACATGGTGAATAAGGGCTAAAAATGTAAATCACCTAGCCCAGATACTTCTAAACAAGATAATAATGATGACCTATGAGGGTTTTGTGGGTTGTGAAGTCCATGTAGAGTCATGGCTACCAGCTGGGGCTGCAGCAGCTGTCAGCTCCCTGAGACATGGTGACACTGCTGGTGGTACTGGGGAGCTCTGCCGCTGCAGCCCTCGTTTGCACTATAGTTTACACACAATCCTAATGTATTTTCTGGAATGGGCAAGAGGCACTAATCTGCTGCAAGGACAGTCAATCTGTAGCTCTTGCTAATCCCTCATCAGCATCCCTCATCGGGGCATCCTCTGGCCCTGGGCTATCTCCAGTTGAGACATAGCACACATTGGGGTGCCACATGTCCTCTAGGGTTGTGAAAGTTGGCTACAGATCCTGGGTAGGGAGAACAACGTTCCTGGTGAGCTACAATTTTTTTTTTTTTTTTTTGCTACTACAATCAACTACAGTCATTTTTTGCCAGACAGTATTGAAATAGCTCAAAAAAGAAGTCTCCTTTAAGGAGGAGAAGAGAAGGGAGTTTTCTGCCAAAGGTTATTTCCTTTTACCTCACTGACAAGCAATTACAGAAATTTACTATTTCTCTTTTTAATCCTTCTGTTTTCAAAAACCTGGGTCACTGTGGGGTCAGGCTATTCTGCAGTGACAGCTGGCTCGCAGGATCACCATGCGATACTACCTGGCCTATTTTCTGTTAGTGATCAGAAACCCTGGAGAGGGTAATAGGAGTTGACCACTGGAACATTTTCATTGTAACTAAAGAGAACCATTACAGCTTTGTTATTAAATATACTCATCTCATTTTACTAGGTATGCTATAAAAATACATATTGTCCTGTGTCACTTTTTTTTTTTTCCTCTGTTCCAGGTACTAATTTTTCCCCTTTTTTGGTTACGTTTTGCCAAGGAGAAATTTTATGGTATAGGATAGCATAGTGTATTGTAGTATAGTATAATTTTAAAGGCCTCTGTTTTCCAGCTGTTCCCACCCAATAGCCTTTTAATGCAATTTTAATGTCAGAAAGTTTTGCACACATACAAAATCAGTATTGTGTCTCTTGAAGCAATCTTAATGGTATGTCTAGAAGCATGTATTCTCTTTGAGTAGAATGTTGGAGTCTTTGAAGCCATAGATTTCCATGAGGTTAATACTTGAATCTTCATTAAAAAGACTTTGCAGCCTGAGAGATCAATACAGGGAACATATAAATGTCTTAGGCAAAAGTGGAAAAAATGGCGGTTGTCTGAATACCAGATTTCAGCAAAGAGAATATGGCTAATAGCTACCAGATTCTCATTCCTCCCTTTCACTAATACAGTACTTTGTACAGCTCAGCAGCAAATCTCACCAACTTACATAGCAAACAGCAGAGCTCTTGAAGTAGTGACAATGTTTAAAATGAATTTTATTCCATTAATTACAAACACTAGCTTAGGCTTTCACAGTTTCAAGGTCTTATTCCTTGTCTTCTCTAGAAAACTTGAATTGTTAATGTGATTGCACATTAAGGAGAGAAATTTCAACTTGTGTTATTCTCATCATTCTGTTTGTTCTCACCTCTTGTGTTTTCTGGGAAATCTACATCACATGACAATTGGAGCAGTTTCTTTTCAATACGAAGCAGTCCTTTCGAGATTCTGTAGTCAAAGCATCCAGAGAAGCGATATACTGAGTTCTCTTCTTTCCATCTTCAGTTGTTGCTATATTTGTCTTCTTTATGTTTGATATCCTTTAGATATCATCACAGAAGTAAAAATTAAAGATTGTAGAAATAGGCTTTTCACTTTATCAATTCAACTGGTGTATGATAACATGCATAGGTTGGGTGTGAGTCCTTTTCTTTCTTTCAGCACTCCTGTTTGGGGAAGAAAATGTTCCTGCTTTGGATAATAACTATTTTGAGCTCTGGCACAGAACTCAGATTCTTAAGAGATCATTTATATTACAAAGGCTCACTCTGTACTTCCTCAGTGCTTGGAGGCACATTTCAGCTTCCAAACCATAAGCTTTTTATGGGTTTTGAAAACAAATTAGGGGTTTTACTTTTTAAAATAGAAAGAAAGAGAAAAAAAAAACTAAGAAAGCAAAAGGACAAATAATATTTTCTGTCTGAAATGGAGAGAAAGTTGGTCCATCCTTCTCTATTTTTCAAACTGTTCTCTGAAATATATTTGACCCTCACACAGTGTCTGTGTAAAAGGGATTGTATTTCTTAAAGCCAAACGGGAAAATGATTCACAACATCCCATTCAAGATGACAACTGGGCTGATGGTCTAGCTAACTACATATCTATTTCCAAATGTACTAAATTTAAATGGATGTAATCATAGTATTTAGTACATACGTGATGTTGCGTGATGGTTAGACAGTTTAGATGCATTCTTGCAATAGAAGAGTCCAGTACATGAGGCTGGGTTTACTCACACTGTTTATCAATATCACTATCACACTATCATTTAGCCTTTCAGTATAGATGTTCAGACCACTTGTAGGCCAGGAACTGTTCTTAATAAGGCCAATGAAAAATTCAATAAAAACTCAAGAGTAAAATACAGTATATGTCTCTTCATACTGTGAAAGGGCTTTCTATTCTATTGCCTGAAAGCAGAATTTTGATCTTCAGTATTGATTTGGTAAATTTTCAAGTATTTTATTTGCCCTTCCATAAAAGATGATGTATTGCTTTGCTTTAGTTGATACATTATCAAGGTGCAGGTCTGTTTGTCCTTCTTAAATAACCAAACGAAAGAATGAACCTCCTGCATTACAGATAAATATAGTTCAATGGGACAAAAATAGGAGGAAGGAAATCAGTTTGGAAGTATTTTAAGACATCCTTTCTTTTCTCTGTTCGTGTTTGATTCCCATTATTTTAAATGACTTAAATAATTGATGTGTATCCAGTTTGACACTTTGAATTATGTTTTTGCAGTTCTTTCTTCAAGCTCGTATGTGTTTTCAGTTTCTGAGAAATGCACTTGTCTGTACCAGTGAGTACTCTGTTCCCAATGAGCTATGAGAGCTATGCTTGCCATGGGAAACTGCCCCTCACTGAGCAGCAAGCTCTGCTGCTCTGCAAGATGTGACTGAAGATACGAGAAAGGGAAGGACTTCTGCAAAGGGAACAGCAAGAGAAGGAAGAGGAAGATAAACCACCTAGCAGTTAGCAGTTATTATCTTGGGAAAGCTGCTTAGGGAGGAAGCTGAGACTCTGTAGGAGCCCTTTCAGGAGAAGTGAATCAATGACAGTGATGGGCAGATATTTATATTTAGGGAAAATGAAAGTGCACAGATGAATGTAGCAGAAAAAAAAAATTGTAGGAGCATATTTAGCTCTTCTAATTAAACTGAATGATCACTTCATAGTTCTAATTTTGATCCCCTCTATCCTGGGCCAGTAGTCCCTTATTCTGAGCACCCCATGAATTTTGGTAGGAATTCCCTCAGCGCGACTGGAGGTCTCTGTGTGAACACAGGCAGTGCAAGCAGCTCTATCTAGAAGGCTGCAAGTGAAATGTAATATGTCATTTTGTATTTTAGCATGCAAATAATCAGAATCACTTTGTCAACCAGGAGACGGCTACTAGCAGAACCATTTAGATGTTATGTGAAAAATTTAAAATTAGCAATAGCTTTTCTCTTTTTATGTCTGACATATACCTGTGGCCATTATTCAGGAGTGATTTAAATAATACAAAAACTCTGCACTCTTCTGGGAAAGCCTTTCCTACTGCTTTCATTTTCTGCACTTTTGGTCTAAGTAGCTCCCACCCACTGTTTTCATGCATCTGAAAGTCTGCACTTGTGCAAGCCAGGTAACTGCTTTGGCAAAAAAGCACATGAGATGCCCGCAGATCCCACTGAGCAGGCTCTGTACTTCCAGCCGAACCACGATTAAAGGGGTGTGAATTATGTTTCTACCATTATTACTTTCTTGACTTCCACTTGGGAACTGTCTGTCAGAAAAACACTGGCTGAATGGCAGCAGGGGCTTCATGATCCTGGCTGGTCTGAGCGCACATACAAGGCTTCTGCCCAAGGAGATGGGAAGCAGAAATGGTGCCAGTTAAAACAATTTACTGCTGGTATGCACAAGGCATTGTAAAACCTGTGCCTTAGAAATTAGTCAGTGATTCAAAGTCATGGCAGGAGGGACATGGCAGTAGTTGTTCAGGCTCTGAATTGTCATAAATTGGACTAGTCTGTTTTTTTCTCTCTATTTCTGTCTCAGGCATCTGTGTGGGATTCCCTCCCACACAGTCCTGGCTGCTGGTGCTGGCTAGGTAGGAAATACAAGTGGAGACACCTTGGTGTTAGGGATGGATGCAGCTGTAAATGTGTCACTGCTGAACCATCTGCACATGACTCATAACTACTTAATGTAGGGGAAGTTTTGAAAGAAAATTCTTGGTAAAATTAATAAATAAAAGGCGTTTCTTTTTATATTACTCCTCTCTCATTGCATGTGTGCTCTGCAGTTTGGCTTGTTCTACATTTCAGGGACAAAAGGTATGCTGAGGGGTTTTTCCCTTCTGAAGATGGCTTTTTTTTTTTTTTTTTGGAAATCTGCATGAAAAAGCCCTGGTTTTGTAAAGGTTTTTGATATTCGGGCTTTTTGACTTACAGCATTAACTTGCAGGTACCATGAATTGTTTCTATCTCAGTTTGGGGCTATTTTATGAAATAAAGTAAATGTGAAAGGTCACTTTGATCATGAAGCCATCATATAGCATTTCAGATGTGCAAATTCTAAAAATATTTGAGAAGAATATTTGTTGGCTTAGTTTTGTTTCTTTTATTTTAAAACACAGATATACTGCAGCTAGCTGCTTTGCAAATGTCTCTGTGGTATTTGGGCAAGGTACTTAAGTGCAAACCCATTTTTTAGAGCCCCAATTTTAAGAGTTCTTCTTAGAGCACAGGATGCTATTTAGCTCAGCATGTGGCTGTTAAATGTGGACATGTACTTATGAGGAAATAGGAAAAGACTGGGGAGTGGGAAAGATTTTCTTGTACCAGGTCTGCTCCAAATCTGTGTGGGTGTGACTAAAATACCTGGATCTCATCTGAGTCTTGATGTCAGGCCAAGATGACTATACGGGACCGTGACTTAGAGCAATATTACACTTCACACCATTCCCTGAGTCTGAAAGACAGACCTGTTCTCACCTACTTTTTTTAAGTCCCACCAATGTCCACTTCAGCCAAAAGCTGTCTTCTGCTGTTAGGATAGTCCATCTGTGATACTAGCTCATACACTAGTAACAGAAAATGTAACTGTACACCTGTGCATTAGGTGAACACAAACCCTTCTGCATAATCTACACAAGTAAAATGTGACATATCCCACCTCAAGTTAAATATATCCTTGAAACATTAAGGTCAGTAGCAATATAGCTTTGTGCTTCATGTATGATCAATGGAGAGGAACAATCATCACCAGGAGGCTGCTGTGGTCTTCATGCCTGAATGCCCTGCAGAAAAACTTGTCTCTCTCCACTGCCAGCCCCTTCACTGCCAGTAATTCAGGTATCCCAAAGAAGCATCTGAGCCAGGGCTGTCACCTGTGCGTCTGCAATACAGTTCTGTTGCTGTTGTCACTTGAGAGACTTATGTGAATGACAGCATGAGTATGTAAACCCTTGTGATTCTGTCTCCCTCCTTCAGTGTAGACCTACAGGATTTGGAGGTGTGGAAATGTAGCAACAGAGTGCAACACAGCAATATGTACCAGAAAAGAAAGCAGGCAAGAAGGCTTAATCTGGGTTAAATAGTGTCCCTTGTCATCCTGTAATGTGAAACGGTCTTTCAAGAGGTGTTGCTGCAAGAATTTGGAGACCAACCTGATCATAAAACCTGAGACACTGTTGTGAGTGGGAATGTCAGTGAAAGCATTCTGCAGGGCTTTCTGAAATCTTTAGTATACTTGCAGTGGCTGATGTCTGAGAATTGCAAGTGTTGATTTCTAAATGGCGGAAAAAGACTCAAGTACCCATCCCTGTATTTCAAATAGCTTTCTCTTCCCTTGAAAAGTCCTTTCACACTCTTCTTTTTCTGACCTGACTCTTGTTGTGGTTTAACCCGGCGGGCTGCTAAGCACCACACAGCTGTTGGCTCACTCCCCCCACCACTGCGATGGGGGAGAGAATCAAAAAATGTAAAAGTGCAAGAACTCATCAGTTGAGATAAGGACAGTTTAATAAGAAAGAAGAAGAAAACAAAAACAAAAAACAGAATAAAAAAACAAGTGATGTACAACGCAATCGCTCACCACCAGCCAACTGACAACTCCCCCCAGTTTTATTGCTGAGCATGACACCACATGGTATGTGACATCTCTTTGGCCACTTTGGGTCACCTGTCCTGGTCCTGTCACCTCCCATCTTCTTGTGCACCCTAAGCCTCCTCGCTGGCAGGGTGGTGTGAGAAGCAGAAGAGTCCTTGACTCTTACTCGCACTGTAAGCACTGCTCAACAACAACTAAAACGGCAGTGTGTCATCAGCATTATTCTCATCCTAAATCCAAAACACAGCACCATACCAGCTACTGGGAAGAAAAGTAACTCTAACCCAGCCAAAACCAGCACAACTGGAAATGATCATCTGAGGTACTTCAGCAGAGTAATGAGAAGAATGGGGTGCAAACTGTAACACATCTAAGTGAAGTTATGCCAGATATCTGCTTTCGTCAGTGATTCAACTGCAGCTGTAAAAGAAGACCAAAGACATATTAGTTTCTCTGCACATTGCTTTTACACTACAGCATGATACTGCATATGATAGGTCATTTGAACAAATATATTTTATCTAAAGTTCTGTGCTAGAATTATTAATAGGAAGATATTACTGGTTTCTCTGGCACATTACACCGCTTGCTGTGTGCTTGTCATGTTGCACATGTTAGGGAGTTGCCAAATCCAGCAGCTTGGCAGACCCAAGGCTGCTGCGTGTCCAACCAGTAATGGGGCTGAGCACGTATTCCCAGTAGGCACAGCCACACAGAGCACACATAAACACTGCATATATACACATATATATGGCCAGCCACACAGATCATAGACACTCCGAGCACTCACCCAAACCCAAACAGCACCAACAGCCTCATCCTGTTCCCCTCTCAGGTTGTGCAGGACAGAGGTAGGTCCATTAGGAGGAAATATGTATGTGTATGTAGAAGGTGGGTCCTCCAGCAGATGGGCTCGGGTACTCAGCGGATCGTTCCAGTAACTGGCCATAAACGCAGAGCCCAACCACTAGCTGGTCCTGTGTCCCTTGAGCCTCCCTCTTCCCATTACCTCCTGCAGAGAGACACACACACAAGCAGGTCTCTCAGCTGACCCCTAGACTCCATGGTCTCTCTATCAGTTGGCCTGGATCTCCTGGTCCCTCCCATAGCCAACTCCTCCAGTTGTCTCACCCACAGAGGCACACACATGGCTGGCTCCCAGGCCACTTACCCTGCTTGCTAGCTTCCCTGGCTGGCTGGATCTTCACTACTGATCACACACCAAATTGGGAACTCTCAGCTGCTCCAGCTGCTGGTACCCAGACACATGGGACCCCTGGCCCATGTTCTGACTCCTGTCACTGGCCCTTGTACCCCCTACACAAACATGCACACAGAACAGGGGTCATTCACCCAGCAAGATAGTTAGAAATGGATTTTAATGAGAAACCAGGAAAGACTGCAGTGATGATGGATAGGGCACCACCAGATGAGCAGCCTGTTTACATGGGACTGCCCCATTTATTCTTTTATGCCTCTGTTTTCCTGCTTGTTCCGCCCTAAAACACCTTCATCCCTCCCTTTCACCACCTTTGGTTCCTCCCCTAGCCATTCCATAATAAACCTTGTGCAATCTCAAAATGGTCTTACCAGCATTTCATAATGTATCTCCTGACCCCTAGGCATCTCATAGTCCCCTGCAGCCATAAGGTGTTCCACGGAGCCTTCAGCTGACTGCTGTTTCTGGGTGTCTCCTCAGCCCATGGGGTTGAGGCTCCATGGGACAGCCCTGGAGGGAGGAGAGACAGGGGGGCCTTTCTCTCACCTGTTTTTTGGGGCTTCCCCACCAGCCATGATGCCCCCAGGCTCCTCTGTGTCTTCAAATGTGGACCTCTAATCCCATAACATAACGTCGTGATGCTAAGTGTAAAACACAAAGTGCAGCATTCTTGTGGAAGATGTCCCAGCCTTGGCATGAATTAGGGAAACTGGATGTGAGACTGTCTTCTGGATACCCACACATCCACAGGAGAACGTGCATATCTATAAAGCAGCCATGTACAGAGTAGGTGCCAGAAGCTGGGAAGCACCATGGCAGCGGCAGAGCCTGCCTGCCACTCTGGGTCCCCACACACAGGGCTCTGCCAGGTCCCCCATGCCCCCGCAGTGGAAGCAGGATGGGGGTAGCAAGACAGTGTATTTTGGGCCAGCACTGTGCGAAGGAGGCTGAAGAATGTGATTCAATGATCCACATGTGAGATTTGGCTGGTCTTCAAGCCTGATGGCGCTTCTTCCCATGTTTTGACATCAGCTACTGACCTCCCTTTAGCTCTCATTTATTCAATCATCACTCTGGCAGGGATTTCAATATACGAGGAGTCACATAGACCATGGTAAGCAGAACTGATCGAATAACAAAAAAATTGCTTGGGAGACCGTCACTGAACAAGAATCTGATTAGCTTGTATCTGCCCTCTTATTATTCATTGCTTATATATGCTCCAACAACTGAAAATGTGGTGCATATAAATATTTTAAGAAAGCAAATTTCAGGCTTTTATTCCTGACTGCTAGCATCAAGGAATTATTCTGTCATTCATCTTTTGTTGAAGCAGAAGTAAGCTGTTTTTTAACAACAGGTTTTTGTAACAGTATCTACAGCTTCAGCTGCTAAAGCTCTACCTATGTCAGAAGCATTATCTTTTCTTTCAGTTCTGATGCATGAGATTCAGTCAGAAAACAGAAGCCAGTTTCAAGGATGAAATACTTTAAGTCATACCTCCAGTGATAAGGCAACATCAAGTCACTTTTTCAGTGACTAACCACAAAGCAGAAGTGCTTTGATTAAATTCAGCTTTGATTAAGTACTTGAATAGTCACTATGATCAATTTATGAATAATCCAAGGATCAAACAGAATCATGAATATGACTGGTCTATGTGTTCTGTGTAATGAATATATTGGTATAAAGCAGAATCAGGGACAATTTGTGAACAGAGGAAAGTTTAAATCTAACAATTAATTGGTCATAGTGAGTAACCTGACCAGGTGCAGTAATGGAGCAGAAGAGACGGAGCTCTTTCAAAACAGAAAACTTCCCTTCTGCAAGATTTGAGAGAGATCTGAAAGAGCTACATTAAAAAGCATACTTGAAACAACCCCATGAAGAATATATTAGTACGGCTAGCAGCACTGGTAGCAGATGAAGAATACCGACAGGAGGTCAGAAGTGCATAGCTGTGCTCCAGGAAGGGCCAGGCAAGCTTTCCTGAACCATCCCTTGGTGGCACCTGCTGGGCTTGGGGCTGCCCCTAAGCCTGGGGGAGCATAATGCAAGGCTTCTGGAGCTTTGCTTGAGTTACTGAACGTGCTCCTCCCCATGCTCTTCCTCCAGCCTTGGCTGGCTTTTGGGGATAATGATTAGCAACAAATCTGTTAAGGACTGAGTTTCCTTCTACTAACACCTCAGATGTCTCCATCGCCATGTGACAGCACAGGACACCCAGTGCAGTAGGCAGATATGAAAATCATGGACAAAGCAGTGTGGGGGGGACAGAAGCAGAGGTGAGCTATTTCTGTTTTCTGAATTGATTTTCAAGTGGGTCAGTGTAGTTGGACTGTCCACAAACACCACTGTCAAAATTTGCTTTTTTTTTTTTTTTTTTTGCAAAAAACTTCTCATTGTAAAAGGAAACATACAGCCAACTGAATAATGAAAATGCAACACTTGTAGTGTACAAACCAACTGATCAGCCCAAAGAAACAACAAAAACCCAAATTCAAAGCAAGTTTTACCCCAGACAGGAAGGTGAGCCACAGACACTGGGAAGGCCATTAGGGAATAGTTTCTGGCATATGCAAGCACACAAATAACAGCTCATGAGGTCTGAAATCTCCAGCAGGTATCTCTGGATGATACCAGACACCACTGAATACATAATGCTTCCGGATGAAAGCATATAACTGCAGAAGAAATATGTTCCGAGATAGATCCCTGGCAGGACTCTGAAATTACTTAGCACTGGAAATGCTGTAAGTATGTAGTCACTGAAACAAAAGCCTGAGGTCAGATGTCTAAGATGCCTTTGGGAGGTGCAACAGCATGAGGTTAGGAAGCAAAAGTGAATCACTGGTCAGCAGACGTAAACAGATCGCTTTGGACCGAGCCAGGACAGTTTTACTGCTCTATTACAAACCTGGGAAAAGCTCTTGTTTTTCTTGCAGATTTTGTCATCTCAAGTGATAGGCTCAGTGTTTGCCATCTTGGTTTTGCCAGAATCAAAAAGCCTTCTGGAAAAAAATAGGCAAAGCTCCTATTTCCCGAGATTGTAAGAATCTGTATTTTATATTTGTAAAATCTTTTTGAGTCTCTGAACAGTTAGTTAGTCATGCCTTCAAACTAAAGCTAATAGCACCCTGACAAAGATTCCCATTAAAAGGAAGGCTAGAAGGCTCTTTATCTCCTGCTTGTCTCCACAGATGCAGCCAACCCGCTCTTCGCTAGTCTCTCTACAGATGTCCACTGGGGTCTCTTGGGTGCAATTGCACCTCTTCTCCTAATGAGTCCTGCCCTGTGCTTGGGCCATGTATTTACAAACAGTCTCATGTTGCTCCCCTCAATAAAAATGTGTGAAACTGGTGAACATGAAGTATTGCTGAATCTGCTACTTTTTAGTAATCCTTGGCGAAAGTAGAATACACGAGTTAGGAGAACCGACATATTCTTTCCTTCAAGCCTTATAAAAACGAGGATTGTTTCACCTCACTGATTTGTCGAAAACTATGAGAAAAGGAGTGCGAGATGGTGTGACTTGGAGCCTTTCTACGGTGTCCGACATAAGTGCACAACCATGTCCCACAGGATGGAGGAGCAGTGCAGTGCTGGGAACCTGAGAAAGCTGTAACCTGCTTTTCCTGTCAGGAAACTAGAATGAGAAAAGTCAACAGAAAAGACCTCCTAGATTTCAGTATTGGACATGTGACTATTTTTGCAGATATGGGCATGAACAGTTATGACTGGGTTTCATATGCTGGGACCTCAGAGGTCCCTCACTAAAAATGCTGGTTCTTCACGTGAGATTTCTTGCTTTTGCTAGCTCTAGGACCTTCAGGACCATTCAATACTAAAGCTGTTCCTCCTTCCTCTCTTCCTATCCCCCCTAGAGAAACACTGGGAGGAGCCTGAGGAACATGGGAACGTGGCTATTTTTGTGTTCATAAAGACATAAAGCCTTGTTCCAATTAAGTAAGAAAGAATTGTAAATGTGCTGACGTATACAAATCACAGCAACTGCCTTCTCTATGTGATCCTGAAGTCTCTGTTAGCAATTTTTGACCTTCAAAGGTTTGGTCGCTTTGATCAGATTAAGAAACATCCCCACCCAATGAAGGATTTACACTAGGAAAGCTTTATTGGAGTACAGACATACTTTCTGTGAGTTTGCCGTATGCTACAATACATTGCTTGCCTGGTGTGGCAGGCCAGCTCTAAGCAGTTAGCTGTGTTTACAGTTATGTTACATGACTTTCACCTTCTATCTCTGCTTAAAGACAGAGATATTGAAATTAATCTTTTTTTTTTTCATTTAGAAAATAGTTATGTGACAAAATTTTAAAACCATACCTTAAAAATATATGCAGATATCCTATATCTTAATAGAGGTCACAAAGACTTCCAGAGCTCTCTTAAGAGAGAGCTGTCTTAAGATCCATTTCAGCCTCTGTGCCAGCTGCTATTACAGTGTTTTGGAGACTCTGTACCACCCTCAGTTTCCAATTAACTTTTAAAGACTATTTCTGCAGTTGCAAATCCATACCAAACAATAAATCTCATTTGCCTTCTTCAGAGCACAGCTCAAACAAGTCTTGACTCACTGACAGGATTTCTTTCCCTTGAAAATTGGCAACAAATTGCACTTTGTTTTTCCCTCTTCACCTCTGCTGCTAAAAAGGGTGACAATGTGCTTGCAGGTGTTTTTTTGAAATCTGCAATCTGGCTTGACTTTGCCTCTCTGCCTCTGTTTTGCATTTCTTTGCAATGCTTTTTGGTCAGTGTAACCAACTGACTAAATTGTGAAAACAGAGTGAGGACTGTGCAGGAAAAGCACAGGGCCGTATGGACGTCGGCCTAGCAGTATTCCTAGCAGTGGGCCTTACTATAAATGAGCGTCGTGAGAGTAAATTGCATTATTTTTTGCTGAGAGGTTTTTTTTGAGATATTTCCTTAGTAGTCATATTTTACCTACAGTCTGAAGAAGCTGACATCTGAAACTAGATAAATCCTGTCTGATGCACTTTTCTTTGTAATTAGTCTGTATTAACATTCTGGAACTAAAGCAGCCTCTGGTTGCCCCTAACTGCACAACCCCGCCACACTTGTGTTAGCTTCAGTTCTAACGTCTGCTGTTTTACAAGCATGTAAGAAGAATTAGATGAATTTCTGAGAGAGGGAGACTGGGAATTAGGGGTTTAAATTTTTAATTTGTCCAGTTCGAATATAGATCAGAGATGTAGAAAGAGTAAAACACATTCTTATTTCTGCGACAAAAAAAAAGAGAGACAGAAACATTGTTAATTTAGGTAGGGCATTACATTTGGAGAGAAAGTGGAAACTATTGATCTGCTGCTAATACTTTTACCTTAGGAATTCTTTGAACATAGAGTGCAATTATATGCCTAGTATTTCATTTTGGTACCATCTTCCTCACTAATATGAATACATCTACATGAAATGAAGGAACAACAGCAACAAGTATACGATTTGTTTGCTGCGTCTGAGTGCTATATTTGCCACCAACACAGCAACTCTGAGAAAGTCTAACCATGGCTTAGTGGGTGGCATCGTAGTTGAAAGATAGTAACAGCCAAAATAAAGACATTCAAAAGTCTGTATGTAGTGCATACCCACAGCAGCATGACTGCTGTGTTATGTACCTAGAATGGTCTGTCTGCTTTACTGAAATGGTTTGAAGTGCCTTGCTAATTTGGGAACTAGCAACAAGCAAAACTTTTTTTAATTTATCTTTTTTTAATTTCTCTTTTTTTAATTGATGAAATGTAAGACAAATTATATGAGCTGGTTTTGGAAATCAAAAAAAAAAAGAAAAAAAAGAAAAAGTCACTGTAAGGAAATCCTTACTGTTTAACAAATTACTTGAAACATGGAGATATCCGTAAAGTGCAGGCTTTTCTGTGGTTAGAGAAGTTTGAAAATAAACGAGTTAGAATGATATCAGAGAGAAGGAAAGTATAGATAGATTCGAGTATATCTAAACTGGCCTAATTGGTTTAGCAGAAATATTTTTCCTTCTTCATTACCTTGCACATTTTCCTTATCTATCTACCTACCATATGAGCTAACCATTGAAACTCTCAACATCTTCAGTCTACTGAAGTCTACTTGTCCTCACATAGTCCAATGATAAATGTCGCATCAGAGAAATAACATCTTTATGTAGGACAATCCTCTAGGCTCGAGCACACGATCAACTTAATTTGGTTTTGAGAACTACCATGTGTCAGCTCAACTCTAGTAACTGATTTCATCTAAGCCAGTAACTTCCAGTAAACTCAAGACAAGAAATACAGGCTCAAACATTCGTGGGAGGCAGAGATACTCAGTGCTGAACGGAGAAGAAAAGTTCCTCATGTACTAATACGCACATTGAAAAGACTATACATAGCAAAAATTTCAAAATTTATGTTCCCAAGAGCATTCCTGGAAATTCCTGCCAAATTCATTCAAGTCCCATAAATGGGCCAGGTGCGAAAGCTCTGGGTAATGTAGGAATCAGATATTCCGGTGTCCGAGGCAAGCGTGCTACGCTTTGTAGACATCAGTAGTGGCAGCCTCTTGCATGATGTCAGACTTTTGGCTGTTGGGGCACTCATCAGGACATGGGAAACTTCAATTCTTAGCCCTAGTGTGGAGGCAAAAGCAGTGTGTTTATGAAATTCTTTTTGAATCTTGGATGTTCTGCATCTAGGAATGGCAAATTTATGCAGGCAAAATGGAAGAAAATTACTTTGTAGCTTAGAGAAGGAAGGATAATAGGGTTTCATCCCTTCTGGCTTAATTATTTCTACTTTCAATTTTGTGGGAAAAATTGCTGTTTGTGATGGTAAACAAGCTCTATTCTATTCTATTCTATTCTATTCTATTCTATTCTATTCTATTCTATTCTATTCTGCTTCTTTTGCTGCCCTCATCAGCACTACGTTTGAGCAGCAGAAGTGCATCATTCGGTACAGCCACTGCCAGGCACACATGCTTCCTCTTTTCACAGCCGCTCCCTGAGTAAGAACTGTTTGCTGTATCGTGTTTTGTTCTACATTGATCTTTCTTTCGATGTGCACTTACCTAAGTTCACAGACTGGAGCCTCTGTAAATGCTCATGTCTCTTTTAGATAGTTTGGTGTATGCCAAAATCACAAAATAAATACCAACTATAAAAGAGCCGTCACTCAAAATGTTAACACTCTCCACCTATGGATATGCACTGATGACTACCTGCCAGGCAGGTCCTACCAGGTGCCATTCTCTAGAAGAGGACACATTGAACAAAGAGGAGCTGAACTGGTCCCAGCTGCCTCCAGGAGCATCAGAGGCAACCCAGGGGCTGCAGCAACACTGGCCCTCCAGTTCTGCAGTCGGCTGATACAAGGAGGTCTCTATTTTTTAAAAAGTGGTGGTTAATGACAGGCTCAACGGCTTAGTTATTGAAACTGAGATTATCTTTGTCTTACGTGCTTATACCTGAAAATTTTGCTTTTCTTGTATTTCCAGAACGATACTGTACTTAGCTAGGTAATTTTTAATTCAGCACCTATAATTTGTAGATATCTTATTATATCAGCAATAATCACTGCTGAATCTCAATTATTTATATCCTGTTTTGGTTGGTGATGATTGAGTCAGTGCCTTTAGATTATTTACTGAAATGCTGAAGCTAACTTAAAGAATAAGAATAGTTAGCTGAAGAGGCTTGTATGGAAATATAAAAATTACAGGCACTCTGACTTCAAAGTTGTTTTACACATCGGGGAAGAAAGGGCAGCATTCACTCTGAAGGAAGGCCAAGGGGATACAGGACCCATATCTTCCGGGCCTTCTCGAAATTTTAATATGCACCGAAAGTCACCTGGTGAACTGAGTGAATGTTCCACCCCAGTGAGATTTCCAGCACATTAACTTTAGGATGTTCTTGAGTCCATTTGTATCCCTGAAGCACAGTTTATAAAAAACATATAGCAGAGTAAAAAATGGGCTAAAAAATGCCATATTGTTTTTAAACACATTTGAAATGTGGTAAGCACTGCTGCCCTATGGAGAAGGTTGTACAAGTATATCTGCATAGCAGATGTAGTTACCAGGAGGTTAACTAAGAGTATGAAGCGTGCAGTCCGGCAAAGTAGCATAACAGAACAGCAGTTTAAAAGGAGAAATGTTTCATGTGAGAAAGAAACATATTTCAAATTCGGCTAGCCACCTACCTTCCACTTGAGTCTTATTATTTTTAGCTGACCTTTGTTGTCATTAGTCAGACAATAAATTCATCTATAAACATAGCTAAATCTTCATTTGATATGGATTGTATCTATATAAGGCTCAAGAAGGGATGCATTTTCTTCCCTCATGATGTATGTGTCAGTTCACCAATTTGGAGATTGCTCTAATGCAGTTTGGGTATAGATTTGAAACAGGAGACAAGTGGAAGTTTTGTTTCAGGGAACACTGCACTTTTCTGTTTGGTTTCTCATGCCCAGAGAGGTCATAAATTAGATGGATAGAGTCTCTCCTCTGTAGTTTCCTCTCCATTTCTCTACGCTAAGTGCTACCGTCAGACACCCGTGCCCCAGCCTCTTCCCTTGACAGTCCTAGCTAATCCAGGAAACAGCAGCTGATTTAGTACCCAGAGCGTGATGTGTGGAGTGGACCAGAGGTGGATGCGTTAATCTGTAATTCTCCTTGCAGTGACCTGCCAGCTACTGAACCATCCCCATCTTCCTGCTGTCACGGCTGCCGTCACTGGAAAACGGCATGAAATCAGCTTCTTGTGCACTTCTCCCATTCAGATAGAAACCCCACTGCCTGAGAGGTGTGTCATTGTGCATGTCTAGCTCAGCGACTTGTAGTAGGTGGCTTTGAAGCAGCTTTCCTGATAATTATGCTTTTTTACCAGTCTTTGTTTCCCAATTGAAATAACAGTCAAAGAAGTCTAATGACACGACTACAAGGCAAAGCTTGTGTGATTCAGGCTTTTTAAAGTATTTGCACGTTAGTTCAGATTTTTTTAATTCTTTGAACAGGTAGACCTTGATATACATAAAGCGGTCTTCGAAACTCCTTTAGTATCTGAATTGCTTTGTTGCCATCAAGTGGTCTAAAGAAGCATTTCACTGCATCACAGTTCGATAAACCAAAACAATTGAAGTTATTGTAACAACCAAAATTAAGAAAGGTGGAATTAAAATGCGAACAAAACTTATGTAGTAGCTTTTGTTTCGAATGATACTGAATGTTTTGAGTAAAGTGAAATTTCTGTGCTCCAGCCACAGTAGTTATAAATTACTGCTACGAAACAGATGCTGTTTGAAAAAATGATGTTTATTTATTCTAGCTTTCACTTTCTTGGCCAAGCACAATTTATTTGTGAGTGAATGTTACAGATAAATGTTGTTATCCCACACTGTAACTAAGTGAACGATTTTTCTCAAATACCACAGTGTTTTGTTCAACATCTGAATTCTGTTAAGGCAATACTGATGCTGTTTATGTTTTTAAGGAGTACCTGCTTTTCTACTGATACCTGTTCCTTAGAATTAATCTTACCCTTATTTCCAGCCTTCTGCTTTTCTCATTATGTTGAGAAGCCATACTTCTCAAAGCACCATATCCTCATCATTTCTTTGTATCGCCTTATATAATTTTAAGTACATTTTAATGTATTTTTTGTAATTTAAAGAGCTTTGCTCACTACAGAGGTGAAGAGATTCATACTTTCAGATGTAAAGCCCCTTTGAAAAGCGACAGAAAGGACTGTCTACTTGTCAAATTGTTTTCCAGCTCATCAATGAAATTTCTGCTGGAGTACATTAACACTGTTCAATGGTAAGGCATCTCTTTCTTTATCTCCACGTTTTGCCTGAAGACAGCACAATGACGACTGCCAGGAATTTGCTACAGATGGAACTGGGAACAGTCAAAGTTGAAAAAGATGAGACTTAAAGGAAAAAAAATAAAGTTCTTAGTATAATCCAGCTTTAGACTTTATGTAAGTACCACACAGACCTAACTTAAAATTTCCTATTTTTATGTAGCCTGACAAAGAATGACACAAAGAAAACAAAAGTTAAATGATGTGCTTCTAGTTCTAGTGGAATGATTTTTCTAGTGATACAATAAAAGAGCAGATGATGATTTCAAAAAGCTGAATACTTACATTGGCTGAAGGCTGGAGAACTAATTTGTACAATAATATCTTATTTAATACTTAGACATTTTTGTGTTCATAAATTGGACACTAATAGACTCCATGCAAAAAAATATATATATCCTTTGGCAATTAAATGCATTGATCTGTATTGTGCTTGAAAATTGCTGTTTGTGAGTATTTGATATCTGATATGTACTGTTTAGTTTGAAAAAGTAGAGCAGGTTTGTAGTTGTAGTTTCTGATATCTGGCAGATCAAATAGATTTGATTCTTAAAATCGGGTTTCCAACACGAGCGAGCCAATTTACAAGGCCTAATGACTCCCCAGGAATAGGTACTAATAATTGCCTAAAACTTTTTTTTTTTTCTCTGCAGACAGCTCCCAAAGTCATCCTGCTCTGTTTGCTGGCAAATTAAATGAAGTAGTCCAGAGAGAGAGGAAGCTCATTTAATTTTTTATCTAAGCAAATTTTATCAAAAAATATTTTGTTTCTGTAAGCTCAGGTTTACTCTTCTCTGCCCGTTGTTAGCATGAGAATTACCTCAAGCAGTCCTGACTGAGCTAGGTGGACAAGGGACTCAGCACTGTCATGTCCTGAAACTGCACAAATGCTGCCCTGTGAGCACCGATTGAAGAGAAACAGCAAAATGCACGAAAATACTCTTTATTCTGTTTCAGAAAAGCCTATTATTTTCTCAGCAGTGCATCAGGTGAAGGAAATAACAGAAGAGCAAGGTACATGTTTAAAGTCCCAAAGCTTGGGGAAGGCAAACTCATTTTTTTACAGAATATTCCAGCACTTACAGCAGGTATGTAACCTGTAATACCTAGAGCATTAAGACTGTCCCTCACTTCTTAAGGGTTATAACCATTTTGTACATTTTAATAGTATAGTTCAAATTCATCTGGACTGATTACATCTTTTAATCTCTGTATGCATCCATCTGTCCATATACATGCTACGCATAAAACTACACATGCTTTGGAGAAGAACCAAGCCTAAATTAGAGCAATTTGGAGCTCCATGGTCATTCCCATTCACGTCACTTTACCACAGGATCCATTTCATGCCAGGGCTATGCCCATCTTTGAGATACAACAGGGTGTTAATGTGAAATACCTTCTGAATCTGTTGAATAGGTTGGCTATAAGCTCAAACAAGCACTAGCAGACCTGGGTTGGCAAGAGGCTTGCATTTGCACATGAAAAAATAGCCATTTTCTCACATGACTTTAAAAGTGGGAAAGCCTCTTTCTAGCCTAGTCCTCCACACATACTCTGACCTTATATATAGTCTTACACAGTTTCATTAATCTTTCCTTCCTAACTTGTATTATAAAATGTGACTTAGAGCACAGAAGTTCTTGGCAGCTAATGAGTGCAATAGGAAATGTGGAGATGAAATAGATATTTAGAGGTTAGGCTTAGACACAGCAAACAAGGGGATGATTCTTATATATTGAAAAGACACTTGAAAAGACCATGTAATGGAGAATGCTGACCAACTACTTCTGATTAATCTCCTGCTACTCAATTAAAAATTGGGGGATTTTCCATGTCAAAAGATAGCATTTTTAAAATCAAAGCAAGTAAGTGATCTAAGTGCATAACCAAGCCCAAGTGATTCTCTGCCAGAGAATACAGAACTATAGAAAGCAGAAGACCTTAAAAGACCCTAAGTCCATTCTCAAAGAAAGATCAGCTATCTGCAGGATAGAACTGAGGTAATGAATTTGGCTGGATTCAAAGGGGAATAGACATTTATCTAGATAAGAAAATTCCCATTTATATTTGTATTTCAGGAGACCAGTAAGCACAAAATTGTGTTGAATCCTACATTAGTAAATACTAATTTCCATTTATTTTTCATTTTAATTTATGAAGCAATGAAACTGGCCAACTGAAGGGAGGAACTGAAAGATGAGATTAATGAAAAAAATAAATTAGGCAGCTCAGCTGATCAGTAAGCAGACTATTTTAATAAGAAAATAATAATCTGCAAAGACTAGTAAGAATTTTTCACTCAGTTAAAAATACCTACCACATCAAAAGAACAGACTCCTTCTCCCTGTCATCAGGGAGCATCAGTGCAGGTAATGAGACATTCACTGAACAAGATGTACTTCATTGCGCACCTAGATGCAGACTCGTGAGGAATGTCACCGCCCTCAGTAAGACCAGGCATACATCTGTAAGGACATAGGTTCTTACCTACAGTGACAAACACATGGCAGGTCAGTGGACTTGTGTGATCACATCCATGGCCCACTTCATGTTTGAGTACTGAGAAACAGAGCAGGCTCTCTGGAAGTCACAACATGGGATATTCAATAGAGGCTGAACAGACTGGACATAAAGGAATAAGAAATTAAAATTTTAATTTCAGAATTAGTCAGAAGAAAGAAACTTGAGTGCAGTGGGCATGGGACTGATGAAGTGTCTTCCAGGCTGTCATCCAGACTGGGCACACTGGGGACAGTGATAAAGAGAAGAAGAGGGGTTATGCAATGCTTGGGAGAAAAAGAGAAGAATGTTCTGGCTACAATCTAGTTATACTCAGTAATCACATTGGGCCGCAGTGTGGGACAAAAGGCTAAAACAGGAATGCATACCACTACTACTACTACAATTAAATAGCCCCTTATGTTTTAGGATGTGTTATAAATTTGCTTGCATTGCCACGTGTCCTCAGAAATTAAATGCACGTGAGAAGGTCCAAATAAAACAAAATCTTCTGTGCAAGGTTTTCAGTGCAGTGCTTTCTATAGGATTATGCAAAGCACAGAATAATTTTGTGAAGCCTGTAACTTACAGCTGGATACACCGAATCAATGTAGCATGGCTGGAACTGTTTTACCAATCAGTCTATATTGTTCTCTGCCCTCTGATGGTCAAATATGGTACACAGACTCTGCATATTTGTGAAAGAGAATGAAAATTTCACAAAACAGCTTGATTTTATTTATGTAGTCATTTAAACACCATGACAAACATTTTTAATACATACAATTAGAAATATACAATATACTGTTCCCTGTTATGAGCATAACAAAAAACTTCAATACAAAGAGTAATACAGGTAGAAAGACTAATGCAATAGGGGAGTAATTTCTATAGAATTTTTAAACTTTTTAAACTTCATTTTACCACGTCAGCATTTCTAATTCCTGCCTATAAAAGGCTCTGGAAAATGAAAGGAGATTTGAATCACAGAACAACAGAAACACACAGTCATAGAATCACAGAATAGTTGAGGTTGAAAGGGACCTCTGGAGGTCGTCTGGTCCAATCCTCCTGCTCAAGCAGGGGGACACCTAGAGTCAGTAGTCCAAGACCATGTCCATACGGCTTTTGAGGATCTCCAAGGAGGGAGACTCCACAGCCTCTCCGGGCAACCTGTGCAAGTGCTCCGTCACCCACACAGTACAGAAGTGCTTCCTGATGTTCAGAGGGAACCTCCTGTGTGCCAGTTTGTGCCCACTGCCTCTTGTCCTGGCACCGGGCACCACTGAACAGAGCTGGCTCCGTCCTCTTTGCACCCTCCCTTCAGGTATCTGTAGACATCGATGAGATTCCCCCCATGAGCCTCCTCTTCTCCAGGTTGAACGAACAGTCCCAACTCTCTCAGCTCCAGTCCCTTCCTTATTTTAGTGGCCCTTCGCTGGACTCTCTCCACTCTGTCTAGGTCTGTCCTGTGCTGGGGAGCCCAGAGCTTGACACGGTGCTCCAGGCGTGGCCTCACCAGTGCTAAGTAGAGGGGAAGGATCACCTCACTCGACCTGCTGGCGAGACTTTGCCAGGATACCATGAGCTTTCTTAGCAGCAAGGGCACACTGATGACTCGCGTTCAACTCGGTGTCCACCAGGACTCCCGGGCCCTTTTCTGCCAGGCGGCTTTTCCAGCTGGGTGGCCCCCAGCCTGTGCTGGTGCCTGGGCTTGTTCCTCCCCAGGTGCAGGGCTCTGTATTTTCCCTTCCTGAGCTTCATGAGGTTCCTCTCAGCCCATTTCTCCAGCCTGCCTTGGTGCCTCTGGATGGCAGCACAACCCTCTGGCATATCAGCCGCCTCCCCCAGTTTTGTGTCATCTGCAAACTTGCTGAGGGTGCACCCTACCCCATTGTCCAGCTCATTACTGAAGATGTTGGATATGACTGGACCCCGTACTGACCCCTGGGCTACTCCGCTTGTTACTGGCCTCCAACTAGACTTTGCACCACTGACCACTACCCTCTAGGCCAGTTCAGGCAGTTTTCAATCCACCTCACTGTGTGGGGGACAGTATCAAAGGCCTTCTTGAAGTCCAGGTAGACAATATCCACTGCTTTTCCTTTATCTACCATGCTCGCCATTTCATTATAGAAGTTTATCAAGTTAGTCAAGCATGATTTCTTCTTTTCTTCAAAGCAGAAAAACTTACCTTGCGACCTGGTAGATAGGCCACTGAAGACTTGCTAGTTTGGGACTGTTATATAATATTTACAAGGTATTCAAATGATACAGAGAGTGTATTACCCCGACATAGGGTAATTTTTCACTGATCAGGAGTGTTCACATTCATTTATGCTAGGACAAAATAGTTACCTTACATCTTTCGTGACAGTAATGACTCCAGAACATGGAGACTAATGGAGAACCAAACACAGAGCCCTGCGTTACAATTGCTCTGTAGTAATTTGGCATGAATATTCCTGATAGCTGGACTGTCGCATAGTTCTGCATGTTTCCATTTATAAAGACAACAAACAAACAAACAAACAAACAAACAAAAACAAAAAAAGAAAACCTATAAAGCAAAACTGAAAATGCCAGTTACAGAATTACTGTAAAGAGAAGAGCTGCCATAGAAAAGCCGCAATTTATACTGAATAATCCAAAATGAGTCCACAAGACTAACTCAAGATTGCTGTATTTTAAATAAATATTTTAGATGAACTTCACAAGAAAATATGCCCTGGAAATAATTTATACCTACAGTAAAATTTGGTATTAAACAAATATTATTACCAAATGTAGTAATAATTAGCTCATCCCTGAAGTCCTGAGGCTGGCAAAACTCTCGGTGAAAGAAGTAGGATATTCTTCTCACTGAGCTCTTGAAATAGGCAGCTTCTAAGGTTGTAGTTCTTGGAGGGATATGGGGTCTTATTTTTCATTTCACACGCTTCTTAATTTTTGGAAATCTCTGTTTGGATTAAAGATCTAATATACAGTGTAAACTCACAGATTGCAATGGATGTCCTCCATCATGAAAACAAATGACGGCTTTTTTTTTTTTTTTTGAAAGCACGCTTTATCATATTGCAAATATTCTTCCAGACAGATGCAGACTTTCTTGAGAGATAATCTGATGATCCCTGCTCTGGCTTTCCTCTTTTAAATACAGCTCAGCTGATGAGTCAGCTGTTCCACAGTCTCTTTTGCCATCTGTTTTGATTTAGAAATTGGTTGAAATTACAGATATGATGTTGATCCATTCTTCCTTTTTCCTGCTGTTTTTAAAGGAATGAATTTCTATTAGGAAAAGAAGAAAGAGAGAGGACCATTTGGTTAGCAACTGTCAGTAAAAGATGTAATGATTTACTACTGTCAGAGCAACTTAATTTATCTTCCTCTGTCTGCTTTAGAGGAATATTTGACTACTTTTGATTTCATAGCAAGTAATTACTGGGGTTGTTTTGTTGGCTCAGCTGGACAATTGTATAATAAATGAGAGAATACTGAATGAATTCAGAATTGCTGAGAAGTCAGACATCCAGAGAAGCCATCTGACAGGCATTTGTGCCAGTATATCTTTGTAGTTGAAGAACATATCTTTATATTTAAGGAAAAGCAACTTTTCTCACAACACCTAACAAAAACAGCATGATGAATTTCGTGTCAAAGGTTCTCTGTCTCTATGTTACTGATTGTAGGCAACCTGCCACCAGAAGAGCTCCATGAGGTCTCATGAGCACGTTTTGGGCGCAACGCCTTCTGAAAATAGTACTCAATGACACGAAGTATTCGTGTTTGTACACCTGCATTTAGAAGCAGCAAATGACATTCAAGAGGTATGAACTATCAGTGTTGCTTGTTCTGTGAAGTTGTTGCAGCTCCTGGGTTCAAATGGACTTCCATCTTTTCCCCTTTGCAACATGAACCAGGAAACAGAATAAGACCAAGTCATATGCTTGTGCTTGCCAATCTCAGAATGTTTATTATATATTTGGTAAAAAATACAGATTCAGCATGGAAAAACTCCACACTCAGCAAGGAGCTAGTTCCCACTTCAGCTATGAAAAAGAGGCACACACAACTGTGAAAATATGAAGTCAAACAATGGAAAACCTGTTTGTTCATATCTCACAAGTGCTATTTTTATTTCTAAATACAATATCCATCTAAGACTCACAGTCATTATCTACGATTTATACACAAGCTTCAGTTTTTATGTGGCAGATATTTGTGCCAGAATATCATTGTAGTTAAGAAAAATGAGTAACATGGGTAGGGATAAGAATCAGAATCTCAAGAAACTGATCTGTGATGTTGTGCCCCTCTCCACAATACCCTCCAAGAGATTTCAAAACTGGAAAGAACACTGCGTGTATTTCTGTTTCCATATCCACTCATTTCTTTGCTGATGATTTCTATTAAAGCTATTTGTAATAAGCACATCTGTTTTGGTGGATATTTGAAAACCGGCAAATCTCAGAAGTTTCAATTCTTCTGGACAAGTACATAACTACTGTGATGTTTTTATGATTTGAAATAACTTAGAACTGTGAATTCAGGAAAAAGATAAGAAGATGATGTTGCAACACTGATTTTCATGGCCATATTTCTTGTAGAAGTACCATAAGTTTATTTGTAGTAATCCTTTTTTTGGAAAAAGATGAAAGAAGAAACAAAAGTATTAACTAAAGATCACCCAGAAGATAAAGAACATACCCACCACGCATAAATGAAAAAAATACTGACTGATATTTAACAAATTCTTATATACATCACATCATTATTTATGGATGATAAACTGCTCTATCAGTTGCTAAGCATTTAGTTGGCAGCAGATTACAAAGAAATCTGCTGTTGATTCTGGCACAGAAACCTAGCGTTACTCAGCAACATAGTTATGAGCATTGTAAATACTGCATATGGAAAAACCTACAGGCAGCTCTTTGGGTGTGCAAGTGATTAAAATTCCATGTACTTCATTGTATAAGGTTGGCTGTAAACACTCATTAAAACTAAGTCTGTGTCATATATCTCAGTGGCTTAGCCTGTCCTTATTTTCTGGGAGTATCTCCTCTTCTTAACTGGAAAACTCACGATGTTCTCTAATTATCTCCTGGTAGAGGTCAAACACGGATCCCCGGATCTTCATGTCCTGTTGGCTTGCTGTTGCCTGCCTAGATGGCAAGGTCCTGTCTAAAACATGAAACAGAGTGATTCTTGCCATCAGAGGCTTTTGTAACTCAGTCACTTAGGTGTGAGTCCTCTTCCACATGCCCAGGCACAGACCTGGTCCAATAGAGCCCACAGCAGCCTCAGAGTGCAGGGAGGAGCGTGCCGAGCCCTTGCCCACCAGCACCTCTCTGGGCACAGCGTGCACTTTGCTACAAGTCCCATCATCATCACCACTACTACCACCACCACCAGCAGTGCTGCCCACTGGCCCCGCTCTGCTCCACCCCCCACCAGGTGGGTGCTGCTGGTGGTGGAGGCTTTGTAAGAAAGCAAAGAGGAAGAGGAAGAGTCAGGCTGCCACTGGAAAATGCCTGTAGCCAGGGCTTCTGTTTGCCTCCTCTTTTTTCTCTCATTTCAATCCCCTCCTCTTTTTTTTTTCTTTGAGAAATGTGACCTGCATTTCTACAACCCTGTCATGACATGGCTGGGATTCCTCCAAAAGTGCCCGAGCAAGTGATTCAGTGACCAACCGGGTCATTAGTTTGTAACATGTCATTGCTTACGTGATAAATCAGCTATAAATATTGTATCCTCACCCAAAAAATCATTTTATTTTGGATATGAATCTCTAACTGCAGTGGTTTTATAGCTGAACAAGGAGATATTTCTTTTTGATCGAAAGTTTGTGCTTAAAGAAAAGCTCAGATTCACTGAAGCGAAGAGGAATGTTTAGGGCATGTGTAAAAGGACTTCCCAAGCCCTGACAGAGTTGCTGTTCTACCTTGCATGACACTGCCTGCTGCCAGTAATCCTCATCTCCACCTCACTGAAATGAAGATAGCAGCACTTACTATTTGTATGGATAAATACATGAGAGTACAAGATGCAGCCATACCACAGTAATGAGACACAATAATGAACAAGAGCAAGATATATCCTTCATGATATCTTTTTGCTGACTAAAACCAACCAAACAAACAAAAAAAATAAAAAATAAAAAACAAAAACCCCAAGCCCAGTCAGTAGCAAGTTAATTTAAGGTAGGTTTTTGTTTAATTTGAGTAAGTAACAACTAGTTTCCTTGCCTAAATAGCAGTAGTTGTAACTTTGGCAATGTTCATTGTAATTAAATGTTATTTTAAGTTAATCCAAATCAGTTGCAACCCACTGTTTTTATTTGGGGGGTGTTAGTGTGAGTGTTAAGTTTTTCTGCATGTGTCCAGGACCTATGGATGATGCTTGGATTCAGAAACGTGCCTGAAAAGTGTGGTCAAGTCAAGGACTAAGGGAGCTGAACTGACTTCAAGCCTGCCGTCAGAGTACTGAGACAAAGGCAGGTTTAGCTCTGATATACTGGTGGGGGATGGACTGCTCCGCAGGAGTGGATCCATAAACTCATTAAACAAGGTAGAGATGTACATGACAATAGCAGGTGGGTGAGAAAGCTGACATGAGCTGCTTTAGCCCCTAGAAGAGCCCCAGCTCAGGCACAGGGATAAGGGAAATGTCATGTCACTATTTATTAGTCAAATATTCTGTCTCTGGCAATGGCTAATACTATTCGCTTCAGGGAAGGGAACACTGTAATAGGTGATCACTATGCTGCAAAGAAAGCTGTTCTCCTTTAGTGAAGGATAAGCTGCCATCACGCAATAGTAAAATTGTATTATGCTAGTGTATGTATTCGTCTCATGCTGCAGATTATTCTATTTTTTTCCAATTAACATTTAAAATTTAGTAAAGGAGTAACATGACAGTAGACAATAATCCCCACATACAGTTGGATTTAGTTTTAAATGTCATGTATGGGACCTGTTCCCTCACACACGTAAGAATATCCAGGTATTCCCCGCTCATGTAAAGGGAGCTGATCTCAAAAAGAGGAAGGTACCTAGTGTTATCACAGTGGTTGAACAGGCCACATGTTTTATGGTTCCATTAGCTTTAAATGAATGTGCCCTGATGTCAGCTGAGTACATAGCCTGGATACTAATGAGGTTTTCATACTTCCATTCCTCTTTTCCCCTCTCTTCCCCAATACCTGCGAAGGTGGTTAAAGGAAATGTACATTCATTTCCCTTCTCAGCATGTGGCTAATAGCCATTTCCAACTTTCTGGTGGCAGATTTGACAAGGGTGGAGGAAGAGAGAGCCACTGTCCATCCTCCCAGGTGCTTCTTGACCAGAGCCAAGCAAGGAGTTCAAAGCTCATTGAGCTCTGAAACCAGGGCACTCAACTAGCAGTGATGAAGAGAGGGAGCTGGGTCCCTGTCCTTTCTCTGAGAGCTGCTCTGCCTTCTCCAGTGATTGATAAAGCACAGGACCAGCCCTCACCTGCTTCTGTCACAGCTACATCACTTCTGGGGAGGTGCCCTGGGATGAGCCTGCAGCGAGATGGGGTAGAGGAGAACTCACTCTCCAGAGCTTGCTCGGACTTGGACATCAGCTCAACCTGACCTTCTTCCTCCTATCAAGAGAGGGATTCACCCACAGGGCAGTAATTTTTCTTAATAGCTTGACTTTTCATAGCAGCAGATGTCAAGTGTCAGTCCCAGCCCAGGGATCACAGCCAAGTCCCTAGTGATGGGGCAGGTCGAGGCTGAGATGGGACCATGGTGGAGCATCGGCCACGTGGGGCATGGGTGCATGACATGAGGACCAAGAGGGAGTGCACAAGCCTGCTCCTAAACACAGCTCCCCAGCTTAGGCTCTCACAGTGCTTTCTCCCACAGGTGACCCCAGTTCCTGATGCTGTGCTGTAGCAGGGCTGACCCTGGGCACAGGAAGCCAAAACTGGGAAAAGAGGGTATTTTAGATACCTTGGTATTCTGATTTGGGATCTGGTCCATTGCCTTTCATGCTGCAGAGCAGGAAGCCCATGCCACGAATGTCCTCCCTTCTTTGTGGCTGCTGAGCTTGTAAGGAGGCAGGGCGCAGGTTGGAGTCTGGCAGGACGGGTCTCCTATGACCTTCCCTTTCCCATGCATCTGTGCCTGACCAGGCATTATTTGCTCTTAAATATTTGTTTTGCAAAGTGACATCAGTGATGTGATACTGGATGCAAGACCCTGCAGCAAAAAAAGTAGTACAGGGAAAGAAAGGGATAATATAAGAATAATTGACGATTAGAGAAAAAGAAAGACAAAGCCTCTGAGCCTTTTATAATATGTAATTAAGTAGGAAACACTTTTTATTTTTGTAATATTCTCCCACTGCATAACTAAATTGTGAAAATACTGCCATCACCTGGATGATTAAAAACATAATCCTGATTTTCTTTCTACAGTTTGGCAAAAATACTTGAGAAAGCTATAGAGCAGAATTCTGCTTAAATAAAAATTGTACCAATCACAACGATGAACAAACGTCTGGTTTCAGGAATAGAGTACCTGTGATAGTCTATGGCTTTAATGTGGCCAGGCTTACAGACCAACTGATACAGTTAGGGTGTGAGAGGGTATGTGTGTGTGTGTGTCCCGGTGGAGATAAGCTTCAAGGAACTGAAAAAGTGTTTGTATGTCCTAAAAGATTTTGTGTTTTTTTTTAAATGGCATTCAACAGTTTGTTAGAAGTTACTGTCGTCCCCTACAAAGCTTGTCTATTTTTGAGAGAAATTCATAAAAAATGACATGGAGTTTCGTAGTTTTCCTCTAAATGTAAACTTTCTTTGGAGTCATGTATTTTTTTGCCCATGGAATCTAACTTTTAGATGCCATTTCCTCCACTCTTCCTTTCTTCCTCCACTTCCTGCTTCCAATGATAGCCAAATTTGTAGGTGTATATGCATTAAAAAGTTACTAATACTTAAATATTATCACAGACTCAAATCTCATACCAACTTTGTGGTGAAGATTTGACTAGTTTTTCAAATATTTTCAGGTATTGTGCAAAACTTGGTTCTGTTTATTATTTCCATATCCAGTAAGAGGCAGTGGCTCAATTTAGTTTTAATATGAATGATCCTTTCATGCATGCATGTATGAGCAAGTTCGTTAAATGAACTGAACCTTCATTAACTTTTTAAATTAACAAGTACATAAAAGACTTGGAGAAGGGAAATCTACTTTATTTTTTGTCCATTAGAGGAAAACGCAACCTTACTACATTAAAAAATAAACAGACTTATTAATTCCTTAACCTTTGAAGTCAATCCAAATGGCATAGTGAACAGATAGATAAAACCAGGAAACTCCATATTTTATATTCAGTCTTAATGATCTAGAAAATATATGGCTCTCCAAGGAGGACTGTGAATATGTCTAAGGAATACTGAACAGACAAACTACATAGTTTCAGAGCAAATCCTTCCACAAAGTGACTAGATTACCATGGCATCTCGAGACCGTCAGTAATCTGTGAAAGACCAGCTTCCTGAGGTCTGTCTGAAACTTGGGGTTTTTAACTAAATTTCATTTCCCATATCTGTACTTGAGTATACAGTGTACTTCTTATATACCATATACTATCAAGAGAGACATTATAAGAAAAGGAGGAGAGAGCAAGAAAAGGAAAGCAGGATCTTCGAGGACCTGCTTGGTAGAGTCCAGTGGTATAAGACCCTGGAGGGAAGAGGGGCCCAGGAAAGCTGATTAATATTTAAGAGTCCTCTCCTCCAAGCTCAAGAGCGGTGCATCCCAACAAAAAGGGAGTCGGAAAATGCAAGGAAGCATATGTGAACGAACGAGGAGCTACTGGCAAAACTTAAACACAAATAGGAAGTGTACAGAGGGCAGAAGCAAGGATGGGCAACCTGGGAGGAATATAGACATATTATCTGAGCATCCAGGGGTGAAGTTAGGAAAGCTAAAGCCCAAATGGAAAAGAATCTGGCCAGGGACATCAAGGACAACAGGAAGGGCTTCTGCAAGTACATCTGTGACTAGGGAAAATGTGGGTCCTCTGCTGAATGAAACAGGAGACCTGGTTACTTAGGACAGTGAAAAGGCTGAGGAACTGAATGCCTTCTTTGCCTCTGTCTTTACCAGCAAGACTGGCCTGCAGGAATCCCAGGTCCCATAGACCGTGGGGAAAGGCTGGAGATTGAGAGATGCACACCTAATGGAAGAGGATCAGGTCAGGGAACACTTGAGCAAGCTGGACATTTGTAAGTCCACGGGCCCTGATGGGATGCACGCATGAGTGCTGAGGGAGATGGCACATGTCATTGCAAGGCCATTCTCAATAATCGTTGGTTGATCATGGTGACTGGGAGAAGTGCCTGAAGACTGGACCAAAGCAAATGTCACTCCTATCTTCAAGAAGAGCAAGAAAGACACAGGAAACAGTAGTCCAGTTAGCCTCACCTCGATCACTGGGAAGCTGACAGAACAGCTAATCCTAGAAACCATTTCCAGGCACAAAAAGGAGAAGAAAATCATCAGTAGTAAAGGGGAAGTCACGCTTGACCAACCTGATAAGCTTCTATAATGAAATGACTAGCCTGATGGATGAGAGGAGAGCAGTGGATATTGTCTACCTGGACTTCAAGAAGGCCTTTGATACTGTCCCCCACACAGTGAGGTGGATTGAAAACTGGCTGAACTGGCCTAGAGGGTAGTGGTCAGTGGTGCAAAGTCTAGTTGGAGGCCAGTAACAAGCGGAGTAGCCCAGGGGTCAGTACGGGGTCCAGTCATATCCAACATCTTCAGTAATGAGCTGGACAATGGGGTAGGGTGCACCCTCAGCAAGTTTGCAGATGACACAAAACTGGGGGAAGCGGCTGATATGCCAGAGGGTTGTGCTGCCATCCAGAGGCACCAGGGCAGGCTGGAGAAATGGGCTGAGAGGAACCTCATGAAGCTCAGGAAGGGAAAATACAGAGCCCTGCACCTGGGGAGGAACAAGCCCAGGCACCAGCACAGGCTGGGGGCCACCCAGCTGGAAAAGCCGCCTGGCAGAAAAGGGCCCGGGAGTCCTGGTGGACACCGAGTTGAACGCGAGTCATCAGTGTGCCCTTGCTGCTAAGAAAGCTCATGGTATCCTGGCAAAGTCTCGCCAGCAGGTCGAGTGAGGTGATCCTTCCCCTCTACTTAGCACTGGTGAGGCCACGCCTGGAGCACCGTGTCAAGCTCTGGGCTCCCCAGCACAGGACAGACCTAGACAGAGTGGAGAGAGTCCAGCGAAGGGCCACTAAAATAAGGAAGGGACTGGAGCTGAGAGAGTTGGGGCTGTTCGTTCAACCTGGAGAAGAGGAGGCTCATGGGGGGAATCTCATCGATGTCTACAGATACCTGAAGGGAGGGTGCAAAGAGGACGGAGCCAGCTCTGTTCAGTGGTGCCCGGTGCCAGGACAAGAGGCAGTGGGCACAAACTGGCACACAGGAGGTTCCCTCTGAACATCAGGAAGCACTTCTGTGCTGTGCGGGTGACGGAGCACTTGCACAGGTTGCCCGGAGAGGCTGTGGAGTCTCCCTCCTTGGAGATCCTCAAAAGCCATCTGGACATGGTCTTGGACAACTGACTCTAGGTGTCCCCCTGCTTGAGCAGGAGGATTGGACCAGATGACCTCCAGAGGTCCCTTTCAACCTTAACTATTCTGTGATTCTATGATTCTGAGAGCAACTTAATTTTAAAAAGTCCACTGTTTCTGCAGGACAAAACCTAAGAAACTGATTACAATTGTGGATTCTCATATGTAGGAGAACAATCATTTGTTATTGCACATCCTTTTAACAGAAATTTCTTTACAAATGTATATAAATTAAGCAGTCTGAAATACCTAACCCTTCTGCATATTTAGAACAATCAGGAGATACCGGTAGCTAGAAGGTAGTAAATACAAATCAATATGTTTTTCTAGTATGTGATAATGCAATGGAGGTGGTAAACGTGGCATATCATTTAGGACAAAGATGATATGGATAATGTCTATATAAACCTGTGTAAGCCCAGATAAGATAACCGCTATCAGATTTCTTGTCCCAGAGCCAGTTGATCAAACACCACCAGAGTTTGCAAAGCTCAGAAAACAACTGCTGGAAACTGCACTTAGTTGTGCTCCTAGGTATATTATTGCTAAAAGTCAGAAATAGAGGATAGACTTTGGAAATGTATTTCTGAAACCAGCATGCAAAATGTCGGCTTGGCTTCACAAAATGATGTGAACTTGCAGAAGTCTTTCTCAAGGATAACATTATGTCAGGTCAAGTGAAACACTGTGCTAGGGAAGTTGGAAAAAATGTGGTCCCGGGCTGCTGCATAGCAGCTGCATGTGTGAGAGTAGCCACAACGTGACATTGAAAGTAGCGAAGGCAAGGTCTGGCAGTGGTTTGAAAAAGACCAACCCACCCCTCTTTCTTTCTGTTAAAAACTGAAAACAAAGGGTTTGTGCTCATATATCCATGGAGGATTGCTTTTTTTTTGATAAAAGTGATAAATATTTTCACTTTGAATGATAAATTGCTGTTTTGTGCTTCAAGAACCAAATTTGTCATTGTTGGGGGGTACTTTAAGGATCTTCACTGCCTCCACTTTTTTCCTGCCTGGCTGTTGCTGCCTGTGGCATTCAGGTACCCAGACTAGGAAGAAGAGGAGGGAGAGGCCAGACAGACCTGGCTTCTCTGCCAGGGACCCCTAGCCTTCACCTGCCTTCAAAAGCAAACTGCACAGTTGGCAGGGGTGTGCTGCACCTAGGGCACCTCCAATGCCCTCCGGGGAGGGAGGGCACTGCTGCCACATCCAGGCAATCAGTCAGGGCACAAAGTGTTTCTATACCACCAGAGAAAGAAATGCCCTTCAGCAGGGGTCCAGGCAAATGAATTATCTTAGAATCATAGAATATCGTGAGTTGGAAGGGACCCACAAGGATCATTGAGTCTAACTGCATTGCATCAATGTTTTATTTAAAACACACAGCTTTTTAAAATGATCACTGACACAAAACAGTGGCATCCACACCAGTTCGAGGTGTCCATCGTTTCAATTTATTAGTCTTTCAGAATGAAAATGACTATGTTATCAGGATATTCATCCTCAACTTTTTATCATTCAAATCTGATACGGGCTGAATTTCTCCTCTTCCTCCACTGGCAGTGCTTAGGATTGCTAAACTTCCGATAAATATATCTCAATTAAAAGCCTAAAGACTAATGGGATGACTTTAGGCCTCAGTGTCTTTTGTTGTAGCTCACTCAGTAGTGTGCTTTTACTATAGTACAGAATACTTGATACTAAAATAAAGTAACCAGCTTTTATTTCCAACATTTTATTTTCCATTAAAATTGCATCAGATATGGGGCAAATATGACTCTGATACAGGCAAACAATCCTTGACTTCTTTTACTGTTTGTTTTGGCTTGTTTTGTTTTATGAAATTTCTACATTTGACAGAGACCCACAATTTAACAACTCATTTTAAGGGATCTAAGCAAAAACTTCTGATCTGTGCCTGTAGGTGATGTTCAGAACTAAATGGAATCTGAGCTATGCTCTTGCATCTGTGATTTATAGATAGGACTGTTTGCTTGTTGGATCTGATCCTGAATCTCTTGGTACGTTGTCAATGCAGTACTACTAACCCTAGATACTTTTGCATCTTAGGAAGATGAATGTGCATTGAGGCACCCTGATGATAAAAGCCAAGATTTTTCAAACGTGTAAGAGAAGATCTACATAAGAGACAGAAGGCTTTATTTTCCCTGTAGCTCATTCATTTACCCATGATGTGGTAGCTAAGAAGCTGAACATCCAAACCTCACAGATTTACTGTAAGCAAATACTGTCAGTCTGGAAATAAAATTAGCTAAAAATTTCCAGTGAAATGAGATTTGTCAAAAAACATCAATTGATTGACACGGAAATGTTTCAAGAAAATGTACAGTTTTGTGACAGCTTTCTAGGAAGCTGCTTAACTGCTGGCTCTGGGCAGCCTTGCCGTGACAGCTGCACTGGTGGTGGGGACTCCGGAGCCGCCGTGAGCTGTCCTGCCCCACAGGCTGCCCCATGGGCTGCCCCAGTTCAGAGCCTCCCTGCACCGCCTATGATGTCCATGGTACCCTGAGCCTATGAGGACCTTTAAAATACAGGAGGTGGATCTTCTAGACTCAATTTATCTTAAAAATATATTGTAAATTAGCAATTTAAAAATAATTTGGGGGATTTCCTTTCTGCAGAAAATGCCAGCATCCTCTATCTACACTCATTGAAACTTCCTCTTTATCTTCCCTAGGTTGGACGAGAGGCGGGAGATGCCTAATACCTAACCACACGGTCTTGTCAGTGAGCTTGTGGGGGACAAAGCTATGGATACATTTGAGAAAACTCCTGTTGCTTTGGCAGAAAGAAAGGTAACTGTCATAGTTTAAGTAAGAGTGTATTACTCCACTGCCAGGGAGAAAAAAGATACAAGTACATTGCTATATTGACAAGTTGTGTTCAATATTTTTTTTTCTTTTGATGGTTACTTAGGGTTGGAGGGGAATAAATAGTGTATTATTGTGCAAACCATTACAGGAATGACACATCCCCAGTGATCTACTCAAGCTGTCAAGCGGCATTGTACATCTTTCCTGATCTTTTACTAGTTCTGGCCTTTCACCAAAGCCTGTATGCCTCAAATTAAAGTTAGAGTGTTTTTGTTTAAAGGGAGAGGGAGGACTGTTTCTTGATGATTATCCACTGCTTACCAAAACAGGATATTTCATGTAAACTGTGGCTGACAGTTTTGAGCAACTGGCAATTCCAGGAATCAAACTGTGATCACAAGGAAAACATTCAGAAAACATCTCCTTTGAATTTGTTGCAATATTGTGCATTTGCAAAGAAATTGTAAAACTGCTGTTCCACAGACAGAAATGAAATCGCCATGGGAGATCTTTTCTTGCTGCTATAAGCAAATCTTAGTGCAGTCTTGAGGAAATGCGAGTTCTGCCAAAGTCCTAGGGTAAAATTTTTCGTGTGTGAGGAATTCACTTTCAGAGAGTCTGTTCAACGGTTTCAGTTCAACCCTGGCTTCAGGAGCTTCCCCTGTGGAACCTGCAGGCAGAGGTCCTGGTGTTACCAGGAGGGAAGCAGCAGAAGCAAACCAGAGTACTGATGCTGAAACGGATGGCTCCTGAAGGGAGCACCAGAGGTTGTGAAAGAAGGAAAGCTAAAGGGAGATGGGAAAAGTGTAGGGATGATTAGGTGTCCATGAGGAATGGACATTCTTACTTAGGTTCCAGCTCATTAAAGCACCCAGTTGTGTGATTTACATTACTACAAGGAGGTGCAGCAAAAGTAACCCTTCTCTGATGTCCTTTCTAAATATTTTTCTATGTCTCAACACATGTCTCCAGGCCTTATGAAGGAAAAAGCTTAATGCATATTTTTATGTAATTAAAGTGTGCCTTCTATGCAGAGGGGTAATTTGGCTGTTCAGTGCACTGAGTCCCAAAATTCATTTGAATATAGTGCATGCATATTTTAGTGGACTTAACGAAAGGCTTTCTATGAAGGCAAATGGATTGTATCTCCCTTCTTTGTAATTTACTTAAAATATTCCAGCAGAAAATTAAATAAATCTGATTTTATTTCGTGGTTTTGTCTTTATCTTGTTAGGCCCGCATAGCATGCCTAAATCTTTCAGCTCACTGGCAACAGGCTAAAATTAATTTGGAACTTAAAGAGCTGCTTTGAACAAAAGGAGTTTTGAAAGTAATTAAACCTGTATAGATTGGTATTTGAGAAGTCTAATTTATCTCTGATATTATGTAGAGTATGTGAGTATATCGATGAGTTTGTGTCCTTGAAAACAATGCTCATTTTAACAGCTAATCAAAGCCAATGCCTTTGAGTATTTTCATATAACTTTATCAAAACCTTATTGCTGTTTGTCTTCCTCACCACCATTCTTCAGCATAACAGAGAAGGAAAGAAGGTAAGAGTAATAGGAAAAGACCATCAAACAGCTAAAGACAGTAGATATTTCTATAGAGTGTTTTCTCTCTGACATGTTTCATTTCTTAGTGTAGCAAACCCACTGATAAACAAGTGAGCGTACTTTTGACATGACCGTGAAACAGGGACATGTCACGTTTTCCAGTATGCACATAATTTGTAGATTTGGGTTACATAACAGATTTAATAAATCAGTAAAAATGGAAATTAATAATAACATTAGAAATTTATAGTGTTCTATTTTTACAATGCTCTAAATTTACTGAGCATCAGCAAAGTCAGCTTTACCTTGAAATTCTCGTTCTTTGGTGTTTGCTTTAAGAGGCAGAGGGAAAATGTTTTTAAAAGTTTTGTTTTGTTTTGTTTTGTTTTCTCCCATTAGAACACTAGAAAATGTCAGGAGTTCATTTTACTTAACATTTCTGATGCCAGAATTGAGCTATGTTTGAGCTGTCTGTACTTTTGGAAATCTAAATGAAAACAGAATCTGACTCTAAATCCTATTGTTGGATAATGATGCCCCTTGAATTGCACTTGCAGTTTTCTGCAGAAACAAGACTTACTAGTTATACATCTAGATATCTGTCTTGAGGACAAGGAATGAAACATAAAGATCCAAATTCCCTTATATAAAATGATGTATTTCTATTTAAACTAATAGAGTTTTGCTGGTTTATACAGGTGGTTAACTGGTCTACATCTCAGAATTATCCTAACTGGTTAGAATATGTTTGAAAAAATATGCTTATTGTTGTAATAGAAAAGTACTAGGTAAACACACACCTCCTATATGGCAGTCTTTGAAATCCTGAAAGCTCTTCAGTGAAAAGACAGAATAGTCTTCACTGCTAAATAGAATTTCATCCAAGTCCAAGCTAGATAAATAGTGAAGGTAAGTCACATTTTCCTGAGCATTTGTTTTCTTGGAAATGTGTGAAATGAACTCTGGTCATCTCTTTCTGCTGGACAGATGTGTTTACAAACTACTCATGAAAGGAATCAAGTTGACTGCATGTTTAAAAGGAAGGCAAAATAGCGAACGCATATAGAGATATCTTAGAGTATTTTGAAGCAACTCCGGGAGCAAATGGAGAAAGCTGCATTTCTGAGCTTCTTTAGCTTTTCAACAGATGAATACTGAAACTGACTCTGAATTATTTGTGACTTTACTCTCTATGTATGTTTTCTATTAACATTTTAAATGGTATCCTGTTACTATCTAGACAGTGTGTATGCAGACAAATCCAAAGAGATAGGCAGAAAAGGGATTTGAATAAGGCTGTTGTTAATTCTCCTAAAGGTTTTATTAGCATTTTACATTTTCTCCTCATTACAAATGATGAAGAAAGTTATATTAGGAAAAATAACAAAAGATGAAAAGAAGAAAGACATAAGCAAATATCATAAAAGTTCTTTCAGAGAAATGAATGAGATAGAACTAGGTGCAGAACGTGATGCAAAAGAGAGACCTACAAAATATGACATTGGCTTATGGACCACAGACTGATTACACTGGTAGGATATTTAAAGTTACAAAGCTAGTATGAATGAAAGAATCAATAGTCAGATACCTTACTCAACATGCCCCAAATTAACACTGATGAATTTTTATGAGAACTGAGAGGAAATCAGAGGAAATCACATAAAAATCTCAATACACTAAAAGACAAAGTCTCTTCAGACTTCTTCTTTATTAAAAACTTATTTAATCTTTTTATTTTGCCTCTTCTTTGCTATAATGATGGTTGCCATAAAACACTATTCAGTAATGAACTGGAATAGAAAATTAAATACAGGATCTGCATATAATATCTTTACTTACTAAAGAAACTTTTAAAGTCATAAAAGAATAGTATTGTCAACTCTCATTGAGGCCAGATAGAACATAAATATTCGTGATGCCGAAAATCAGCCCTCACCATGATTCTAATTATTTGCAGAATGAGTATGTTTTGCCACTTAGCAAAGCAGGGGGATAAACTACTAAGTTTACAATATTTCTCTTCTGTACTTGGAAGTTCAGACACCACTTACGTCTTATATTGTAGACAAAAAAGCCCATTCAGCTCATAACTGTCCCCCAAATTCATATTTTTCGCTATAAGGATGTTGTTGTTGCTTGTGGTAAGAATTACACTTCTAAGTGGTCAATAATGTTGTTCCTTTTTGTTGAGTAGCAGGCTAGACATTTTCAATATATTTCATTTTAAAGCATTTTAAAATTGAAGCAAAGTTCTGTAGTACAGCAAGTATTCTGCTTTATAAGGAGCTTACTGGCAATAAAAGCTTTAAGGAGACATTTCAAACTCACACACTAAAAGCAACTAATCCCAGCATTGCCTTAGAGAACTGAGGTTTTGTTTAATAGCATAGGTTGACAGTTTCAGCCACAATTATAAGCGTCTTCCTGACTTTCATGACAATTGTAAACTACTTTAGGAAATGATTCCTTTTTGAGTGGGCAAGGAAAAATGTTTAGAAAGAAACGTACTGCAGAATCCACAAAATACTGTCTGTTGGCAAAATGGGTCAATAAACCAAAGGGTTTAGGCACTTAAGTGCATCCCATGTGCAAGAGAAAGGCCCTCAAAATGCCTGTCTGACAGCTAGGTGCCTGGCAGTCCATAGGGACTGACAAAGTCCCTTCTATACTTCTGGAGGCAGCTGCACAGATGTTTATACACATGCCCAAAACAGCTGTCCCATTATCATGCTTGGAGATGCTCAGCCTTGTCTCTCACACAGTGTTCCTTAGAATAGTTAGCTTAATGATTTTTCTGCCTATCAGCTGTGGGTGACCCAGTCCAGGAGGTGAGCTTGGGATATTCTCAATGCTTGCTACATTGGGTGTATTACCAAATGTTGCTGTCACATCCCATTTCATTTGAAGCAGTATCTCTAGAGTGTACTGGATGTATTATACAGCTTCTTAAATAGTAGGTTTTTTTGATTAGCTCACTCATTCAGGAAGTGAAAGACTTACATTTAGTTCTCTCTTAGTGCAGAATATGTCCAAACCTATATTCCATACTTCATGAGTGTGTCAAACCACGAAACAAGAGGGCATTGAGGATGCAAGTATTCTCTAGGCTCCTTGTTGAAGCCCTGCCAGAAGAGAATGCAAGTTCTGCCCAGATGGAGTGTCACTGTTAGCTTTAGTGAAGTCCTCTGGNTTTTTTTTTTTTTTTGTGCATTTTACATTCAGCAACAGTCAGATAAACCAAGTAAAGAATACTTCTCCCCACTTCAGCTGTCCCCAAGCTTCAATTATTATGACAAAGGATGATACCATTAATTGTGACCATTACCCTGTGAAAAGAGTGAGCCTGGCCATGTTTACAGGCATGATTTACATGGTTGCAGCATCCAAAAACCAGTTTTCAGGCAGGAGTCTCAGTTCCAGACAGAAAAATGAGCTGAGTTTGGGGGCATCCTTCCACAGTGCCAGAAACCTTCAGGGTATGTCCTAACAGCACCAGCCTCACGTCCCTCTGGTGATTTTCATCCCGGGCCTGTTAGCATCCATGAAAACATTTTTTCATTGACCTGAATTGTGAAAAAAAACATGAAAGCCCAGTTGTCAAATCTTTATCAGTTACTAAAAACAGACCCATTTGGCTTTCTAAGGCCATCATGAGTTTGCAACTAGTTAAGAAACATTTTTCCCATTTTAAATGTAGAGCAGAGCAAACATGTGGAACTCGTTGAAACCACGTTGCTCATGAGTAAGTACATGACTGAGTATGGACTATTTCTGTCTGTGTTGAACTACTGCTGAAACCCTGAAAGACTTTCTGAATAGAAAGATTTCACAAGTTTTTAGTATTGATAAAGCAACCAGATGTATAGAGCGGTTACATATTTTTCTCTCTTTGAGAGGTGAACTCTCAAACAACAGGTTTTTTCCTTTGTTTGTTTTTCATAGTTACATTAAAGAAAAAGTAAATGAAATTGATAAAAGAATAGCTTGGTTGTCTGAGCACTGGACTGAGAGCTAATACTGATATGAAATAGTCTTTTTTCTTCCATGACCTTATGAAAGATGTTTCACCTCTATGCTCTCTGATAAGCAATCTGTAAAGCCTAAAGGGAGAATAACATTTGCTGCCTCACTATGATATTACTCAATGCTTGTAGATTACTTTGAATTAGGAATCAGTCAATCATTAATATAACTCCCCATTAGGGGCAGAAGATAGCCACATTCCACTACGGTAATTTCTGGGGTGAGCCTTTGTTCTGCTTCCACTCACATCCATAATGAATTCGTCGTTATCTCTTTTCATTTGATCACAGAATCACAGAATATCTTGAGTTGGAACTGACCCACAAGGATCATCGAGTCCAACTCCTGGCTCCACATAGGACCACCCAAAAATCAGACCATATGTCAGAAAACTTTGTCCAAACGCTTCTTGAACTCCGGCAGGCTCGATGCTGTGCACTGCCCTCGGGAGCCTGTTCCAGTGCCTGACCATCCTCTCGGTGAAGAACCTTTCCCTAATATCCAGCCTGAACTTCCCCTGATTCAGCTTCATGCCATTCCCTCGGGTCCTGTCGCTGTCACCAGAGAGAAGAGATCAGCCCTGCCCCTCCGCTCCCCTCGTGAGGAAGCTGCAGGCCGCCATGAGGCCTCCCCTCAGTCTCCTCTTCTCTGGTCTGAGCAAATGAAGTGACCTCAGCCGCTCCTCATGAGTCTTGCCCTCTAGACCCTTCACCATCTTTGTTGCCCTCCTTTGGACACTCTTTAATAGTTTCATGTCCTTCTTATCCTGTGGTG